>CM021102.1:698057810-698238216 GCA_007115665.2 Sequoiadendron giganteum
GAGAAGGAGAGGAGAGAGAGAGAGAGAGAGAGAGAGAGCAAGGGTGATTGAGTGAGAGACTTGAGAGAGATAGAGGTGGAGAGAGTGAGAGGGAAAGAGATAATATTTAAATATTTTATAAATTGGTAATATATATATTTAATTATTTATGGATTAACTAAAATATTTAAATAATATTTAAATATTATACATTTAATAATATATTATATATTAAATACATAAATCGGTAAGAGATTACCATAAATTGTATATTAAATATATTACATTATAAACTTTATTGGATATTATATATATTAAATTATAAACTTAATTGCATTTTTAAATAATATATTAAAGATTGTATAAATTGTTTTAAAACTGATCTAAAAGATATCATATATCAAATTCAAATCCGATATCGGATTCAAATCGAATATCCGATATTCTGACACAAAATTTAATGCCTTGGTATTGGGCTCAGAATTTGGTTCGGACTTGCCAATCCTAAAAGTCAACACGTAAAATGTGTTTAAGAACTTACCTTGTTTTTCCAGACTTCGCCCATGTGGCTGACGACTTTTATTTTACGTAAAATTGATAAAACGAAAAGGGTTTGTAAAGGAGCTTCTCAGCTTTCTACCAGTATAAATTATATTTTCTTTAGAATATAATAAATAATAATTATTTATTTTTTATTAGAATTATGACTAAAGTCCTGATTGATAGTTTGATAGAAAAACATCTATAACTTTCAAACAGTATCACATTTTTTGAATCCAAAACATGCATCACATTCTATGCTTCGCATACTATAGGATTACAAAAATAAAAATGAATTCCATTAAGTTTTGACCAAGTTAAGGTGGTCAGACATACGAGTTTTAATATTTTTAAAAAATTGTAATAACAAATTCATAATTAATTATTTATTTGAAAAAAAATTACAAAAAAATATGCATCACATCCGGACATGAGTCCTTTACTTATATCTAAAATTTTATAAAAAAATATTATGATTTTATTATGGTTAGGGTGGTCAGACAGACACCTACTTTTTATTTTTTCCTTGAAATTTTAGTACTACTGCATTGAAATTTCAAATTTTCACCAAATAGATTTTTTTTTACAAAAATTAACCTAGTAGTTTAGAAACTACATTCAATTTGTCACATATTATATTCTTACATATTTTTGAAATAATATAGATAACTTATTCAAATTTTTATGTCAAGTTGCCCAACTCTGATTTTTTGAATTTTCATTGCCACTTAAGGACCTATTTTTTCCATGATGATCCTGCACATACCCATGGTCTTTGTTGATATATGTGTGTAGAATAGTGGAATCCCATGACTATTATCCAAAAAGGAATTCAATTTTGATTTGGGAAGTCTCACAAAAGTACTAGACTATGTAATTGAAGTATGTAGCATATCTAATTCTATATCCTCATAAATTCTTTAATTCATTATGATTTGTGAACTATTTGTCTTAGTATTTTTCAAGTATTATGTGACAAGATTGATCATTATGAAAATTATTTGTATTGGTATTTCCTCAAAGGGGGTTTGTAGATTTTACATTTGAAGCATATATTTCATCTTTTCCAAAGAAATAAAAGGAATATTACTAGTTGCAAACCAAGGTGAAAGGGGGAATAATAGATCTATCTCCCCCCTCTATCCCTCTCCATCTCTCCCTCCCTCACTCCTTCTCTATCCTCATATCTATCTCTCTATCTCTACATCTCTCTCCCTTTCTCTTCCCATATATATCTCTCTCTTTCTCTCCTCATATATATCTCTCTCCCTCTCTCTTTCTCCCTCTCTCTATCGCCTCATATTTCTCTCCCTAGATCTATCTCTTCCTCTCTCCATCTCTATTTGTCTATCACTCTATTTGTCTCTCTATCTTCATGTCCCTCTCCCCCTCTCTATATTTCTTTATATATATATATCTCTATCACTCTATCTCACCACCTATATCTCTATCTATCTCTCCCTCTATCTCCACATCTCTCTAGATCTCTTCTCTCCCCTATATCTCTAGACATGTATCCTCTCTATCCATCCATATCTCTACCTCTTGATCTTCATATACCTCTCTATATATATCTATTTGTCTCTCTATCTCTATCTCTCCATATTTCTTCTTCCATATCCCTCTCTATCTCCATCTCTCTCTATCTGTATATCTCTCCCTCTCTCTATCTCTCTCTATATCACTTCCCATCTTTATCTTTATCTTTCCATATCTCCCAAGCCCCCACTCTCTCTCTATAGATATTTATCTCTTCCATCTCGATCTATCCCTATCTCCTCTCTCTCTCTCTTTATCTATCCCTCTCCTTCTCTCCATATCTCTCTCACACTCACTCTTTCTATCCCTAACCTTGCATCTCTCCCTATTGCAAACATAACATTAGCCTATTGGTAATGGAGCCTAATTATATTCTTGATTTAGAAGATTTTTTTTAGTCGTGTTTGGATCCTTGTAGGTGGATGCATATTTAATTTGAAGTTGCCACTTCTCCATTGAGACATTTGTTATTTGCTAAATGGCTTACCAATTAACCTCATGTACTCCACAAATGTATGCAAAAAACATATCAAGATTTTATCTAATTGACCTTCCACACCTCTTTGATGTACCCATTACACACCAAGGTGTGATTGCTAGTAAATATAAAAGACTAAAATCATAAAATAGATTAATATTTAAATATAAGAAAAATATTCCACCTTATGACAACATATCTTTTTAAATTTCTAAATATAAAAGTCACTTACATTATATAAATTATAATTAAATTTATTTTTTATAATATTTTTTTTACAAATTACCACCATGAATAACAAAAATAAATTTACATAACGATCGATGATGTGAATGGCCTACCTATATTATATTAAAAAATTAATAATTGATAGGATCTTTATAAGCCACTCAACTGTATCAATTATTTAAATACCACTTGAAAACATCACATCTTTTGAAAGTTAGAAGAGAAATATATCAAAAAAAGAGATCCGAATTTCATAAAAAACAGAAATGTATGACGTTTTATCAAGCATTGAATGCTCTACATTTGAACATAAAATTTTAAAAAACTGAAAAGCTTGAAAATATTTTTAGCGACTGGACAATGACAGTGATGGAGAATGAGGAGGATAATCCATATAACCAACGACCTGATGGTCACAATAGAATGTTGATCTATCGTAAGGAGCAAGAGAAAGTTCGTTGGCGAAGCGCAGAGGCAGGTCAGGGTTAGATATAAATAGCCTTCCATACGAAACTAAGTCTGCATACCCACTATTCACAGTGCCCTCCCCTTTCTCTTTGTCGTACCCGTTGCTGGTAAGAAAAGTTCCTTTGTACGCCTTCCTCACCCAGCTGCAATCCTCCTTGCATTCCATGGTTCCCACCGCTGTAAACCGTGGCTCCGTGACGTGCAAGTAAGCCAAATGGAGCCGGTTCAACTGCTCCACCATATACAGACCTAGAGCATGAGGATCCAAATTGATTGCCTCCAAATGATCGATTATGGGGGATATTCTTAGTCCCATGCGCTCTTCCCCGACCTCTTCCATCACGCCCTTCACTACTTCAAGCATGAATCGACACTGGTTTTCAATGCTCCCGCCGTACTCGTCGTTTCGGTCATTTATGTCGTCCTTCCTGAATTGGTCTATCAAGTAACTGTGCGTGGTATGGATCTCCACTCCGTCGAATCCTGTTGCAATTTTGCAAATCTCAGTGCGAAATTTTATAAGAAAGAATCAAGAAAAGATGAGATTTTTGCAAATCTCAATACAAAGCATTTTGGAAAAAGATCAAGATGAGTGAGGAGTTTATCACCTTCATCTAAAGCATTCAAAGTTAGTGGAGGAGAAAAATGAGAGGAACTCAAGTCTCTACTCTAATGGATTCATCCTACACTTGTTTTATCGAAGTGATGAAGTTATAGATTGCTGCTATGGAGTGTGAGATGCTGCTACAAAACTTGTGGATGAATGCTAGAATTCTGAGAGATGCTCAAGAGATGGTCAAAAGATGAAAATGGATGAGTGAATGAAGAATATGAAGGAAGAATGGAAGAAATGGCTATATTTGGGTCAGTTGGCCGAAGGGAGGCATTACACTTCGACTTCCAGTAGGAAGTGTAACGTCTCTATAGACTCCAGTCGTAGGAATCTACCAGGGACGTAAGCACACTGCGCGGCGTTTGCGCGTCATGTGAGCGTCTTCGATAGAAACGCCTTCACTGAAACTCAAAATAGGTGCCAAGTGTGATAGGAACAACGGGCTTATGTGGAATTAAGCCTCAGAATTTGGCTTTCTAAAGTGGAGAAGGGTAAAAGGGGAATTTGCATTAGGACTGCAAATTTGCTCCTATACATTTTGCTCCCACTTTAGCAAGTACAAGTATTGATGAGTGTTTCGGTAAATTAGATCAAAGAAGTAGTAGGGTTAGAAATGTATACATGTACTAACGAGGAAGTAGATCACCGTCTGGCGAATCTAAAAGTGCAGGACAAGCAAAAGACTCCATAGCTTTGTAAAACTATAAAGCTAAAGAACAAAAGCGTCTCACAAGCCCACGGACCTGCAAGGGAGGTATCCTTCAAGAACTCTCACATGAAGAAAACCAGGAAAATGCTTTACAGACCTGTAGACCTGCAAGGAAGGTATCCCCCAAGAAATCTCACATGAGGGAGATCAAGCAAAGGGGTATTCACAAAGTCAAGAATGACGACATATTTACCCATAGATAGAACACGTCAGGAAGCGGCCGCACAGACCAGTGAATGGACAGTCACGTAGACTATCGCCAAGTTGGAAGAATTTCAAAGGGTTCCCTCAGGAACCCTTCGAAAGGAAGAGGGGTCCACTCAAGGGACGCACTGTTTGAAAAGTGAAGTCTAGCTGGGCTACCCCCAAGCTAGATGCAAGGATGTGAAGTAGGTCTAGTTAGGCTGCCCCCAAGCTAGACAAAAAGATGGGAAACAGGTCTAGTCGGGCTGCCCCCAAGCTAGGCGCTAAGATGTGAAACCAGTTTAGTCGATCTACCCCCGAACTAGATGCCAAGATGTAAAAGGATTTTTGAGGGGGTCTATTGGGAACTCGATGTGAAAAGGAAGGAGTTCACTCAAGGGATGTGTTGTTCAAGAGCTAATGCCTTCTTTTTCGAATTGATTCGTCATCAAGGAATTCTTTTGAAATATGTTCACTTCATCAAGGAATTCGAAAGCAAAGATATGCCCCCATACAAGGGGAAGATCAAATATGTTCTCGCTTCGGAGGAAGGTTTCCAAGTCCTTTCTTTATGAACCTATGATGAAGGAAACATGTTACATATGCTAGGGTTTCAAGTCGAGAATGCAATTCTAGCAAAGAAGTGTGTGAAGGATCTTGAGATAAGATTTGTTAGACAACAAATGCATTTTCTAAAGATCATGTAATGTAGAAGTGGTGTTGTCACACATGAAAGGGATAACTCAAGCAAATACGAGAGAAAAATAAAGTAAAAGGAAAGAGATCATGAACAGAGGGCACAAGGGGATCTGGTTTTGTAGGGTCAGATCTACCTTTGTTTATATATATATATAATAGGTAAATGTGGTGCGAGGTGAAAGATCATCAATCCCTAATCAACTCAGGAAGAATGCACAGAAGACGAAGTAAAAATAAAAAATTGGGTCAACATGGAAGGAAGCCTAAATACCCCCAATGCTTTGCATCGTCCCTAATTTGCCAAAAGTCAATCACAAACATGGAAGAATGATGACACAAATAGAAGAATTTTTAAAACACAAAAGCCACGCATGTATCCAAGCACCCATAGGAGTGACAAGGGTCATCTAGGCACATATAGCACGATCACATGGGGGAAACACATCACAACACACACACATCTAATCTAAAGATCAAGAAGAGGGTCTCCCCCTAACACTGGTCAACCAAGAGGTCATCAACTTCCCACTCTAGATCATCGTAGGGGGAAGGATGATGAGCCTACAATGGTGTAATATTAAGGGGAGGTGCTTCTTATCCTCCCGCAACAAGGACCTGTGAGGTCTCCATCACTCAACTCTTGTGGGTCTAGGTCAACGACCTTGCAAAGATCGTTGACAAGGTCAGAACTTCATCCATCGAATTAAACATGCACTTAATGGAAGTGCCATGTTTTACCTCAACGAACGGAGGGGTTTGCACTCAAGGTTCACCGCTAGGCTCACCGAGAGATTCGGGAACAGTGACGAACTCAAGAGAGACTGGGACTGGTTTTGTCACTAGAATAGAACAAGTCAGTGCAGGACAACCTTTTGGAGAAGGTGGGATCCTCTTACATCCTTCGTTGCTAGAGGGACCACTCTCTACCATTTTCTTCATCAGAAGAGGCGAACTTCCCACAAATGAAGCAAGAAAGGCAGAGGAGGAGGAACAAAGAACCGCAACAGATAAAACTAAAGTGTTAATCATATCTACGGGTTTTAGGAAAGGCGATACATCCAAAATGAACGTTAGCAGAGGCAGCTCCATCGAAGGAGTGATGAACACCTGCATCTTACCAAGCACATGTGCGCTCACAGCGAAAGCCAGAAGTGATACAAATTTAGTTTGGACAAACAAAAGGGAAGAGAGAGGAGGACATGGTAGGAGGTCTTGATATAGGAGTGGTCATCTCTTCTTCCTTCTTCTGTAGTGTGACTTGTTCAGTTAGAAGAGATTTTCGCCGACACTTGCACTCATGTGCAAGACGGTTTCTATGACTCTTCGAACCAAAAGTCAAAGTTTGCAAAGGGACGGGGGATCTCTGCTTAGCCATGGGAGTGTCCTCTACAACTATTTCCAGTGGAGGCACAAACTCCTGGATGGGAGCAGCAAGAGCGGGTTCAAAAACAACAAGAGGGATTGATTCTAGTGCCTTGGCAGCGAGCCTCTTCCCATTCACAAGAACAATAAAAGTTCATAGGGTAAATTCTCTTTGCGAGCCTTTCTTTCTGCCATATAAATAGTACCAAGGTTTAGGGGACCCGTTAGGAAGATCCGATATCCTGATCTTGGGTCTATGCCAAGCAAGCACCATCGGACTCAACGAGTAGAAACCAGAATTATTCATCCAATACTCCTCCCAAGAAAGGAGAGTAGATGAGGCAGCTCGAGAAGGAGCAAGCTTCTCCTTTCCCTTTTTGGAGGAGGAGGCAGCTAGGTGCTCTACTATAGGAAGGGTCAACTTCAGCTCCCCCTTGCCTCCAGTCTTATACTTCACATAGTTCTTATAAAGTAGGTTTGTTCTTAGTGGAAGCGAACCAACTAGAGTGGGCCAAAAGTGATCCAGCGAATATCCCCCACAGGATACCATAGACTGGTATTCAGTATCATGCACCATGTGCACGAATTCTTCATGGGAAAACTTAAGGCACTTATGAATCATAGAGGTGATCCCATTCATGGAAGCCAACCAAGGTATGCCTAGCTTCACTTTGAATAGGTCTGACTCAGGATGACATCGAAAATTGTGTCTATATTCCTAGGTATGACTAGGACGGACAACGTTATCGATCCATAGGGTTTAAGGGGGAGACCATAATGCATATGGATGATGGAATTTGTTTTTTCATATTCCCCCCTTTGCAGGGAGTTTAAGAATAGAGTCTCCTCCGCTATGACGTTCACTCTACTTGCGGGATCAACTAAGACCCCTGTCACAATGTTGTCATTGAGGCAAGTGGGATTGTAGAGCAAAGAAGGTTTGTCATTTGTTGGTACGTGTTGTGAAGTGAATATTATATCCGATGAATCGATCACAAGATAAGGAGTAAAAGTCACCATGTTGACGTAGGCTTTAGGCTGGGAAACAGAGTCAGAGGGATCAATAATCATGTTAGCAGAGTGCAACGGAAACAAGTCTTTGTATATCTGCAATTCACTATTAGCTTTCACCACTGATATGTTTGTGTTTTTCTTACTTCCATCAAGATGAATAGTACCATCCTCGATGTGATCCTATATCTCATGACGCAAGCACATGCAGTGTTTGATATCATGTTTGTTAACTCGATGGTATTGACAATAGGTATTTGCTTCATACCAGTTAGGATACAGTTTGCTAACTAGTTTTGGAGTTGGAAATCTAATGATCTTATCCTTTAACAACTTCTGTAAGATGGAAGAATAAGATGTAGATAATTTCATGAACTTTCAGTCACGCCTGAGGTCATTGTTATCCACAATGGCTACTACATTCGCAACAACCTTTCCTTTTCCAGAGATTGATATAACGGACCTTCCCTTTGGATGGGAGTGCGAGGTAGATCCCCCGAACTGAACTACCGTTTGTTGGTACTCCCGTAGGGCCACACACAGATGCGCGAAAGAAGGGTATTTCATAAGGGTGAAATTCTCTTGCCAAGGCCTTTGTAAGTTCCCTATGAACACTTTCCGCACATCGAAGTCCAACAGCGGGTACAGTATTTATGAAAAGAGTGCTTGATATCGCGCTATAAAGTTGGTAATCTTCTCATTATCCCCTTGTTTACACCGAACAAGGTCAGAGGAGTTCATCTTAGGCCCGATGTTGCCTTGGAATTATCGTAGGAACTGGTTCACAAGCCGATCGAATGTAAAGATAGAATTGTCAGACAAGGAATAGTACCATTCAAGCACTGTATTCTTGAGGGATCGAGGGAACAATTTTTCCATCAACACATTGTGATGGAAGAAGTTTGTACACAAGGCGTTAAAAGCAAACACATGTGTTTGTGGGTCCTCTTTGTCGTCGTATTTTTTCAAATTTAGGAATCTCCATCCCTTGCGAGAAAGGAGTATTCAGAATTGCTACCGACAATGGGCTATGTTGGAAGAAGGGCTAGAAGATAGGCAGGGTAGAAGTCTGGGAAAGGTTCGCCAGCTGGTTCTGCACCTTTCCCATATTTTGAAGAAGGGTATTTAGAAATTAAGTCATTAGAGGACATAGGGCCAGTGGAATCACTACCGAAGCCACCACTAGAACCACCACCATGACTACCACCAGAGTCACCAGCGATGCCACTGCTACCGGTGTGACCTCCACCGGAGCCACCGCCACTTCCAAATCCACTACCATGACCTCCACTGGAACCACTCCCACCAGTACCACCTTCATTTCCAAAGTTGCCACTGCCAAAGCCTCCACCAATTATCCTGCCAAATCCCCCACCACCGAGGACAACAAGAGGGGGGAGATGGAAACCCAAAGGGTTTCTATTTACTCTGATAGTTTCAAAACTTTTAGAAGCAATGGGGATGCTAATGGAAGGGACCGTGTCAACTATGTATACGGATGTGGGAGGCATCGACACTCGTAACTGTTTCTCATGTTCTTTGAAGGGGCCACCTCATATCATACTACCATGACTTAAAGGGGTGAACGCTTTGGCTAGACCAGTGAGGCTAGCCAGGAGTTCTATGTCTATTCAATCTTTCCCTACCATATATTTTATTTCGCTAATAACTTTAGTAGCCCTGGCCAGCTTCGATTTTTTCTCCAGGTGATTTTCCAAAACACCCAACCCTTTGCTTAGACTAGTGACATATTCGAAAGGAATGTGAATGACTTCATGCTTATGAATGGAAGATGATGTAGGTGATGCAAGAGGGGTAGGGATGCGATTAGTTTCATCAAAGAATCTAGACTCTCCCCATGACACCTGCTCTTGCGTAGACAAGCCAACCGCAGAACTAGAGAAAAGATCGGTAGTGAAACTAGAAGAGACCTTCATCTTCTCCATCAGAAGGTGTCATAGACTTCTCCTAACAATATGCCCAGAGGTCATGGACTAGGTTGTGATGCTCATAAACTTTCACAACACATAGGAGTACAATCGATCGAAGGGTATAAGAGGAAAAGCTCATAACACCGACAAATGAGTAGACGTTGGTTTACATCAAGTTCACCAAAGATGTAAGAGAGGGGGACCAGACACTGCAAGGCCCCAGGTCACGAAAGGTCGAGAGCAGTATGGTTGCCCTAACTTACCTTAATTTAAAAGGGTGTTATGATGGATAGGATGAGAATGATGAGGATTATAAGGTCCTTCGATCACTCTGCAAACCTGAGAGTTGAAAGGAGACTAGGTGAGTCAATTTTTAGGGTCAATTTTGTGTTTTGGATAGCTCTATGTCAGAGGAAAGAAACACGATTCTGGGACGACAACGCGACGCACTGGCATCTCTCAAGTGTGCTGGTGTCCGTACGACCACAAAATCGAGGAGATAAGGTCGAACCTCTAAAGAACAACCTAATTACGAGTTTTTAAAGGTGCAAAATAAGACAATGAAATACGAAACGTAAAGATGAATGTGATAAAGAAAGTAGATTACCGCAAGGGTGACGAAAATGATCTCACGCCATAACCTTTTCGCCAGCTTGAACTGCAAGATTTATCTACCTACACACATAAAAGAGGAAAAATGTTGGGGGGCTATTTAGGGGTCTGCCTCAGTCTGACCCTCGTTTTGGTGTTTCCACCTCCACGGACAACCAAGTTTGCAATGTTGTAGAAATAATGTGATAAAGAGGGAAATACAAGCAAAGTACACCAAAGACACTACAAAACAGTACATGCTAACTCAACCAAACAATAGAGAAGATGAGTGAGGAGCTTATCACTTCCGTCGGAAGCGCTCAAGGCTAGTGGAGGAGAAAGATGAGAGGAACTCAAGCCTTTATTGCAATGGATTCATCATGTGCTTGCTCTATCAAAGTGATGAAGTGATAGATTATTGCTATGGGGTGTGAGATGTTGCTACAAAATTTGTAGATGAATACTAGAATGTTGAGAGATGCTCAAGAGATGACCAAAAGATGAAAATGGATGAATGAATGAAGAATATGAAGGAAGAATAGAAGAAACGGCCATATTCGAGTCAACCAGTCGAAGGGAGGTGTTACACTTTGACTTCCAAGACTCCAGCTGCAAGAATCTGCCAGGGACGTAAGTGCGTCGTGTGGACATCTACACGCCGCACAAGCGTCCCCGACATAAACGTCTCCACCGACATTCAAGATAGACGTCAAGTGTGATGGGAACAACGGGCTTATGTGGAATTAAGTCTTTGAATTTGATTTTCTAAAGTGGATAAGGGTAAAAGGGGAATTTGCATTAGGGGTGCAAATTCGCTCTTATACACCTACCAATTGATCTTATGTATTTCAGATATGTATGCAAAAAATAGACCAAAATTTTATCTAATTGACCTTCCACACCTTTTTAATGTACCCATTACACATCAAGGTGTGATTGCTAGTAAATATAAAAGACTCAAAAACATAAAAGAGATTAATATTTAAATATAAGAAAAATATTCCACCTTATGACAACATATCTTTTTAAATTTCTAAACATAAAAGACTTGCATTATATAAATTATAATTAAATTTATTTGTTCTAATTTTTTTATTTTTTTCAAATTACAACCATGAAGATTCCCTTTCATTGAATAACAAAAACAAACCTACAGCCTAAGGTATGATGTGAATGGCCTCCCTATATTATATTAAAAGAATTAATAATTAATAAGATCTTTATAGGCCACTCAACTGTATCAATTATTTAAATACCACTTGAAAACATCACATCTTTTAAAAATCAGAAGAGAAATATATTTTAAAGAGATCCATTTTTGTAGCAAAAAGAAATAAAAAAAAAGAGATCCGAATTTCATTACAAAACAGAAATGTCTGACGTTTTATCAAGCACTGAACACTCTACGGTTGAACATCTGTACATAAAATTGGAAAAAACCAGAAAGCTCGAAAATACGTCTAGCGACTAGACAATGACAGTGATGTAGAATGAGGAGGATAATCCGTATAGCCAACGACCTGATGGTCACAATAGAATGTGGATCTATCGTAAGGAGCAAGAGAAAGGTCGTTGGCGAAGCGCAGAGGCAGGTCAGGGTTAGATATAAACAGCCTTCCATACGAAACTAAGTCCGCATACCCACTATTCACAGCGCCCTCCCCTTTCTCTTTGTCGTACCCGCCGCTGGTAAGAAAAGTTCCTTTGTATGCCTTCCTCACCCAGCTGCAATCCTCCTTGCATTCCACGGTTCCCACCGCTGTAAACCGCGGCTCCGTGACGTGCAAGTAAGCCAAACGGAGCCGGTTCAACTGCTCCACCATATACAGACCTAGAGCATGAGGATCCGAATCGGTTGCCTCCAAATGATCGATTATGGGGGATATTCTTAGTCCCGTACGCTCTTCCCCGACCTCTTCTGTCACGCCCTTCACTACTTCAAGCATGAACCGGCACCGATTTTCAATGCTCCCACCGTACTCGTCGTCCCGGTCGTTTATGCCGTCCTTGCTGAATTGGTCTATCAAATAACCGTGCGCGGCATGGATCTCCACTCCGTCAAATCCTGTTGCAATTTTGTAAATCTCAGCACGAAATTTTATAAATTTTATAAGAAAGAAATCTAGAAAAGATGAGATTTTTGCAAATCTCGGTACAGAGCATTTTGGAAAAAATCAAGATAGCTGTCTTGTTTGAATTTCTAAAATTTAAAATATTTTTGAATTTGATTGTGCAATTTTTTTTATCCAGTACCCATCATGATCTGTCTATTTTGTTCATTCTGATAATGATTTTTTGGTTATATCCTGTTTGTAATTTCCCAAATTTCAATATGAAACTTTTTGGAAAAAGAATCAATAAATGATTCTTTGTTGATCTTAAAGACATGAAATTTCTACAATTTTAAATATTTTTGAATTTGATTGTGCAAATTTTTGTATCTATAACACCTTATGATCTATCTATTCTCTTCATTCTAATAATGATTTCTGCAATAAATCTTTCCAAATCTCAGTACGGAGCTTTTTAGACAGGAGATTTCTATAATTTGAATTACTTTTGAATTTGATTGTGCAAACTTTTTATCTATAACACGTCATGATCTAACTACTTTCTTCATTCTGATAATGATAATGATTTCTTTGTCAAATCTTCTTGCAATTTGACAAATCTCGACGTGAAACTTTTTAAACAAAAATCAAGAAAATTATCATTCTTATCTTAAAGAAATAAAATTTCTACAATTTAAAATATTTTTAATTTTGATAATAAGAAACTTTTTATCCATAACACGTAATGATCTATCTACTTTCTTATTTTATAATAAAAAACCCATAAAAATCAAATCTAAAAGCATTTCAAACCATTTATGTACTTCTTAATAGGGTGGTTTGCTTACCGGCTAATAGTGCATTCTTGGCGGCCCGTCGGAATTGGGCTACTATATGAGGTATTTGTTCCGTCATCAAGGCAGTTGGCGGGGAATATTTCCCGTAACTCCCATCAGGCATCTGAATTGACAGGTGGTCTGGCAGCGCTTGGTCAGTGGACGACACCGGCGGGAGTGCATCCGGCTGGTACACTACACTTATCACGGGTCACTATAACAACTCGTTACGTCACGCTTAAAATGAACGTTCTGTGGGTGTGGTGATTAATTTACCTGTATGAGAAGCCCGGCCGACGTGCCAGAGTTGACAGAATATTATTCCTCCTCTTTTATGAACTGCACCCACCACGCGCCTCCATGCTTCGATCTGCTCTTCGGTGTAAATCCCGGGCGAGTTTGGAAACCTAATTGTCATTTGATTGCGTCTGTCAGCTACTTGGATTGTATTAAATCATTTACTAGCAGTAGTTTTCAGAGTGTGGAGGGTTATAATATTAATATCAGATTCAATTATGTGATGTGTATTTTATATTCAATGATGGTCCACTTTTCTTCTATTTAAAAGTTTTCTGATCGACTGTCTAGAAGAATGAATATAACCAAACATTATACGATTCAATAAAGAAAATTACAATGCCGAAAGCTAATCACACAGATCATTTAAAAACAATGAATTCAACATTTTCTAGTCACCAACTACCGGAGAAAATTCGTAAGATCTAACATTACAAGAAAACTGGCATTGACAATAAATATATAACCAATCACACACAAAGCACTTATGGTTGTTAGAAATATAATCTTGCCCTTCACTTTTCTTTTCGTCTAGGAATGTATTAATGTTGACAATTTACAACATAAAAAATAATATTTTGAAGAATTTTGTTAATGTCGAAACTTGCTGTTCAAGATTTATTTTATAGTAACATAAAAGTCATATCACCACCTGCTACCACTAAAACCAATCCAAAGATAAAAAGTTAATAATTCCCAAGAGCATGTAGTAACAAACTTAAAATGGTGAGCTCACCCTATTCCCTCAGGAGCAACTGCACTTGCTTCTGTTATTATAAGCCCTCCATTGGAAGCCCTCTGAGAGTAGTATTCCACATGAGACTCCTGCGGGACGTGATTTAATGCTCTGCACCTCGTCATTGGGGCCATCACAACTCTGATAATTCACACAAAATTTCAGCTTGTTTGGGAAACTTGATCTAACAGAGTAAACCAATAAAAAAAACCAGTTTCTGTGAATGCACATAAGAAATAATCTGCATTTCGCATAGTTACCTATGCGATAAAACGAAGTGGGACATTCTGTAAGGAGTTTGCAGCGTGGGTCCTTTATCACCCGTGCCATTATCTATCTCCTCCATGATAGCCGGTGCCATTCCTTCTGTAAGTTATGCAGAGAAATTTTTAAGACTCTTACAGAAAGATGATTTAGTAATCGATAAACAGAGCACCGATATATATAGACTTAGAGAAAGAGAGATAAATCGAATATTCACGGCAACAAAAGCTGGTGACATCTGGGAGCTGAGGATTCGGTCAAGCTTTTGTTAGGTGGCAATATGTCTATCTTTTTTTTCTAATTAATTGGCAGTATGTGAAGGCGTGGCAGAAAGAAGATCACTCTTGTTGCGCAGAGGATCTGGAGAAGAAAGCGCAGAATGAAAAAAAGGTGAGGCGTGGCCCACTTCATATCGCATGTTGAAGAAGAAGATAAAGGTCGAAACCCCAAATTCTGCCGGTGACGCGGAAAATTGCTACCTACCAACTTAAAGCATAGTGGCGGCCACTGATGTAGTGCCGCCCCGCCACAGTATCTCTCGTGCACGGATGGGCAACTGAATATGATATTTTGTTGTTGGCTTTACTATATGTCCTAGTATTTGTCGGCAGCAACCCAATTCTATTTTTCAAAATTATATGCAAAAAGTAAAGCTAGTCAATAAAGTAAAGCTAGTTTGTTGTAATGTTCCCCATTAAGGGAGACACCAATTTGCTCTACAGGATTTTCTCGAGTTTGAAATTAATGGATTTTTTTTGTGGGTTTGTTTTTAATTATTTCTACATATTCGATTGTTTCTCCTTGTGATATCAGTTAGATTTTTATTGTTTTTATATAGAGGGAGTTGTCTAGATGGAAACAACTTTTAGAGATATCATTCTTGTTTCTATTACTTGAATAGAGCAAAAGGCTTAATTATGCAATGTCTTAAACAAGGCTGTTATATACGATAGTCATTATTTACAAAATTTACATACCTATATTTTAGCTTTATACTAAATTTCAAAAGTTAATGTTTTCATTGTATTCGTCCATTCTACTCCATTTGATTGGAGGGTCATTTGTCGATATGTCTTTATTTGATCTTACTACCTCTACTGTGAGGTCTTTTCCATTGATATCATAGAATTTTTGGCCTCCCTTAAAGCCCAAATCCCTTTGCAGAGTTTTAGTTGTATATTTTTTGTTGTACTTTTTCTAGAATTCCAAGCACCCCTTTAGAAAAGGAATGTTATCTGATTTGTTGAAAGGCCAGTTTTTGCATACTTGATTTTTTTTTTAAACTTTTGTCTTACTAGTTTTTAGCAGCATAACAAACTTTTCTTTTGATATATCCATCGTAATTGTAATGTGCGCATAAACGTTATAATATATAAGTGTTGTGTCACAATTTACACCTACATGCCAATTTCACACTTGCATATTGTGTTTGGTGCATTTATGACAAAATCCATGATCTAGATTTTATGATTACAATCTTATGGATGACAATGATGAAGCATTAGCAGCCTATGGTTTGAATTTTGAAATAATTTGGTTAAACAAGAACGTGGTGCATAGACGTCTGTGCGACATGCAAACATCTCGATAAAATCAAAGGTTCAAATGACAATATCTTGTGTAGTTTATTCGTCATGCATGTCCAAGTGCCCAAATATAATTGTAATGACTATTTCAACCTAGTTCAAAGACAAAACTTTTCTTCATCATTTTCACAGGTTGCTCACAACATTTTCACTCTTTTCTCTCTATCTCTCTCTCTTAACAAAAAATTATCAAAATAATTTCACATCTTGGACATTTGCAACAATAAAGACTCCTCTTGCTTATGATTTTTTCATGTCTATCATCTCGAAAGAGGCACCAAAGCTACTAGTAACACCTTTTTTCTTACCATCCAAACAATCTCACATATTGTTATGTTTATATGATCTTGTCTAGTGTCTTTTTATCGTGATAGGGGTTCTCCTCCATAGCAGAGTTTGTTTCTATCACATGTCTATTTTAATTTTTATGTCTTCTGATCTTGTCTGGTTGTTCATGGAGGTGGAAACACCAAAGCGAGGGTTTGACTGAGACAAACCCCTATAGAGCCCCAATAATTTTCTTCATCTCCATGTGTGTAGGTGATGAAGAGGTTTGACATGAATAGAGGACTTCATTTTGGCAATTTTTGGGCTTTGTTTGTATAGATGATAGAGTAGATGTGCAAACATCCTCACGACACACTAGCCTCCGAGGTTGACACTTCATTTGACTGGTATCAAATTCTATGTATTTAGTGCTTTCCATTTTTTTAAGCTAAACATTTTTTATCACCTTGTATTTGTAAGTTATTTGACATTTTTAGTTACATCTATTGTTAAGTATAGCTTAGAATTTAGTTAAATTAAATACTTTTATTTCTAGTTCACTTTAGTCATGTCAATTGAGGTAGTTGAGAGCTATTTTCTCCTTAAGATCCTATTGTCTATAGAGTAGTAAATCCCATCCTCTACATTTTGGTGAACCCAACATGAATGCATCATGTTAGATATTTTTGTTCAACTTTCAATGCATTTGATAATGTCTTCTCAGAGAAGGAATTTGATATGCTAGAGGATTCCATGGATGATTTCCTAAAGGCATATCGTTCTATTCAAAAACATGTTATACAAAATCCATCCTTTGAATCTCCTTGTAGGATGAAAAGTTTGTAAATGTAATTGTAGTTTTTGCTACCCCTAAATGCCTAAGAGACCAATCATTTATGTGACTCTAGCTAGTCCTTCTCCAAGGAGAGTGCATTTTATTCATGTCGTTCTATTTAATACTAATTCTCCAAATATCTATGCAAGGTATACGCAATCTAAAGCTTCTTCTTACAATGCAGTAGTTCATGCTTATAATACTAGAAGGAATAAACAAAATGTTGACCAACCTACTTCCTTACCACATTCTCTAAAAGGAATACGGGTAAGCAAAAGCAGCTTCCTACACTAATCTAAGTAGGGGGGAGTTATAAAAAAATCTTTTAACACCTTACAGTTATAGATTCAAAAGATGTACATACATATCAAAACAGATAAACAACAAAAAATAATAACACACTATTTACATGGGAATACCCTTTCAGGAAAAAACCCACACTCCAAATCACACATCTCAAATGTATTATCAACAACAATAGAATGATTACAATATAGTCTTGAAACAATTCCCAGGAGTCTTCACACTACAACAAGAATCTAGAAAAAAATTGGCAACATAACGAAATGCAAGCTTCTTCAAACATTTAACCATAAAAATGCACTAAGTCTACAAGTATTTATAATCTCTCAACATGAAACAAGGTGCTCAAAAAATTTCATAACCAAATCCCACACCCAAGGTGTGAAAATGAGTTCATTACATGACATATCATCATTATCAAAACTCATAATTATGACAATCTTCTATAAACAGCCCATGTTCCATAAAATTACCCATTGTTGCACATGCAATGAACCTGCATGCAAATAACTTGCATGTGTAGGTGCCCTCATCGTGCATGGGTCCCACCTATCATAGTTAATTGGCAATCTATCATTCTGACTCTTCCACCATCATAATGAGTCATAAACTGACATATCAAGTTGTCATAGCCCATTACATAGTAACTTATAACAAATAACACCAATTTAGGCACAAAACTAGGTCCTCCAAAATGGACACCCACCTCCACTAATTTAGCTTAAAAATTGTACATGTCACTTGCCATGTAGGACACGACATCACCAGTAGGTCCTGCAAAGTGACATCAATTTGGGTAGGCAATTAAATATTTAGTATAAATAAATACATCACAAAATAATAAATAAATGCTAGGACTCTAAGGTTGAGACACCTAATCCCAACATTCTCCCGCTTGTTGAAGACCTAGGATCAAGAGTCATATGAAATTATCTACTTAGGGCCCCAAGGCCCATAGGATTAGAACACCAATTGAACTTCTTTGTGCTCATTGGCTTCGTCAGCGCATCCACAACATTCACCAAAATGTCAACTTTCTCCAAGTTCACCTTTCCATCTTCTACCATATGGGTATGTGCAGGATCATGATGGGCCAAAAAGTGGCGATATCTAAGTGATATGATGACCCATGTGGTTGATGACTTCTTTTTTTACCCAAAATTGATGAAACAAAAAGGATTTTTAAAAGAGATTCTCACATTTCCACCAATATAAATTATGCTTTACTTTGAATTTAATAAATAATTATTATTCATTTTCTATTTGAATTATGACTAAATTCCTAATTGATAGGTTGATTGAAAAACATCTATAACTTTCAAACGGTATAACATTTTTTGAATATGAAATATGTGTCACATTCTATGCTTCGCATACTATAGGATTAAAAAAATAAATGAATTTCATGAAGTTTTGACCAAGTTAAGGTGGTTAGACATATGAGTTTTTATATTTTTTAAAATTTGTAATAAAAAAATCATAATTAATTATTTACTTGGAAAAAAAATACAAACAAATATACATAACATCCGGACATGAGTCCTCTACTTATATCTAAAATATTATAAAAAAATATTATCATTTTATTGTGGTTAGGGTGGTCAGACTGACACCTACTTCTTATTTTTTTCCTAAAATTTAAGTACTAATGCATTGAAATTTCAAAATTTCACCAAATAGATTTTTTTAAAAAAAAAAAAAAAACCTAGTATTTTAGAAACTACATTCAATTTTCTACAGATTCTATTCTTACATATTTTTGAAATAATATAGATAACTTATTCAAATTTTTACGTCAAGTTGCCTAACTTTGATTTTCTGAATTTTATTGCCACTTAAGGGCCTATTTTTTCCATGATGATCTTGCACATACCCATATCATGAACAAAATGATACTAAAAATCAATGTGTTTTGTTCTGGTATGGAAGGTAGGATTCTTTGCTAAAAAATTGGCACTCTGACTATCACAACAAATAGTAATCTATCCTACATCGAAACCAATATCAGAACATAATCTCTTAAGCCAAATGGTCTCCTTACAAGAATGAGTAGGTACCATGTACACTACTTCTATCGTGGAAAAAGCGACTATAGCCTGTCACTTACTCATCCAACTAATAACACCACCAAAAATCATAAACACATAACCACTGGTGTATCTTATGCTATCAATGTCACCTGCCCAACTAGAATCAACATATCCATGAATACTCATTGAATGTTGAGGTCCAATAGGATAACCATAAAGGCACAGGGCATACTCAGAAGTATCTTATAAGTTCTTGAACACTCTCTTGACTACATCCCTGTGTACCCGTCTAGGATTAACCATAAACCGACTAAGGACTCCCATTGCTTGGGCAATGTCTGGCCTCATACAGACCCTAGCATACATTAAACTGCCAACAAAACTCACATACGATACTTTGGTCATGTCCTCAATCTCAGTAGGAGATTTTAGACAATCATTCATAAAAATTTGCATCCACTGCATCACAAGAATAACTAACTTTCTACAATCTGCCATGTTGAATCTCTCCAACACTGAGTTCACATACTTACTCTAGCTTAACCAAAGATTTTTGTTAGCTCTGTCTCTCATGATGTCCATCCCTAGAATATACCTAGCTACACCTAGATCTTTCATCTCAAACTGTGCTGACAACTGAGACTTCAAATATGAAATCATACTTTTACCATTCCTAAAAAATAACATATCATCTACATATAAATTAGTAATGAGAATATGACCATTTTCAGATTTATAATACACACAATGGAGATTTAGATCCCAGAAATTCCAATGACAACACATAGGTATCAAACTTATGGTATGTTACACCCCATTTCTTAGTTACCATGTTACTTTGACCTTCCTAGGTAAAAATGATGATAAATGTAAATCATGACTTTAGTATGATTAAATAGGCAAATGAAATAATTTAATATGCATTAATATGTTATTATTTTTGAAGGTATGTATTCATGTATCCTTCTCTTTGTAAATTGTAAATGTTATCTTTACATGGGATTATGTAATATAGAATTGTTACTTGGGTTCTTGTAATGTTTTGTTGTAATGCAATGGGAAAGTTTGGAATAAGGTTATTTCAAATGTGCATATTATTATTGAATTAGAAAAGAAAAATTTAATAGCTATAAATGTTTTCACATGTGGTTTAAAACATGGTAAAATTCAATGGGTCTAAAACAATGAGAATGTTACACATGGTATTAGAGCTACCAGGTTCAACACTAGAACCTATGAGCTCATTACGTAAGTAATACATAAACCTTATTGAAAGATAATGGTTGAAAAGTTCTTATGACAAGATAGCAAGAGGAAAAGAACAAAGGGGAAAAAAAAAGGAAGTTAAGTTTTTGAAAAACTTGTTTGAATTTGGGACTAGGAAAGAGTCGTCCTTGGAGTTCAAAAATCCTAAACCAATAACTTATCAAAAGACACCTTTGAATTGCAGAAGTTATGCAACAAGGTTTAGCAAGAAGGTTATGGGGGATTACTGATGTCTGCCTCCACCCTATGAAATTATTTAAATGAATTTGAGGGATATAAAGAATTGAAGTTATCCCCTTGTCTATTAGAAACCTTTGGTTGCAAAGAGTTAGGGAATTGAGGATTAAATAAGGATACTATAAATCTGCAAATATGGATTATGTCTATTTGTACAAATGCTTAAGTTGGAAGAACTAATTGATAACATAAATTGTAAACTTTAGTCAAAGTAGTAAGTCAACTTTTAGTGAATCAAAATCAACTAGAGAGGTATCCAAGAGGTACCTCATTACCTTCTATCAATCTTGACTCAAACAAGGTTAAGATATTTTAATGTTAATCAAAACCAAGAGTGGAAGTTGATACCTTAGAATAAGGGTAGAGACCAGAATGGTCAGAAAAAAGAGGGAATCTACAAAAAATAGAAGTGGACATGATCCCACCAATCAGAATAGGCAAGATAAACTTGGATTTCTGATTAAAATGGGGAAAAGAAACCAAAAAACCTTAGAGTGTCTAAGGTTACGAGAAAATGCAATTATCGATAATTGAGACAAAATTACTTAGAAATTTGATTGCAAGGTAAAAGCTTGTAAAGTAAATTAGACAATTCAGACAAAGGGCTTAGTTAGAGCATAATTTGGGTTGAAGATCAAATTGAACCCACCAGTCATCTACGAAAGTAAACTTATGTTTAGTCCCCTAAATGGTCATTTGAAGATGTTCCAATGGGAAATTGGATATGGAAGAAGATTATGTTGTCAAATCAAAAGAATAATTTGGAAACAACTCACAAAGGTGAAGACACAATTGACATAGAGATCTTCAAGCAAGCTTATTTGTCACATCAACAAATGGGGCTTTGTATAAATGAGATATTCTTCTACATGGTTAAAAGGCTATTAGTATACATGAAAAAAGAGAATCGAAATGAAATACTCGTTACTGTGAATCCAACTTTTGGGTATGTGCAGGATCATGGGGGTCCAAACTAGGCCTCTAAGTGGCGATGAAAATTCAGAAAATCAAAGTTAGGCAACTTGACATAAACATTTGAATATGTCATTAAAATAATATGAAAAATATGTAAGAACAAAAGTTGTAGGAAATTGAATGTAGTTTCTAGGCTACTATTCCTTTTTTGGAAAAAAGTAATTTTATTTTTAGAAAATTTGAAATTTCAATGTAGTGGTATTAAATTTTTAGGAAAAAGATAAGAAGTAGGTGTATGTCTGACCACCCTAAGTACAAGAAAAAAATAATATTTTTTTTCTGAATTTTTCAATATAAGTAGAGGACACATGTTTGAATGTGCCAAAAAAAAAAATTGTAATTTTTTTCCATGTAAATAATTAGTTATGACTTTTTTATTAGAACTTTTCAGAATTATTAAAACGTTTGTGTCTGACCACCATAACTTGGTCAAAAATTATGAAATTCATTTTTTTTTTGTCCTATAGTATGTGAAGCATAGAAAGTGGTGCATCTTGTAGATTCGAAAAATGTTAAGTAGTTTGAAAGTTATAGAAGTTTTTCAATCAGCCTATCAATCAGGACTTTAGACGTAATGTAGGTAGAAAATCAATAATAATTACTTATTAAATTCAAAATAAGGAAAAATTTATATTGGTGGAAAGCTGAATTCTTTTTCTAAAAACCCTTTTCGTTTGATGAAATTCGGGTAAAAAACAAGTTGTCAACCATAAGGGCAAACTTCGGAAAACTAAAAAAAATACAAAAACACGTTTTTTGGGTTGACTTTGCAGGCCAGGTAATTTCGAACCAAATCTTGAGCCAATATCTATTTTATTTTCTAAAACGAATATCTGTTATGTAATGGATATCCGTTATTTATATTTACTTATATTATTTTTAATACATATTATATATAATATGTATTATGTATTTATAATACATATATTTATAATATATAATATTATGTATTATATGTAATATCTTATATATTATATTATAGTATAAATTATTATATTATATGTAATATATTATATATTATATTATAGTATACATTATTATATTATTATATTATATATTATATTATAGTATGTACATTATTATATTATTATATTATATATAGTATATAGTATATATATGAAATATGAAATATTATATTAATATTATGTAATATATATTATATATTTATTGATGTGAGACCAATTCACAAGAGAGAGAGAGAGGGAGTGGGAGAGAGAGAGAAAGACCTAAGAGGGAGTGAGAGACCTAAGAGGGATTGGGAGAGAGAGAGAGAGAGAGAGAGAGAGAGAGAGAGAGAGAGAGAGAGTCTTCAGATGGGGAGAGAGAGAGATTCTTCAGATGGAGAGATGGAGGGAGAGAGTCCAAGAGAGAGAGGCTTGAGAGAGAGAGGGGGGCCTAAGAGTGAGTGGGAGAGAGAGAAAGATAGAAGAGAGAGAGAGAGAGAGAGAGAGAGAGAGAGAGAGAGAGAGAGAGAGAGAGAGAGAGAGAGAGACTTGAGAGGGAGAGAGGGAGGGAGAGAGGAAGCTCTAAGAGACTTGAGAGAGAGATGGGGGAGGGACCTTAGAGTGAGAGGGAGAGAAAAATAGAGAGTTGAGACAGATAGAGGGAGGTAGAGACACAAAGAGAGAGAGGGAGAGAGAGAGGGAGAGATTTGAGAGGAAGAGTGTTTTCCCATGTTGGGACCATCTATAATAAGAAGTGATACAACCATGAAACAAAACCATTACAACTTAATTCAACATTCATGCCATTAAAACATTCAAGTTGAATAACATGTCATTACATAATTCATGTAAAAAGTATAAAATGATCATGAATAAAAATCACTATCTTCATAATCATGATACATAAACAAGAATATGATTTACACCAAAGGGGTTTGATGCAACTTTCAAACAAAATCCTTAGAAGACATCAAGATACATGTTAATTAAATTGTTCATGTTAAATCTATACAATAATTGTGATCAACAAATAAGACATTAGTCAACCATGATGCATGAATAAGTTCACTATATATGAACAAACACTAAATTAATAGATGATTTAATATTTATTACTAAATTTTTGTCTCATCATTATAATATTATATTCATAAATTCAACATGAAAAATATCCATCCAACAAAACTCTTTATAAAATATCCATCCAAGATCATTTTTTTTATAAAAATAAGATCATTGTCTTAAGAAAGTTTTGCAAATCTCAGTTGCATCTCTTCACTTCTTTGTGTTTTCCTCTTTAGATTGAGACTGTCTCCTTTCCTCTAGCCATCGTTGATGCTCATCTAAGTCCAGTTCCATGGACCTAACTGCATCAACAACAAGGTGATCTCACAATAGTGGTTTGCAATTTTTGGCCAAACTGGACAATGAAATAATTTTTTTTAACTAAATCTTCACATTCGGGCACATATAGTGGCTAAACCGTGAGAAATTTGAAGATGATGCAAACTAGAGTCTCATCACATTTTGTCTATAGATTCTAAAAATATCTTTTTCAAATTTTTTGGAATAAATTGCACTTCTTTTTCCATCTCCCATGAAAACTGGATTTTTTCAGAAAATAAATTTTTAAAAAAGTGACACACATCGTATAAAGCATAAATTTTTTTCCATGAAGGATTAAATTATAATTGTTTCAAATTTAGATTTGTAACTCCAATATCTAGTGCTTCCACTTGGTTAGATAGGTTTTTATTGAATATTTTTTCTTTAATCAAGTTTCGAAGTCAAACTAATTACAATTCAGACATAGCGCGACCGTATAATGCATAAATTTTTTTGTATGTATCGAAATTCAATTTATTTTTTTGTTGGATCAAGGACTTCAATATCTAGTGCACTCATATTTTTCAATTTTTTTTTGATAATCTGCTATTTTTCCACATGTGCAGAACAAAGACCTTCATTTTCGATGGAAAACCTATGTTTAATAAAACTAAAAAAAAAAAAACATAATAAAATCAAAACATATGAAAATTATATTCATTGGATAGCTCATTCTGAGGATTACCTGATTCCAGTTGGGTTTGTGAAGTCTCCTCCATTTTCATCCTCAACCCGAGCTTCGAAGGGCAAAAATTATGTTTTTTCTGTGCCAAAGAGCAGGGAGGTGGGAAAAGGGGGGGTTCTAGCAAACCCCTAGGGGTTCGAGTGAACCAGGGTTCATTCAAACCCCCTTCAATATGCATTTTTCTTTTTCTTTTTGGGCGGGAAATGTGGGCCCAGTAATTAATGGGTTTGCTCGAACCTTAGTTCGATCGAACCTTAGTTCGATCGAACCCCTTTTTGGTTCGGTCGAACTTGTAGGTTCATTCGAACCCCTAAAACCAAATTTTTTTCCATGGGGTCATTTTTTCTTAGTTTTCCTTCCTCCATCAAATTGTAAACCATTATTGTGGCTTCACCCAACAATTTGTATTTTTGATGCAAAATGCCTCAATAATGGGTGAACACATTCTTCATTTTGAATGGCATTAACTTGATCCTAAATGGTTCTAACATTCACATCGAGTTGTTCTCAAAAGCGAGCACCATCAAATGCAGGTGGTGGTGGGGGGTTATGAGGTGGAGTGGGTGAAGTTGGAGGGCATTGATCCATGATTTAGTTATAAGTGAACTTGCATTAAATTTGTAATTTGAAAATGTAAGATACATGTTTAAAGATCCCCTTAAACCATTCAATATAAATGACTTGATTGAGTACAAATTAAAAATGTGTAAAGCTCCTTTATGTTTAAGGCATGTAAATGGAAAACAATTAATTGCTAAAGTGATGTGAAATATCATTTAAAAATACATTAAATTTTTACCTCACTGCAAAACTCCAAATTGATTCAACAAAGGTGGAAGTTTTAAGCTCCAAATTACCAATATTTTGTGAGACTGTATATATAGTTAGTAATGGTTAAAAAAAACTTGTCCTTGCAACCATAGGGAATGGGAAAAGTTAATGGGCAATAATCGATGGGTTGTGCGAGAGGTTATTATTTATATATGATACAATATGATAGCCTCATGCATAGCCCATCGATTATTACCCATTCACTTTTCCCATTTCCCCATGGATACGGGGAGAAGTTTGTTTGGTTAGTACTAACAATGGATCCAAACTCAAAGTATTGGAAATTTAGAGCACTTCCAATAAGGATCGTTTTTGTTTTGAGAGCTGAGGAGAGTCAAAACAATTATTTTAGCAAAGAATTACTAATTTAAGAATAAGAAACAAAGCAAAAATTTAAGAAAAACATGAGAATAATTCATAAAGATGAAGTAAAAATAGACAAGAATGTAAAAAAGTGTTAAAAAATGCAAAAAAGGGGTAATGAAGGTTATATTTTATGTTTGTTTAGTGTGCTAGGTTAAATTTTCTACTTTTTTTCTAGTAATTAATGTTCAATTTTTTTGTTTTCCACTAATTAGGGTTTCAAATGTGTTTGTAAGTTTAGATAGAAATTAAAAAAATCAATAAAACTACAAAGAAAAAAAAAACTTAAATTAATCATTAATTACCAAAAAAAATAGAAAAAATGCAAAAATCACATATTTGGAGGTCGTCGGAGGTCGCTTGAAGTCGTTGGAGGTCGAAGGTTGTGAAAATGAGGAAGATTTCACGTTATAAAGTGCTCAGAGAAATGGATATCCGTTATGTAAAACTTTATTATATTCCCACCTAGCGACAAATCCAGTGGGACTAATAACAGATATCCGTTTATTATAAAATAAATTTATTGTAATATACAATAGTATATTTCACATATATTATATAATATATATTAAATATAATAATATATATTTATATTATATGATATATATTTAATATATATTAAATATATATTAAATATTCTATATTCTATATTTTATATTTTATATTATATATATTCTATATTATATATTAAATATTCTAAATGATATATCTAGAATATAAATGATATATATTATAGTATATTTATATATAATAAATTTATAATAGAATAAATGAATATTCTCCCTTTGAAGTCTTCATCTCCATCTTAGATCTTTAATATATATTTAATCATTATATAATAAAGAGAGGGAGAGACAAATCTAAGAGAGTGGGAGAGAGAGTGGGAAAGAGAGTGGGAGAGAGAGAGTGATGGAGGGAGAGAGGGATCTAGAGGGAGGGAGAGGGAGAGAGAGAGAGAGGGAGATAGAGAGGGCTTAGGGTTTAGGGAGAGAGGGAGGAGAGGGAGAGGGAGAGAGGGAGGGAGAGGGAGAGGGAGGAGATAGAGAGGGCTTAGGGTTTAGGGAGAGAGGGAGGGAGAGGGAGAGGGAGAGGGAGAGAGAGAGAGGGAGAGAGGGAGAGAGAGAGAGAGAGAGAGGGAGAGAGAGAGAGGATAGAGAGGGAGAGGGAGAGACAAGGAGGGGGAGAGAGGGAGAGAGGGAGAGTGAGAGACAGAGATAGAGACAACGACATAAACAAAGACAAATACAAAGATAGAGACATAGATAGAGTGTGTGTAACACCCCACCACACAAACCAAATAGGACAACTACAACAATAACAATTTTTTTTTATAAATAAAATAATAGATACACATTACAATATTAAACGTTTATACAACATAGATATAACATAAAGCATTAACCTAATCCTACGGGGTACATGGTGCGTTACTTTAAATGAACCCAACAATTAAATGATATATGATACTAACTAGAACAAAAGAAAGAAATGAGAATGAAACATGATATAAGTATGACAAGAATATGATATAAACTCATAAACATAAATCAAATAATATTATATTCATCTTCAGAGATTAAAATTACAATTGTGGAATATATTTCCAAAGATACAACCCAACATAAAATCATAGTTACATTACAAGGCCACTTCCCTTATAACATTCGGAAGGGTACAATCATAATAAAAAAGTACAATAATGAAAGAGCACTTTGCATAGGTACAATCTTCTCCATGCAAGCTCTGAAATCACTACAACTGCATCCACACCACGATTACAACTGGGGACCCAATGGCTACATTGCACGTTTCCACCCGACTATGTGAGCCCGAAGGAACACCCCTCGTGCAAGGAGTCGATAAGAAAGAACCCTCGGTCACAACTCAAACATAAGGACCCACATCACAAGACTCAAGCCCACAAAACAACATAAACATCAACAATAACTAAAACAACTCTAGATGCACAAGAACAAGGGAAAGAAAGGGGCACAATGGGAGAGTGCCATTGCATGGCCTTACATGGATTCACTAGACTACCTATAATCTAGGAGCCGCCTCCATATATGGTTAACCAGACATCCTGTTTCAAGGTGTTGCCCCATAGGGTGACTCATGTAGAGCCACCTACCTTTCGTGAAGACAAGGTAGTGACCTTACTGACCAAGTTTTCCCACCCATCCTTAGCCTTTGGGAGCACTAATGGTAGGGTGAGGTGTATATTTTTATCTTTTTATGTGATAACTAACCCAAACCACTAGGTAAATTAATTAGGTTTTCACTTAATTAGGGAAACTCTTTCAAGAGTGACCACTCGTACACTAGCCCCAAGAAGAGCCACTATCCCCTATGGTTTCCCTAAAATCAAAACCAAGAAACAGGTACCACAATGCACAACCAAAAAGGACCTTAACTCGGAAAAAGGTACCACCCAAATTTCCCACATGGCATCAACACAACCCAAAAGATGCAACCATAGAAATTCATTCACACTTCCCTAACCTCTGGAGATAACACTATTTCCACACAAGAACAAACTAAAATGTCACATTCAATTAAATAGCACCATATCATTAACTATAAGGAATTTAAATTATAAATCATCCAAGTCTCAATCAAATAACCATTTTCATCTATTAAAATCGAAATAAGGAAATCCACTAACATTTCCATTTGACCAAATACAATAATCAATTTATTAAATACCATCTTACTTTTAAATAATCCATTTATTAATTATCTAAGTTTACAAAGTTGCTAAAAAGTTGATTAAAGGACAACAATGACAATTCCATGGTTTATTTAAACATAATAAAATAAACTTTAAAAAAAATTAAAGATATTAACTTAATTTATTAAAAACCAATTATAAATCACCCACTAATTTCAATTCTTTAACTATATTTTAATTTTCTGATTTAAAAATATTTTCCACATAGATTATTCTAAAAATCTGATTTACATTATGATTTTCTCTAAGATAATGGAAAACTAATCTTTTAAAATTTAGTTTAAAGTAAAAAGCAGATTCAATACATTAATTTACTAAGTTCATAATCTAATTAATTTTACAACAACTATTCTAATATTTCAAAGTACAGTTTGGCCAGAAAAATAATGAAATCAAAATCTACAGTGTAATTTAAAATACTATTCTTTCTTAATATAGATTAGTTAAAAATATATTTTTAATCATAATTTTAAAACAATAGCATTTTCTCATCATATTTAAAAAAATTCCAGAATAAAAATGCATTTCTACTTTTCCATTATTTGTTCACATTTCATGTATATACACTATATGCATATATATATACACACACACATATACATATATGTGTATATGCCAGAATAAATATATATATATCGATTCATCTAATGTTGCTGCAATTGAAACACAGTAATAAACTGAATATTATAATTCATATAATATATGCATGGAATACATACACATAAATATATATACACACACACACACACACACAGATATATATATACACACACACACACACATATAAATCAAACATAAAATAAAGATCAAAATTCACAAAGGTTTCCAAAGGGTTGCAGATGGTTTAAAGGGGGGCGTCGAGTTGTTTACACAGCCGGCCACCCACCCCAAGCATGGGGTTGGTGTTGCCTTTGGCAGCGCTCCCTCCACATATCTATGGAGGGCACTGCCATTGGCAACGCTCCCTCCATGAATGGGGGGAGCAGTGGGGGATAACTCCCCTCCCCCACAACAATAAAAACAACGATACCAATAATACAGGCCCAACAAAATAAACAATTCAGCCATAGAGAAATTCGCCAGACAATAAATTTTTAATGTCATACTAAAACTACATATATATATATATATATTAAAAACATCAAAATAATGACAAGATAAATTGGACATAGCCCCAATAAACAAAATCATTCAGACAAAGATAGACGAAATTGGGGAAATACAGGGAAAGAGAGGATTCTCAGACCAATAGGAAAATTACAGAGGTTTAAAGCTGAGGAGATTCCAAAGACAGAGGGTTTCAAGATTTCAACCAGAATTCCAGAATGTTCAAGAATGAAAATTACAGAGAGGAAGGAGGAATCTACAGACAAGAAGAAATAATTACAGAGAATGGGATTTTCCCAAACACACACAAAAAACATATTTTATATTTCAAACATAATTTCCTTTTTCCTTTTTAAAACTTAATTTACTGAGATCAAATTATGAAGTTCAAATTACTCAAATTCCTACGCAAAGCTTGATTTGAGGATGAATTGCACGATTCCAACTAGCTACAATCTTTCAAAAACTAGAGATTCAAAACCCCAAAAACAACAAATACAGAAACAAATCCCAGTGCAATCCAAAATCAAATCCTCTTAGAACATTTTGACAAAAAACTACACAGAGGATTTAATCCTCAGAAAATTGTCAACATTTTTTGAGTTGTAGACAATTTTTCCATTTTTCATTTTCCTCTCTCTTGCTTTTTAAAAAAAGCAATATTTGGAAATATACTCTTTTCAAAAAAGCCAAGTTAGAATTTTCCATAAATTCCCTAACCGCTTTCCCATGCAATAGCCACTTAACACCACATTTCTGCCATTTTCCATTTTCAGAAGAAGAATCTTCCATAATTACCTTACACCCATTTATGCCTTTTTAATATTTAATTTTTATTTTAATAAAATTGAATTTTTTAAAATAAACAATTAAATAATAATAAATTTAACAACATTTCAACTTAATTATAATTTAAATTTAAAATATATATTATTAAATCATGTTTTAGTAATAAAATCAAATATGATAATAATTTCCTCAACTTTTATTTTAAAAATAATCCATAACAATTATTCTATTTATTTAATGATTTAAATTAAAGGATAGCTTCACATTTTACAATAACAATAAAAGTGCTAATGTACATACTACTTTTCCAAAAGTATTAATATCATAAGCAACATTGAACATTTAATTAATTTAATATTTTGCACCATAGAATAGCATTTAAATTAAAATCATAAAGTACTAGACCAAGCCATAAACACAACTTATAAAACTCATGAAATAAAATGACAATTTAAAACCATACCCACATGAATGAAGTATAGATACGACCTGAACAACTAGTGGACCAACCACTGACCTAGACGGGGGTACTTTCTTACCAAATCCCTAACCACATCAACCATTGGGTAAGTAGGGTGCGCTCATACCCGACAATGCAGGTGGAGTCGACACCCGATACCTGCAGTCCTGCATAACAAAAAATGTCGAACAACATGTACATACGCAAATAAATCATAGTCAAACACATTGTAAAGGAGAGTTACAGTGAGGCAGGGTGCTCACAGATGAGCGATGCCACCCCATCTCCTTCACCCGAATCAAATACAGTAAACAAAATCTAAGCATCACATCATCAATATAACTCACAAGTAACATCATCATAACATTTGTATCCCACACATAATTCCAAATATCATAAGAAAATAAGCACAATTGTCTACCACGCCCAACACATGGTGGAAAAGATGTCTAACAGAGTATCAAATATGCATTAGAACATAACCATAAATCACACTGAAGAAAAAACACACACACCAAAGTAGTATCAGAACCTGAGAGGCACTACATCCTCCCCCCAAGAACTAGGCTTACTCCTGGAAGCCAAAAAATAAATAAGGAAAAGATGCTCGGATGCAGGAGGCATCCTCCCATGTCATTGAAGTCTCATCATTCAGATCCCATTGGACCCGCACCTAATAAATATCTCTACCCCTGAGCACAAGTCTCTTGTGCTATAGAATGACAATGGTCTTCACTGTGAGCTTCTTCCTCGACCTGAAGAGCATTCCAATCCAATACATGAGATAAATCAGGAAAATAAGGCCTAAGAACAGAAAAATGAAACACATCATGAATGCATGCAAGGCAAGGCCAAACAATAAGCAATGGGTCCAATCCTCTCTAGAACCAAAAAACGAGGTGCCAACTTGGAGCCTTTTCCGTAATGGATAGGGCTCTTTCGTGGATGCACACAAAGAAACACACGATCACCCATTGAAAACTGGCGATCAACCCTATGAGCATCGACGTACTTCTTCTATTAATCCTGAGCCACTACCAAGTGCTCTCTGATGCAAGCTACTTGCTACTCCATTTCCTATAGCATCTCTGGCCCAAGAAGAATCCTGTCCTCCAAATGGTCCCAACTCAGAGGTGTTCAACATGGGTGACCATACAAATCCTACAATGGTGGCATCTCGATCGAACTGTGGTAATCATTATTGTAGGAAAACTCAACCAAATGTAGATAGTCTTCCCATCAAGACTTTTGATCCATTACATGCATGTGAAGCATGTCCTCAAGAACCTGATTTACCCTCTTGGTCTGACCATCTATTTCCAGATGGTAAGAAGAACTGAAGTTCAATTGTGTTCCCAAGGCATGTTGCAATGAGGTCCACAACGTAGAAGTGAACACTGGATCTCTATTAGAAATGATTCTTCACGGGATTTCATGCAGCCTCACAATATCATCCTTGAAGATTTTATCCATAGACAATGCAGTATAGGAAGACTGAATGGGAGAGAAATGTGACACCTTGGTCAACCTATCAATGGTGACCATGATAGCATCATGTGGACATGCAGTCATCGACAACCCAACAATGAATTCTATGGATATAATATCCCATTTCCATTTTGGAACGAGATTGAGCTACAAAAGACCTGCTAGATGATGGTGCTCTGTCTTTACCCTGACACTCTAGGCATCTCACCACAAGATCAGCTATATCCCTCTTCATCCCTGCCCAAAAGTACAATAGACGAAGATCTGCATACATCTTTCTAACTCTCGGATGAGCCGAATAAGGAGCCCGATGTGCTTCAGACATGATTAGGGTATGAAGACCCTTTGAGGAAGGAACATATATGTGACCTAAACATTAGAAAAGTCCATCAGACTCAAGAGTATAACCAGTAAACCTTCCCTCAAGCACTATACCAAACTCCATCTCCAACTTCACCTCTCGAAACCAACTGTTTGAAGGAAGTGTTGCAAGAATTTGACCTTTTAGATCAACCTCGGGAGTCACAGAGGATAACTCATGACGGCGATGACTTAGACCATCTGCCACTACATTCTCCTTGCCCTGAATATATTCCACTTCAAAATTGTACTCGCAGAGGAATTATATCCATCTTATCTGCCTAGCATTATTATTCAGCTGCGTGAAAATGTATTGCAAACTACGATGGTCACTGTGCAGCTCAAACCTATGGCCCAACAAGAAATTCCTCCACCTTACCAGGGCATGAACAACTACGGCCAACTCCAAGTCATGAGTAGGGTAATTTAGCTCATGGTCCTTGAGCTTATGTGACTCATATGCTATCACCCTATCGTCCTGCATTAAAACAGTTGCTAACCCTTCCAAGGATGCATATGTGCATACCACAAAGTCTTGAGTTGAATTAGGAATAGAAAGAATAGGTGCACTAGTCAACTTCTCTTTAAGATTTTGAAAAGCCAACTAAAATTTTTTAGACCAATCATATTTCTTCCCTTTCCTCTATAAAGAGGTGATGGGATGTGCAACCCTAGAGAAACCCTGTACAAACCGTCGATAATAGCCCACCAATCCCATAAAGCTACGAATTTATGGAACATTTTTGGGAGCAGGCCAATCTATAATAGCTTGGATCTTTGATGGATCCACAATGATGCCTTCTCTGGAGATCACATGCCCCAAGTATTTCACTTCGGACTTATAAAATTTACACTTTTCCAAGTTTGCAAACAACTGGTTTTCTCTCAAGCATTGCAACACTAGCTTCAAGTGTTCCTCGTGCTCCTCCATGGATCTAGAGTAGATAAGTATGTCATCAAGAAACACGAGCACAAATCAGTCCAAATAGGTCTGGAAAACATCATTCATTAAGCTCATGAAAACTGAGGGTGCATTATTTAACCTGAATGGCATGACAGTAAATTCATAATGTCCATATCGGGTATGAAATGCAGTTTTATGAATATCCTCCTCAAAAATTCTGCAACTGATGGTATCCTAATTTGAGGTCAATTTTAGAGAACACCTTTTCTCCCTTGATCTGGTCAAACAGATCATCAATCCTCGGCAAGGGGTAGCAATTTTTCACTATCACCTTATTCAACTTCTTGTAATCAATACACAGACAGAGCGAACCATCCTTATTTTTCACAAAAATCACTGGTGCTCCCCAAGGGGAAACACTAGGATGGACAAACCCCTTTTCAAGCAATTGTTCCAAGTGCAAATGGAGTTCTTGGAGCTCCCGAGTTGTCATCCTGTAAGAAGCCTTAGAGATAGGATCAGCTCCCAGAATGAGATCAATTTGGAAATCGATGTCACGTTTAGGTGGCATCCCAAGTATCTCGCTTGAAACACATCAGAAAACTCCTTCAAGAGAGGATAATCATCCAAAGTTACTTCTCGACTCTCCTCCATATCTAGGTCACTAACAGAAACATCGAACAACTGACACCCTTGATAGAAACACTTCTTCAATTGCATTGCGAAGATAATCCTCAAGGGGATAGGATTTTGAATGCCAACAATTTCAACCTCACCTCTAGAATCATCTTGACAATGAACAAACTTATGACGACAGTCATTTGTCGCTTGGTGTGCACTCAACCAATCCATCCCCAATATGACATCATAAGAACCTAGGGGAAGAATATGAAGATCCACCAAAGTCACAACTAAACCAAACTCCAACTTACATCTTGGAAAAAGAGACTCCACTGACACTTTTTCCCTAGAAGCTAATTCAACACGTCACTTAATGCCTTGATTTTCTGCAACCAGATTACAAAACTTAACAACTGAAGGGGAAATAAAGGAATCTGATGCACCATAATCAAAAAGTATATAAATAGGAGTTCCTTGCAACAAACCTGATACCTCCACCATAGTGCCCTGGTAATTGGCCTGACGATTATCCACCATGGTGAAAACTTGATGAGACCTACCAATGTCTCCAACTATCGACTTAGATGTTGTCGGCCTTTGACTAAACCCTGCAGTGCTCCTTTGTGGACACTGTCTGGAAATATGTCCCTGCTGCCCACAACTGAAACACCCAATACCATGGCCAAAACCTCTGACACCAGTCAGAACATTAGATTGCTAATAGCTACCATGGCTAGGTACAAGCTGTGAGGATTGTGCTAGTTGCTCAACCTGGTTATGCTATGATCTCTACCGATGATAGTTTCTCCTAGACTAAAATCTATTGCTCTAATGAGACTAAGAGGGCCTATTCTTTGATTGAAACTGTTACTGTCCACCCTTAGCGGGTGCAGGATGAGCCCTGGAAGGACCTGTAGCCTAAGACTGCCCACCATGGGAACCACCACCTATAGCAGGAGTACTATTGATCTGAACTCCAACGTGACCTCCTAAATCCAAGGTCAAATTCTCCTCTATAAGGCAAGTTTTCTCGACAACAACATCCATCATCTTCAGCTCAAAGACTCATAAACCTCCACTAATTCTGGCATTCAGACCTTTGATAAAATTTTGTACTAGCATAGCCTCATCATTATCAATTTTGGCATATTGCTTAAGCTCAAAGAAGCGACACTCACTTCTCTACGGACATTGCCATCTATCTCAAGTCATGGAATTCATATGCTCGGTGCTGCCTCTAGTGATTAGATAAGAAACATGCCTTGAACTATTCTAAGAACAATTCCCATGTCACTGAACCGATGTCAAGGTGTAATTTTTGTTCTTTCAGTCGCCACCATGTGGATGCAAATCCTCCGAGGTGCATGATGGTGCACCTTGCCCTAGTATTACTATCATGGGGATGCATAGAAAAGCATCAATCCAAATCAATGAGCCAAGTTTCAACTTCCAAACCTCCACCAGAGCCATCATAAATAGGAGGACGTGCCCTGAGGATATCTCTCATGTGGCCAGTGGCCACTACATCCTGATCTATTGGTATCTCATTCCTCCTCGGTGATCACTCTCTCTCTGATCACACGCTGCTCATCTTGCCTAGGACCCAGATGACCAAGAGCATCTTCCAACAACTGATGCAACTGCTCACCACCTTGAATTTGTTGCTCTGGATTAGGGCCTCCACTCAGAGGGTTGTTCTGGGAACCCTGATTTTCCTCCTTCTCTAATTCATGGGAGCTCTAACGTGGTGAATTATGACAACCAACTTCATGACCACCATGGCCACAATCATGACCACGTCCACGTCCCCAACCCTTAGGCATGATTTTGCGCAACAAGAAAGGGATTACATAAGTTCAAAGTTATGCAACAAGATTAACATAATGGGCTTACTTAACCTACAATACCCAATGTTTCTAACCTTGGCTTTAATACCAAGTTGTAACGCCTCGCCACGCAAACCCCATAGGACAACTACAACAATAACAAAATATTTTTTTTTACAACAACTGATACACATTACAACATAGATATAACATAAAGCATTAACCTAATCCTATGGGGTACATGGTGTGTTACTTTAAATGAACCCAACAATTAAAAAATATATGATACTAACTACAATGGAAGAAAGAAATGAGAATGAAACATGATATACGTATGACATTCATACAACAAGAATACGATATAAACTCATAAACATAAATCACATAATATTATATTCATCTTAGAGATTAAAATTACAAATGTGGAATATATTTCCATAGATACAACCCAATGTAAAATCATAGTTACTTTACAAGGCCATTTCCCTTATAACATTGGGAAGGGTACAATCATAATACAAAAGTACAATAATGAAAGAGCACTCTTCATAGGTACAATATTTTTTTCCGCAAGCTCTGAGATCATTGCAACTACATCCACACCATGATCACAACTAGGGACCCAATGGGTGCATTGCATGTTTCCACTCGATCGTGTGAACCTGAAGGAACACCCCCCATGCAAAGAGTCGATAAGAAAGAACCCTCAACCACAACTCAAACATAAGGACCCACATCACAAGACTCAAGCCCAAGAACAAAATAAACATCAACAATAACTCAAACAACTAAAACAACTCCAGAGGCGCAAGAACAAGGGAAAGAAAGGAGCACAATGGGAGAGTGTCATCGCATGGCCTTACATGGATTCACCAGACTACCTATAATCTAGGAGCTGCCTCCATCTATGGTTAACTAGACATCTTATTTCAAGTTGTCGCCCCATAGGGTGACTCATGCAGAGCCACCTACCTTTCGTGAAGACAAGGTAGTGACCTTACCAACCAGGTATTCCCACCCATCCTTAGCCTTTGGGAGCGCTAATGGCAGGGTGAGGTGTATATTTTTATCTTGTTATGTGATAACTAACCTAACCCACTAGGTAAATTAATTAGGTTTTCACTTAATTAGGGAAACTATTTAAAGGGTGACCACTCGTACATTGGCCCCAAGAAGAGCCACTCTCCCCTATGGTTTCCCTAAAATCAAAACCAAGAAACGGGTACCATAATGCACAACCAAAAGGACCTTAACTCAGAACAAGGTACCACCCACAATTTCCCACATGGCATCAACATAACCCAAAAGATGCAACCATAGAAATTCATTCACATTTCCCTAACCTCTGGAGATAACACTATTTCCACACAAGAAAAAACTAAAATGTCACATTCAATTAAATAACACCATATCATTAACTATAAGGAATTTAAATTATAAATCATCCATGTCTCAATCAAATAAGCATTTTCATCTATTAAAATCAAAATAAGGAAATCCACTAACATTTCCATTTGACCAAATGCAATAATCAATTTATTAAATATCATCCTACTTTTAAATAATCCATTTATTAATTATCTAAGTTTACAAACTTGCTAAAAAGCTGATTAAAGGACAATAATGACAATTCCATGGTTTATTTAAACATAATAAAATAAAATTTAAAAAAAATTAAAGATATTAACTTAATTTATTAAAAACCAATTATAAATCACCCACTAATTTCAATTCTTTAACTATATTTTAATTTTCGGATTTAAAAATATTTTCCACATATTATTTTAAAAATCTAATTTACATTCTGATTTTCTCTAAGATAATGGAAAACTAATCTTTTAAAATTCAGTTTAAAGTAAAAACTGGATTCAATACATTAATTTAGTACGTTCAAAATCTAATTAATTTTACAACAACTATTCTAATATTTCAAAGTACAATTTGACCAAAATAATAATGAAATCAAAATCTACTATATAATTTAAACTACAATTCTTTTTTTCTATTTCTTAATACATATCAATTAAAAAGACATTTTTAATCAGAATTTAAAACAATAGCATTTTCTCATCATATTTAAAAAAATTTGAGAATAAAAACACATTTCTACTTTTCCATTATTTGTTCACATTTTCTGTATATACACTATATGCATATATATATATATAAATATATATACACACATATACATATATGTGTATATGCCATAATAAATATATATATATATATATATATCAATTCATCTAATGTTGCTACAATTGAAACACAGTAATAAACTAAATATTACAATTCACAAAATATATGCACAAAATATATACACATACATATATACATATATGCATATATATATATTTACATATATATATACACACACATATATATATATAAACTTCTAATCATTATATTTTTAAAACTGTCGAACTTAAAAAAATTCATTAGTATATATATATATATATATATATCGAACATAAAATAAAGATCGAAACTCATAAAGGTTTCTAAAGGGCTGCAGATGGTTTAAAAGGGGGTGTCAGGCTGTTTACACAACTGACCACCCACCCCAAGCATGGGGGTGGCACTGCCTTTGGTAATGCTCCCTCCACATATCCATGGAGGGCACTACCATTGGCAGCGCTCCCTCCATGAATGGGGGGAGCAGTGGGGGATAACTCCCCACCCCCGACAACAATAAAAATAATGATACAAATAATACGAGCCCAGCAAAATAAACAACTCAGCCACAAAGAAATTCACCAAACAATAAATTTTTAATGCCATACTAAAACTACAGATATATATATATTAAAAATATCAGAATAATCATAGGATAAATTGGGCATAGGCCCAATTAACAAAATCCTTCAAACAGAGATAGACGAAATTGGGGAAATACAGGGAAAGAGAAGATTCTCAAACCAATAGGAAAATTACAGAGGTTTAAAGCTGAGGAGATTCCAAAGACAGAGGGAATCAAGATTTCAACCACAATTCTAGAATGTTCTAGAATGAAAATTACAGAGAGGAAGGAGGAATCTATAGACAAGAAGAAATAATTATAGAGAATGGGATTTTCCCAAACACACACAAAAAACATATTTTCTCTTTCAAACAAAATTTCCTTTTTCCTTTTTAAAACTAAATTTACAGAGATCAAATTATGAAATTCGTATTACCTGGAGTCCTACGTAAAGCTCAATTCGAGGATGAATTGCGCGATTCCAGCCAGCTGCAATCCTTCGAAAACTGGAGATTCAAAACCCCAACAACAATGGATACAAAAATAAATCCCAGTGCAATCCAAAATCAAATCCTCTCAGAACATTTCGATGAAAAATTACACAGAGGATTTAATCCTCAGAAAAAATTTCAACATTTTTTTAGTTGCAGACAATTTTTCCATTTTTCATTTTCCTCTCTCTTGCTTTTTTGAAAAAGCAATATTTGGAAATATACTCTTTTCAAAAAAGCCAGGTCAGAATTTTCCATAAATTCTCTGACCGCTTTCCCATGCAATTTCCACTTAACACCACATTTCTGACATTTTCCATTTTTGGAAGAAGAATCTTCCATAATTACTTGACACCCATTTATGCCTTTTTAATATGTAATTTTCATTTTAATAAAATTGACTTTTGCAAAATAAACAATTAAATAATAATAAATTTAACAACATTTCAACTTAATTATAATTTAAATTTAAAATATATATTATTAAATCACTTTTTACTAATAAAATCAAATATGATAATAATTTCCTCAACTTTTATTTTAAAAATAATCCATAACAATTAATCTATTTATTTAGTGATTTAAATTAAAGGATAGCCTCACATTTTACAATAACAATAAAAGTGCTAATGTACATACTACTTTTCCAAAAGTATTAATATCATAAGAAACATTGAACATTTAATTAATTTAATATTTTGCATCATAGAATATGATTTAAATTAAAATCATAAAGCACTAGACCAAGACATAAACACAACTTGTAAAACTCATGAAATAAAATGACTTAATTTAAAACCATACCCACACAAATGAAGTACGGATACGACACTAACAACCACTGACCTAGACGAGGATACTTTCTTACCGATTCCCTAACCACATCAACCATTGGGTAAGTAGGGTGCACTTTGAGCTAACAATGCGGGTGGAGTCGGCACCCGGTACCTGCAGTCCTGCATAACAAAAAAAAATGAACATGTACATACACAAATAACTCATAGTCAAACACATTGTGAAGGAGAGTTACGGTGAGGTAGGGCACTCACGGATGAGAAATTCCACCTCGTCTCCTTCACCTGAATCAAATAAAATAAACAAAATCTAAACATCACATCATCAATATAACTCACAAGTAACATCATCATAACATGAGTATCCCACACATAAGTCCAACTATCATAAGAAAATAAGAATAATTGTCTGATACGCCCAACACATGGTGGAAAAGATGTCTAATAGAGTATCAAATATGCATTAGAACATAACCAGAAATCACACTGAAGCAAAAACACACACACCAAAGCAGTATCAGAGTATCAGAACATGAGAGGCACTACAGACACACACAGAGAGAGAGAGTGGGGGGGGGGGCGGAGGGAGAGAGGGAGAGAGGGACAAAGAGAAATAGAGAGAGAGGGAGAGAGAGAGGGAGGGAGGGGAGAGTGGAGAGAGGGAGAGGGTGAGTGGGAGGAGAGGAGAGAGGGAGAGGGAGAGTGAGAGGGAGAGAGATGGAGGGAGGGAGGGGGATAGTGGGAGGAAGGGAGGGCGGGAGGGAGAGTGAGATAAGATATATTATATTAAATATATTAATATAATATATATAATATGTATTAATATATATTATATATTATATATTATATATTATATATTAATATAATATTTAAAATATAATATATAGTAATATATAATAAATATATATATCATATATGATAAGAAGTAATAATTCTTCAAAATCAAATAATGGATATCCATTTCCTTTTTGGGGGGATTGTGTCGACTTGCGGGTATGTAGGCTTGGGGTCTATTAAGTGGAAAGCATAACATAATTCCGTAATGGATGAGTATTTGTTATGTCTAGATATCCGTTAGTTTTTTCTTTTAGGGGGACAAACAACAATATATATTAATATATATTATATATTAATATTAATATATTGTTAATATATAATATATATATTTATTAAAATATAGTACATATTAATATATATTATATATTAATATTAATACAGTATTAATATATAATATACATATTCATTAAAATATAATATATTATATTCAAATATAATATATATTGATATATATTATATATTAATATATTATGAGTTTGTAATTTTTAACAATGTGAGTAACAGATATCTGTTATAAACGGATATCCATTTTGTTTTTGAAGATTGTGCAGATGTGTGGCCATGTAGACTTGCGAGCATGACAAGTGGAAAAAATAATGGATATCTATTTTGAAATGGATATCCATTTTAAAACGAATATCTATTTTCTGAGTTATATAAAAAACAAAAAAGGGACCATTTTGAGTGTTTCAATGGTCCCTACATGCTTTCTGTCATGAAATTCTCAAGCTTTTTGTCTGCATCAGGCGAAATTTAGCTTTTCAAAGATTCTCTAACACTTTTTTTAGAATTCCAATAATTTGTGTGTGTGTTTTTGTTTGTGGAATGGGGAGTAGCAGTCGGCATAAGAGAAAAGGTAAAAGGAAACTTACAACAGATCAAATTGAAGCATATAGAGAAAAAGATAGAGAAAGTCATGGAAAAAGAAGATAAGGTATGCAAAATATTCAAATTGAAGCTTCTTCAGAACCATTAAATGTTAAATCAAGTGAAGATGAAATAGAAAATGAAAATATTGAACATCATATTGAAATTGAAAATGAAAACATTGAAATTGAAAATATGGAAATTGAAAATGAAAATGTGAACAACATTGAGAATGAAAATATTGTTGAAAATATTATTGAAAATGAAATTGTTATTGAAAATGTTGAAAATGAAAATGTGGTTGAAAATGAAATTGTTATTGACAATTAAAATGTTGCTAAAAATGAAAATGTTAATAATATTGTATTCGAATATGAAAATGTTGATAACATTAAAAATATTGAAAATGAACCTTATGTAACCCCTATTTACAAAATAACCCCTAAATGGTTGGTTGAAATAGATGATAACATAATTGATAATCCTCAAGGAAAAAGGTCACAATGAATGGTTCATTTGTGGGCTACGAAAATGTTCAATGAATTCTTCTCTGATCAGATATTAACCAAACAATGCCAACTTTTTGTGCAATTACTTAAGGTTTACAAAATGAGACCATTATTAAAAAAATTGAAGATTCATCTCACAAAAAAATCAGAAAAAATAGTCTTATTGTGAAAAATCTTTTTAATGCTCTAACCTCTATTGGAAAGACTAGTAAGGAAAAAGATAAAAGTGTTGCTCGAAGAGTTATCACAACCTCCCTAGTAAGCCATCATTTGAGAAATTCTCATTTAATGAGACAAACTTGTATTGATTTTGAATTAAATAGTAAAGCATTGAATACAGCACTCTCAAGAAGAGGAAGACTCGATAGTGATCTTCAAAATGATACGTGGGCTTTTAGTGGCAGGCTTCCACGTGTTGATAAAAAGCTAACTGATAATGTAAAGATGCGAATTGAAAAATATTGGAATTATCACTCTAGAGTATCATCGAATGTAAAGGATGTTTTAAAATTATGAATTGGTAATCGAGATCGTACACTGCATCCTAAAAATTTTTTGGAATGTAGCCAAATAATTTTGTACAAACAATTTTATCAAGAACATCCACATTTGAAAATATCACAAAGGGCTTTTGAGTCTTTCAGGCCATTTTATTGTGTTCCTATGAAGGTTTGTAATACATGTTGTAAATACTATGTTGAGTTTTCAATGTATCATGAATTGTTATGCCATATTCGTTCTACTATGCATATTGACGAAATGTTGTAGGAATGTCATGTAGTGCAACTTCCCAAGTCATCCAGGGAGTTTTTAGATTCATTTTTATTCATTAGAGGTGATGGTTGCTTATTTTATAGAAATGATTGTTTAAATGGAATGTGTTTGCAATGTGGTGATTTATTGAAGTTTGTAACATTCTTTCATGAGGGCAGAAATCATGATTTTGGTAACAAAATTATTGAGAAAAACAAGTATGAAATGATCAAATACACATTGAAGAGTGGAGGTGAGGGTTCTAGATGCGAGTTGGTTGCAAGAGAGGTAAGTATTGCTGATTTTATTTCATATTTTAAGAAAAATATTTTCTATATGCAAGGCATATACACAAGTCGTAGTGGTTGGATCAACAATTCAAGATGTGTAAGAACTCTTTCCCCATTGGAACTATAGTATCTGTAGTTGATTTTTTTGAAAATTACACATTGCAACCACAAAATGAAGTTCAATCACAATATTATAATTCTATTTAAATTGCTATTTTTGTCCACATAACATATAGGCATGTCCCTGATAGTACATAAGAGGACAAGAAGATAATCAGGGAGTACCATTTTTACATGAGTGATGATAGATCTCATTCATCTAAGTTTGTACAACATTGTTTTGAATTTTTTTTTGAATTCTTGCAGGAAAATGGAATTGCAATGGGTCAACATATGATTTGGTCAGATAATTGCACAAGGCAATTCAAGAATGCTTGCATGTTTTATTGGATGAGCAAGATGCATATACAGAGAGGTGTACCACATATTTGGAGTTTTTTCAAAGAAGGGCATGGAAAAGGTGGGCATGATGGTGCAGGTGCATGTATGAAGAGAGTTTTGGTTAAGGAACAATTGAAGATTAGAGGTGGTGCAACATCAATGATACATGTTCTATTGTGGATTGGTGTACTTATGCACTATCATGAGGAGGGACACTTGATTCACAAGTGTGTAGGTTATTTTGGTTGGTTGAGGAGGGCACAGTGGGAGACAAAATGGAATGTCAAACAATTAGAGATTCTTCAAAGATGCATTCATTTTGAAGCTCAAATGCGAGTGCATGGACCATTTGGACATGAGAGATGGCTTTTTTTTTGTCAAAATTATATTCAGTGTGATTGGGATCAGTGCAAGTCAAGTGAGTGGGTAGATACATGGGTTCCACAATACCTAACCCCTTTATCTATAGCACAATCCTCATTAGAAGATGTAATGGAAAGTTCACTTGACTATGATCATCTTTCAAATCTTGTACAACCAAGACATGTCTATGTTGTTGTAGCACCACAAGGGAATGAAGAGGGATCAAACTATTGGTTGGCATGATGTGTACAAGGAAATAAAAAGCTAACACAACCAATGAAAAATGATGATGGGTTCATGTATCCTACAGGTTCAGTTGTTCTTTCTCAAACTTCATTGCATTACCATTTCATCATTATTTAGGTTGTTTACAATAATATAGATTTATTATTCTAAGAATCTATGAAAGTTTTCATAACCATTTCATCATCATTTAGGTTGTTTAGAATAATATAGATTTGTTATTCTTAGTATATTTAGATGTTGATAAAAAACATATGGTCACACAGGTTCAGTTGTTGTTTGCAAAACTTGGTTGCGAACATATATGATTAGAAAGAATGGCATACCTGCATTTGAACACTATGAGAAACACAACCATTCTCATGTATTCGTTCCTTGTTATAGCAACAAATATTAAGTTATTGAGACATCGTGCTAGATGAAAAAACAAAAAAACTATGGACAATTAGTAGTGTTGATCATGAAGTATTATTGGAAACTTTGAAGGTAAGAGACGACCCTTCATGAACACTTGAGTAGTGGATCATTTTTTATATGGGGCAGGTATGATATTGTTCATCAAATTTTGATATTGTTTATCTACTAAGGTTCATTATTTAGGTTGTTTAGATTAATATAGATTTTCTATTCAAAGCATCTTTTCTAGTTTGCATTACCAATTCATCATCATTCAAGTTGTTTAGAATAATATAGATTTTTTAGTCTAAGCATATTTTCTATCGTGACCATATAGATTTCTCATTCGAAGTATATTGTGATGATCTTGGCATGATTGATCATGGAGCTGTTACAACAATAGCCAGCTCTGATCCTTTGGTAGAGGTATGTGACATATTAGAATAATATAGATTTCTTATTCTAAGAATCTTTTCTATTGTATGTATTTTAACTACTACCTTGATGGTTTGTACAGGTGTTTGTCACTCCAGAACTTCAACATGCTATTGTTCTGGAAGACTATGTTGACCATGAAGGCAACATGTGATCTATTTCCTTCCCCTACTAGGAAATTACTATGTATTAGGGTCATTTTTTGTATGCCTATGTGACATTTTGTAAATCCTATATTTGATATAAATTATTGAATAATAATATCATGTGTATTGTGTATACTTTATGTGTATTCAATTGTACACTTTACAACTTTTGTGTATACTTTGTCACTTATGAGTACTCCAATGTATACTTTATAACCTACGTGTTTTTAATGTGTATACTTTGTATTCATATGTGTAGTTCATGACTTAAGTGTATTTGAATAAATGAATCACTTTTTCACTTACACACAAGGAACAAAATGAACCCTAAACCCTTGTGCACCTTTACATCGCATCCATCTAACCCTTTTTCCATCAACTAAAAACTCAACACCATAGGAAAACGCCTTAGAGATATCAAAAATTGAAAGAGGTTATTGTAGAGGGGCTCTACATGATCCTATACAATCAAACAAATTATTTCTAGGTGACACAATTTTTGAGAAATAGTCCTTCAAATATTGTTGTCTTTTAGCACTTTGAGCTCTTAAGGGAAATCGTCAATCCAATGTAGCTCGGAGTCATTCAGTGTGTTTGGCTGCAAAAGAGGACCATGCATAGCATAAACGTACCCATCAAGACATTTTGGAACAATCCATTTGGTCATACGAGTTGTAGAATGAAAGTTGCACTACTTTGCAACTTTACACTGCTTGCATTTGACAACTTTTTCCTCGACTAAAAACTCGTCACCATGAGAAAATTCCTCCGAGATAGAAAAAATCGAGAGAGGTTATTGTAGAGGTTCCCAATAGTATCCCATAGCCTCAGACGAAGAGTCTATAAGCTTCACAGTTTCCAAGAAATATCCCTTCAAAGATTGCTACCTTTTAGCACTTTGGACTCTTGACGGAAATCGTCGGTCTAATGTAGCTCAGAGTCATTCGACATATTTAGGTGCAAAAGAGGACCATTCCTAGTGTAAACGTACCCATCTAGACATGTTGAAACAATCCATTTGGTCATACAAGTTGGAGAATGAAAGTTGCACCTTTTTGCAACTTTACACTACTTGTATCTGACAACTTTTTTTTCAACTGAAAACTCGTCACCATGAGATAATCCCTCCGAGATAGAAAAAACTTAGAGAGGTTATTGTAGAGGGTCCCAACATGATCCCATATCCTCAGATGGATATTCTATAAGCTTCACGATTTTTGATAAAAAGCCCTTCAAATATTGCTACCTTTTAGCACATTAGACTCTTAAGGGAAATCGTCGGTCCAATGTAGCTCAGAGTAATTCGGCGTATTTAGGTGCAAAAGAGGACTATTCCTACCATAAACATACCCATATGGACGTGTTGGAATAGTCCATTTGGTCATACGAGTTGCAGAACAAAAGTTGCACCACTTTGCAACTTTACACTACTTGCATCTAACAACTTTTTCCTCAAATGAAAACTCATCACCACGAGATAAATCCTCCAAGATAGAAAAAACTGAGAGAATTTATTGTAGAGGGTCCCAACATGATCCCATAGCCTTAGACGGAGAGTCTATAAGCTTCACGGTTTTCGAGAAATAGCCCTTCAAAGATTGTTGTCTTTTAGCACTTTGGACTCTTAAGGGAAATTGCCAGTCCAATGTAGTTCAGAGTCATTCGTCATATTTAGGTGCAAAAGAGGACCATTCCTTGTGTAATTGTACCCATCCATATGTTTTAGAACAGTCCATTTGGCCATACGAGTTGCAAAACGAAAGTTGCACCACTTTGCAACTTTACGCTGCTTGCATCTTACAACTTTTCCCTCAACTGAAAACTCGTCACCACGAGATAACACCCCTAAGATAGAAAAAACTGAGAGAGGTTATTGTAGAGGGTCCCAACATGATCCCAGAGCCTCAGACGAAGAGTCTATAAGCTTCATAGTTTCTGAGAAATATCCCTTCAAAGATTGTTGCCTTTTAGCACTTTGGACTCTTCAAGGAAATCGTTAGTCCAATGTAGCTCAGAGTTATTCAACATATTTAGGTGCACAAGAGGACCACACCTAGTGTAAAAATTCCCATTCAGACATTTTGGAACATCCCATTTGGTCATATGAGTTGCAGAACAAAATTTGCACCACTTTGCAACTTTACATTGCTTTCATTTGACAATTTTTTCCTCAACTATAAACTCATCACCTAAAGATAACACCTCTGAGATAGAAAAGAACGAGAAAGGTTATTATAGAGGGTCCCAACATGATCCCATAGCGTCAAAAAAAAATTCTATAAGATTCACGGTTTCCGATAAATAGTCCTTCAAAGATTTCTACCTTTTATCATTTTGGACTCTTAAGGGAAATCATTGGTCCAATGTAGCTCAGAGTCATACGACGTGTTTAGGTGCAAAAGAGGACCATTCCTAGCATAAACCTACCCAATCAAACATGTTGGAACAGTCTATTTGGTCATACGAGTTGTAGAACGAAATTTGCACCACTTTGTAACTTTACATTGCTTGCATTTGACAACTTTTTCCTCAACTGAAAACTCGTCACCACGGGATAATGCCTCCAAGATAGAAAAAACTAAGAGAGGCTATTGTAGAGGGTCCAAAAATTATCCCATAGTCTCATATGGAGAATCTATAAGCGTCATGGTTTTTGAGAAATAGCCCTTCAAAGATTGTTGCCTTTTAGCACTTTGGACGCTTAAGGTAAATCGCCAGTCCAATGTAGCTTGGAGTCATTCGACGTATTGCAAAAGAGTACCATGCCTAGCATAAACATACCCATCTAGATTTTTTAGAATATTCCATTTAATCATATGAGTTGTAGAACAAAATTTGCACCACTTTGTAACTTTACATTGCTTGCATTTAACATTTTCCTGAATTGAAAACTAGTCACCACACGATAACGCCTCCAAGATAGAAAAACTAAGAGAGGTTATTATAGAGGGTCCCAACACGATCCCATAGCCTTAGATAGAGAGTCTATAAGCTTCATTATTTTCAAAAAATATCCCTTCAAAGATTGTCTCCTTTTAGCACTTTGGACTCTTAAGGGAAATCGTCGGTCCAATGTAGCTCAGAGTCATTCAACATATTTAGGTGCAAAAGAGGACAATGCCTAGTGTAAATGTACCCATCCGGATGTGTTGGAACAATCCATTTGGTCATCTGAGTTGTAGAATGAAAGTTGCACCACTTTGCAACTTTACACTGCTTGCATTTGACAACTTTTTCCTCAAGTGAAATCTTGTCACCATGAGATAACACCTCCGAGATAGAAAAAATTGAGAGATTTTACTATAGAGGGTCCAACATGATCTCATAGCCTCAGACGAAGATTCTATAAGCTTTAGGGTTTTTGAGAAATAGCCCTTCAAAGATTGCTACCTTTTAGCACTTTGGACTCTTAAGGGAAATCGTTGATCCAATGTAGCTCAGAGTCATTCGAGGTGTTTGGGTGAAAAAGAGGACCATGCCTAGTGTAAAATTACCCATCCAAACATGTTGGAATAGTTCATTTGGTCATATGAGTTGTAGAATGAAATTTTCTCCACTTTGCAAATTTATACTGCTTGCATTTGACAACTTTTTCCTCAACTGAAAACTCATCACCACAGAAAAAAACTTCCAAGATGGAAAAAACTGAGAGAGGTTATTGAAGAAGGTCCCAACATGATCTCGTAGCCTTGAAAAAAGAGCCTATAAGCATCATGGTTTCTGGATAATAGTCCATCAAATATTGCTTCCTTTTTTCACTTTGGACTCTTAAGGGAAATCATCGGTTCAATGTAACTCTGAGTGATTCGACGTGTTTGAGTGCAAAAGAGGACCATTTCTAATGTAAACGTACCCATATAGTATGCCTTTTTTTTTCTTATTGATGCATTATAGTTAGCAACATTCATTGTTGTGCATTACAATAATACAAATTGCATGTCCAATGTCAAATAACATGCATGTCATGGAGTTGTATTTGGTTTGATTAATGGTAGTATCACATTCATTTGGTTTGTTTAATGGTTGCATCATGGTTGAGTGATGTCTTAATTTTTTATCATGATTATTGTATAGATTTCAAATGAATAATCTAATGAACATGTATCTTGTTCAGTTGTAAGGACCTTTTTTGAAGGTTGCGTCAAACCCCTATGGTTGAAAGATATTGATTCATACTCAAGATGATTTTATACATTTTACATGTTATTAATCTTGAATGAAGATTGAGTGACAATGATTTTTATCAAGATGATTATATTAATTTTGAATGAACATTGTACCATGACATGCATTTCATTAAGTTGTATCCAATTTTCATTAATTTTAACTTCTTATGAAATAAAAATCAGTTGCCCACTTCATTACACAAGCTTGAAAAACAAATTAATGTCAGATGTAAATTCATTCAATAGAGCTTGAAATCATGGGTATTATCAAATTTAGTATTTGATAAAAATGTATTGGTAGACATGTATGAAAAATGTGGTACAATAGAAAAGACAATGAATTGTTTGAAAAAACTCCTCAAAGAACTAGATGGATTACCAATTCTAATTCATAAGTGAACTATTCAAATGTAATTTTGTTAGTCTATAACATACATTATCAATCATAAATTTAAACAACTCTAAGATAATTATACATTCCATTTTGAAAATTCAAAGTAGAAATACATGCACACAAGGAAAAAATTAGATTGAATATCAATTCTTATATATTAAACTGTAGAGTAATTGTGTTTGTGCATATACAAATTTGGCATATGCCTACTCAGAACAAGTTTTACAAAATGGGGCATATATGCTATCTCAAGATATATCAAACCCTAAGTACATATCAATCTATATCATATCCTAATCCTATGTTGGACCATCAAAATCGAGCCTCCTCAAAGAAGTTAGTTGCACTGAAGTTTCCTACATAAGAACATTTCAAACCACAAATTAGATTAATTATGTGAATGGTTGACAAGTTAGACTAGTAAATAGAAACTTATATACCATGATTTATAAATTACCAATTTAACATCAAAATTAGTATACATGTACTATATTATATCAATAATGCAATTCATGTTTACCTCAAGTCTTGCTCTCTTTTCTGCAAGACGTTCTCCATATGATTGTGTTATGCTAGTTAGCTATTTTTGACTTAGGCATTTTTTATCTTTCCTCAAAGCACAAATATATTGAATGCTTTATTTTGCATCAAATATAGAATGTAGTACTTTATTTAAGTGTTGATGATTTATAAATCACCTTAAATAATGTCATAATTGCAAAATATAGATAGGCGCATGCGTTTTCTGGATTAAGTCAAAAGGTATAGGGTTGTTAATGATTTATGATTTTGCAAGCATAGAGGGAGGTTGAAGGATGTTTGGAAACATATGGAGGGAATATAGGAGACTATATTGGTAATTTTGAAGTCTTTTGGAGCACCTTGGAGCATTTTTGGGATGCCTTTATGATGGACTTGGTCAAAGTTGACATTTTTAGCACTTTGGAGTATTTTTGGAGGAGATTTAGGAGCTATATTTTGGGCTTTTTGGATGCATATGACCAAGGAAGCTTGTAGCTCCTATTTTGGTGCAACTACTTGGGAGATGTTTATAGTCACTTTCTGACTCATTTGTACTTAGTTCTTACTTGTTATTTTTTCTGCTCTAAGAATTTTTGAGTCCTTTGGAGAAAATACAGTGTTTTGTAACTCATTTTGACATGTATGACAGTGGATGCCTTGAACAATCAATGAAGTAAAGTATTTTACCTTCTTAGTTTTTTTCTTTATTGTTTGCAAGTTTTGATTGATGCTACTACTTGTGAAATTATCTTTTCCTTGTGGTTTTGTCTCATGGTTAGCACCTTTTGTAGAAGAATATGTGAGTTGCAGGTTATAGGTTGTGTTGAAAGGTAGAAAATTCTAGGTATGCAAGTATCTTTCCTTCTAGGAGTTAAGCTCAAAACCTTCTTATGAAATGTTTATGCAAGAAACATATGAAACTGACTTGTGTATGTGAAGCTTTATCATTGTTTTTGAATTGTGTATGTAAGTTGTTTGCAGGCCAAGTTAATGACTTGGTGCATCACCTTAGGATTAATCTTTTCAGTTTATGTTTCTTTCTTCCCCTTTTCCTCTATAAGACATTAGTTTGGTTTAGATGACACCATAGGATCCAACCTTCTTTGGAGGTCCACTCCAAGTTTAGGTGACCCACAGCCTAGGAGTGTTCCCATGTTACTCCAAAATGCTAAGTTCTGCAACTTAGCAAGGGTGTAGTTTTGAGAGCTAACAATTTTGGCATGCTCGGTGGGAAAGTTTGATGAGCTTGTCATCAAAATACTAAAATATTTGGTGTTTCTCTTAGTATTATCAACCTTTGGAGGCAGTACAAACAACAACATGATGACTCCAATCATATATTAGCTGGTTTTAGCAATTCAGATACCTGCACCTAAATGAGGTATGTTGTCTTATGCCTATAATTCATGGTTTATCCTTGCAATTTCTAGATACCACTACTATTACCCTCCTCCATACCATGAAAATTCAATCTTTTGGCCTCCAAACAATCCTTTTCCTGATTACAATAATAATAGTCTTTTTCAATCTTCCTTACAACTTATTCATGCATATAGTCAGCCTTGTGAAACCCATCATAAAATAAAAAGGCATGTTACAATAATAGTGCTATGGCATCAATGCCAAAGATAGAGTTCGGGTCCAAGCATGAATATTTTCCAAAGGCAAGGTATTTTGAAGATAGTTCATTGAAGATGCATCACACAATTTCATATTGCATTTGTAGATCTAAAGTAGTCATTATAATGACTATCATGAAAAGGAGTTAAGTAAGAGAAAATACAAAAAGGGTCAAGAGGGATAGTATGAAGAGATATGGACATGCTTAAAACCATTCATATGCCCTTGAGGAACAAGGAAAAAAAGCATTCAAGGAGAGAACAATTGATAAGTTGCAATGTCAAAGGTAGAAGTTATGGAAAATGATAGTTACCGTAAACAACAAAGGACTAGAAACTATAAAAGAACAAATTTCTCACATAAAGAGATAGTTTTGATTTCCACTGCATTGGTCACTATTAACACAAAGCTTTTGAAGTCTAAGAAGATAGTCACAACAAATAGAAGGAATAATATTTAAGTGGCATAAGGCAGTGATGTGGGAAAGGGTTTGTGATGAGAGTCTCATGACAACAAACTAACTGAAGTCCTAAAATATTCAAGTGAGAAGACCATAAAAGACAAATATCTTTGTGAAAGAGGCAACCATCAAATGCTAAAATAAATGATAATATGGGATGGAGAAAACTTGAGGATAATGGAAAGAAATAGTCCACTATGACAAAGAAGATGAACAGAATTTTAGGATAGTCCTTAATGATCTCAAGGTATTCAAAATAACCACTATGAAAAGGAGGATATCTTATCCACGGATAAAAGATAATGTGTTCAAGCATAAGAATGTTGTGTGAGAACCATCTTGAAATGGATAGACCATGAAGTGTAGACAACTAATTGTTAGGGTGATAAACTTGCAAGTTAGTGGAAGGGTAGTGTTTAGGAAGAAATGAAAAAATATGTGGAGTCTTTGAGTTATGTCTGTACTGTGCAATGACATTGAATCATTTTTGTAGACCATTTTTCTTCGCGGGGTGGCATTTTTTTTTGTGGGATAATTGACTGAGATAGATTTTGTTTTAACTATCCACCCTCTCATGAAGTTTCATTCATATTATAATATGCACAATCTTATCACAACAAAGGTGATTATCATAGTGAAAAAACAAAGATGCTTATATTTTTCAAAATCAACTAGAAGGAAATGTGGAGGTCGTGGCCTTTAAGAAAGAGAGTCAGAATGAAAAGATGGATAAGTAGGCATGAATCCATGCCTAGAGATAGGGTTTTTTCTCCATTCTCTCAAGGAGAAATGTAAAAAAGAACAAACACCTGTAGTGTGTATGGTCGTAACCATAAAAGCAAATAATACTTTGTATTTGCAAGCAAACAGTAATGTACAGGGGGAAATCTAGTTTCTATTAAAATGTCATGAGATGCCAAGTAAAACATAGAAAAAAAGGCATGGAGTATATGGAGAAAAGCATAGAGTAAAAAATATATTCATCTTTTTGCAAACAACTCGAATTTGAGCCCCTTTTCTTTACAAAAAAAGAAATACAATGACTGAATGTGCTTACAAAAGGCTTACCTCAAGCTTTTTCGTGTTGTTTTTCCAGAAAATGAGTTAAAAAAGCTACAGTTTGCTTCAAAAATTGCCATGAAGTGTCTATAGGAACCTCCATCAAAACCCTCTATTAGGGGCCCACTAGAGTTCCAGAAAGCTTGAATGCATAAAATGATTTTTTTTGTCTTGGGTTCGAATTTTTCTTTTAGGGTTTTTACCCTAACTTTGACCGATACTCAAAGACATTTTTCACCTTGTTTTAAAACATTTGCAATCTAAACTAATACCCCACATTATATTATACTAGTGAATTATTTTTGAGTTAGGTATTTTTTGCCTTTCCTCAAAGCACAAATGTATTGAATGCTTTATTTTGCATCAAATATAGAATGTAGAACTTTATTTAAGTGTTGATGATTTATAAATCACGCTAAATAATATCATAATTGCAAAATATAGATAGGCTTATGTCTTTTATGGATTAATTCAAAAGGGATAGGATTGTTAATGACTTATTCTTTTGAAAGCATATAGGGAGGTTGAACGAGGTTTGCAAAAATATGGAGGGAATATAGGAGACTGTTTTGGTCATTTTGAAGTCTTTTGGAGCAACTTGGAGCATTTTTGGGATGCCTTTATGATGGACTTGGTCAAAGTTGACCTTTTTAGCACTTTGGAGTCTTTTTTGGAGGAGATTTAGGAGCTATATTTTAGGCTTTTTGGATGCATATGACCAAGGAAGCTTCTAGCTTCTATTTTTGGTGCAACTACTTGGGAGATGTTTATAGTCACTTTCTAACTCATTTTTACTTAGTTCTTACTTGTTATTTTTTTTGCTCTGAGAATTTTTGAGTCCTTTGGAGAAAATACAGTGTTTTGTAACTCATTTTGACATGTATGACAGTGGATTCCTTGAACAATCAATGAAGTAAAGTATTTTACCTTCTTAGTTTTTTTCTTTATTGTCTGCAAGTTTTGATTGATTAATTTTAAAGGTTTACATGAGATTGTGATATTATTTACTCATTTTGGGGTTTTTTGAATGTATATTTAAGTCCTACCTACCTCTCTCTCCCTCCCACCCTATCTTCTCTCTCTCCCTCTCTCTCCCCCCATATCTCTCTTCCCCCCTTATCTCTCCCTCCCTCCCTCATCTCCTCCCTATCTATATCCATCCTCATATCTCTCTCTTCTCCTCTTCATCTCTCTTTATCCCTCCCTCACCTCTTTCTCTATCCCTCCTTCCCCCCTTTCTCTCTAGATGTCACATAGATTGGTTAAATTTTATTTCCTTTAAACCTAGATATACAAAGGATAAGTGCACATGTACTAAAATCCATTATTCCTCACTTTATTGACAACTCATGGAATAAAATTTAGGCTGAAATATGGTTCATTTAAATAGAACTAGCTTAGGTCTAATTTTTTGAATTTACATGTAGCTTCCTAAATTAGTTTCTAACATATTTTTTTGTATGCTTCTATGTCTTAGTGTGTAAAAAAAGTAATTCTTAGAGAATAAATTTGATTTTAGACAATCCTAAGATGACAACATGCAACACAGGACACAAAAATAGAAAATTTTAATGTCATTGTGAATGCAAATTAGCATCCAAGACAGTGATTTTTTGGATGTAATTTATAGGTGTAAGAGAGGGGGACCAACCACTACAAGTCCCTAGGTCTCAAAAGGCCAAGAGCGGAAAGGCTGCCCTAACATACCTCAATTCAAAAGAAGGTTAGGATAGAAGGGATGATAATGATGAAGACTATGTGTCCTTCGATCACTCTGCAATCCCAAGAATTGAAGGAAGATAAGACAAAACGCTTTCCAAAGTCAAAGCTATGTCTCATGTAGCTCTCTGTCTAAGGATAGAAGCGTGAAACTGGGATAACAACATGACGCGTTGGCATCTCACAGGTGCACTGGAATTCGTATGGCCAAAAAATCAGAGAAACACGGTTGGAATCCCGAGAAAGGACTGACAGTCTAGTCTAGTAGTTTTGGGAAGCAAAGAACAAGACTAAGAAAAGAGAAAGGTAAATACGAATATGATAAAAGAAGTATATTACCATGAGGGTGATGAAGATAATTTCATAGAATAATCCTCTTGCCAGCTTTCTTCGAGATCTCTCCACCTGCACACAAAAAAGAGGGAAAGTGTTGGTGTTGTTTAGGGGCTTGCCTCAGTCAGACCCCCGTCTTGGTGTTTCCACCTCCATGGAAAGCCAAGTTTGTAATGATAGAAATAACGATAAAGAAGGGAAATATAAGCTACATATGCAAGAAACACTACAAAACAGTATGTGCTTACTCAACTGAATATGATAGAAGAGATGAGAGGAGCTTACCACCTCCATCCAAAGCGCTCAAGGCTTGTGGAGAAGTGAATGAGAGGAACCTTTGTTGTTGTGGTGTTTGTCTTGTGCTTGCACTATCAGAGTGGAGTGGTAGATTTCTGCAATGGAGTGAAGAATGCTGCCACAAAGATTGAAAGTAGATGCTCAAAGCATGGAGAGAGTGTGCCAACTTGTTCCAAACTTCTGTTGAAGAGAACAATGGATGAATGGATGAAGAAGATGAAGGAGAAGATGAAAAACAACAATATTTAGGTCAAGCAATTGAAGAGGGACGTTACACTTTGACTTCCAATCAAAAGTGTAATGTCTCTACAGTCTCCAGCCACATGAATCTGCAAGGGACGTAAGCGCGTTGCGCAGGAATCCCCGATAGAAATTCCCCCACTAACACACAAACAGGGTGCCAAGTGGAATGCAAGCAGTGGGCTTAATTGGAATTAAACCTCCACTTTTGGTTTTCTAAAGTGTAAAGGGCTGAAAGGGGAATTTGCATTAGGGGTGAAAATTCACGCTCATACATTTTTCCCCCACTTTAGTGAGCATGAGTATTGATGAGTGATTTAGTAAAGTAGAGTAGTAAGAAAGGAATAGAGTAAGAGATGTATACTTGAACTGACGAGGAAGCAGAGCATAGTCTGGTGAACCCTGAAGTGTAGGAAAGGACTTCATAGTTCCACATAACTACAAAGTTGAAGTATGGAAGTGCCTTACAGGCTCATGGTCCTGCAAGGGGGGCTATCCTTCAAGAAATCTCACATGAAGGAAACCAGGAAAATCACCTTATACGCCCACAGACCTGTAAGGAAGGTATCCCCAAATAAAACTCATATGAGGGGGACCAAGTAAAGGGAATTCCGCAGAGTCAGAGATGGCGACATGTTTACCTGCAAATAAAACACATTAGAAAATGGTTGTGCAGGCTAGTGAATGGACAGTCACATAGACCATCGCTAAGTTGTAAGACTTTCAAAGGGCTCGATCAGGAACCCTTCAAAAGGAAGGAGGGTCCACTCAAGGGATGCGTTGTTTGAAAAGTGAAGTCTAGTCAGGTTGTCCCCAAGCTAGATGTAAAGATGTGAAGATAGTCTAGTCGGGTTGCCCCCGGACTAGACATCAAGGTGTGAAGTCGGTCTAGTCAGGCTACCCCCAAGCTAGATGCCATAGAACCTGTTAAAAGTTTTTGAAGGGGTCACTCGGGAACCCGGTGTGAAAAGAAGGGGTCCACTCAAGGGACACACTATTCAAAAGCTTAATGTCTTCCTTCTCGAATTGATTCATCACCAAGGAATCCTTTTGAAAGATATTCACTTATCAAGGAATTGAAAAGGAAGGAGATGCGCTCATGTGAGAGGAAGATTAAGACCATTCCCACTTCAGAAGAGGGTTTCCAAGTCCTTTCTTTATGAACCCATGATGAAGGAAACATGTTTCGTTAGGGTTTCAAGTTGAGAATGCAATTCTAACAAGGAAGTGTGTGAAGGGTCTTTGAGAAAAGATTCATTTGGCAATGAATGTGTTTTCTAAAGACCAAGTGATGTAGAAAGGGATTTTCACACATGATAGGGACAACTCAAGAAAAGAAGAGAGAAAGATAAAGAGAAAAGTAAAAGAAAATAGATCACACACAAAGGGAATAGGGGGATCTGGTTTCGCAGGGTCAGATCTGCCTTTATTTATATATATTTGGTAACTACGGTAAGAGGTGAAAGATCATCAATCCCCAACCAGATTAGGAAGAATGCATGAAGGACAAAGTACAAAAAAAAATTAGGTCAACATGGAAGGAGGCCTAAATTCTCCCGATGCTTTGCATCGTCCCCAATTTGTCGAAAGTTGATCATAAAAATGGAAGAATAGAGATACATGTAGAAGAAGGTTTACAACACAAACACCACACTTGTATCCAAGCACCAATAGGGGTGATGAGGGTCATCCAGGCACATGTATCACAATTACGGGGCAACACATAATAGCACACACATATCTAATCTAAAGATCAAGAAGAGGGTCTCCTCCTAACATTGGTTAACCAAGAGGTCATCAACTTCCCACTCTAGATCATCAAAGGGGGAAGGATGACGGGCCTGCAATGGTGTAATGTTAAGGGGAGCAGCTTTTGATCCTCCCGCAACAAGGGCCAAAGTAGAGGGACTGTTGAGGTGTCCATTGCTCAAATCTTGTGGGTCCAAGGTCAACGACCTCGTAAAGATCGCTGACAAGGTTGAAAATTCATCCATCGAGTTAAACATGCATTTAACAGGAGTTTCATGTTTTACCTCGGTGGACTGAGGAGTTTGCACTCGAGGTTCACCACTAGGCTCATCGAGAGACTCGAGAGTAGTGATGAACTCGGGGGAGGCTAGGACTGGCTCCGTTATTAGGATAGAACAAGTCAACTTGGGGCCACCTTTCAGAGAAGGTGGGCTCTTCTTACATCCTCCATTGCTAGAGGCGCTATGCTCTACCTTCTTCATCGAATGAGGTGAACTCCCCATAGATGAAACAAGGAGGGTCAAGGGAGAAAATGAAAGAACCATAGTGGACACAATTGAAGTGTTCACCATGTCCATAAGCTTTGGGGAAGGAAAGACATCTGGGATGGAAGTCAACAAGGGCGGCTCCGCCGAAGGAGCGATGAAAAATTGCACCTTTCTAGACGTATGTGCACTCACAGCAGGAGTCGAGAGAGATTCAGAGATGAAAGGAAGGAAAGAGGGGGAAACAACAGGAGGTGCAATCTTCTCCTCCTTCGTCTTCTATAAGGAGGCTTGCTTAGCAAGGAGGGCCTTACGTCGGCTCTTATGCTCGCGCGCAAGGTAGTTTCTACGGATCTTCAAATTGGAAGCCGAGATTTGAGAAGGGATAGAAGGCTCCTGCTCAGCCATGGGAGTGTCCTCCATGGCTATTTCCAGCAAAAATTTGGACTCCTGAATGGGAGAAGGAGGGGCAAGTTCAAAAATGATGAGAGGAGTTGACTCTAATGCCTCAGTGGCGGGCCTCTTCCTGTTTACTATTCTAGGAACAGGAGTAGTAGGAGGCCATGGAGGCCAAGATAGAGAGAACTCCTCACGGGGGGCTTTCTATCTTCCATACTGAATGAGCCTAGGCTCTGTGGGTAAGATAGGAATCTCAAATGCAAGATGCTTGGTCTTCCACTAAGTGGGCACCATGGGATTGTCTTGCAAATTCTAGACAGAAGAAGATGGCACCTCAACAGGATGATAGGAAGCATTGGGATGAATAGTGGAAGAGGAAGAAGGAGGATCTCAAGACTGCTTCTCTTCTTCTCTTCTACGTGCCTTGGCGGCATCACTATCAGATTTCAAACAAGCTTTATGTGAAACAACATAAGGCAAAGGAGGATATCTCACTTTCAAGATAGCATGCCCCTTCTTATAGTTTTGATATGTATGGTGTAGGAGGTCCTTCCTAAGCGGGATAGGACCAAGGGATGCAAGCCAAAAGTAATCTAGGGTATTGGTGCCATGTGCAACCAGTGGTTTATAATTGGTGTCATGGACACCATGTACCAAACCTCCATGAAAAAACTTTAGACATTTGTGTATAACCAAGGGAATTGCATTCATAGCTACTAGCCAAGGAATATCTAGCTTCACTCTAAAGAGTTCAGACCCCGGGATGATGTCAAACTTAAGGCTTACAAATTTAGGTCCAACGAGGACCGATAGGACAATACTCCCTATAGGAGGTATGAAAAGTCCATCATGTGTGTGGATGGTGCTCTCAAGCGAATCATACCCATCCTTATGTAGGAATTTAATCAACATGATCTCCTCAGTTATGATATCCACTTGCGATTTCGGATCAATGAGAACACCTACCACAATATTTCCATTTATCCTTGCAGGAATGTAAAGAGGAAATGGTTCCCTATTGAAGCCCATTGGCAGGTCCTGTGAGGTGAAAGTTATGCTCGTACAACTACTCACAGTCTGTGTAGAGGGAATAGGTTGATTTAAGAAAGAGGCCATCATGCATATCAATAGTACTTCTATAGAGCCTCCTAAGATTTGTGAGATAAGGTAGTGACCCAATTAAGGTTTCATTATGCAATACTTTAGAACCTTCCAAATACGCCTACTAGGGGTCGCACGTTGGTTTGCAAGGTGAGGGCCTCACAACAATCACACCTACAAAACTCCTAGGACACGAGGAAGGGAGATTTCAGTATCACAAAAAGGAACCAAAATGGTTCACGTCGGGTTCACCAAAAATTTAACAAAGGTGGACCAACCACTGCAAGGCCCCAGGTCACAAAAGGCCAAGAGTGGAAAGGCTACCCTAACTTACCTTAGTTCAAAGGAAGGTTAGGATAGAAGGGATGAGAATGATGAAGACTATGTGTCCTTCGATCACTCTATAATCTTGAGAATTGAAGGAAGACTATATGAGTCGCTTTCTAGAGGCAACTCTGCATCTCAGGTAGCTCTTTATCTGAGGATAGAAGTGTGGTTCTAGGATGAAAACGTGATGCGCTAGCATCTCACAAGTGTATTGACGTCTGTATGACCAAAAAACCAAAGAAACGAGGTTGGAATCCCGAGAAAGGACTGATAGTCTAGTCTAGCTGTTTCAAGAAATAAAGAACAAGACTAAGAAAAGAGAAAGGTAAATATGGATATGATAAAAGAAGTATATTACCGTGAGGGTGACGAAGATAATTTCGTATAATAATCCTCTCACCAGCTTGCTTCGAGATCTCTCTACCTACACACAAAAAAGAGGGAAAGTGTTGGGGTTGTTTAGGGGCCTGCCTCAGTCAGACCCCCATCTTGATGTTTCCTCCTCCACAAACAACCAAGTTTGCAATTATAGAAATAATGATAAAGAAGGGAAATACAAGCTATGTATGCAAGAAACCCTACAAAATATTATGTTCTTACTCAATTGAATACGATAGAGGAGATGAGAGGAGCTTACCACCTCCATCCAAAGTGCTCAAGGCTTGTGGAGGAGTGAATGCGAGGAACTCAAGCCTCTGCCGTCATGGTGTTTGTCCTGCACTCGCACTATCAGAGTGATGGAGTAGTACATTACTGCAATGGAGTGAATAATTCTACCACAAAGCTTGAAAGTGGATGCACAAAGAATGGAGAGAGTGTGAAAACTGGTTCCAAACTTCTGCTGAAGAGAACGATGGATGAATGGATGAAGAATATGAAGGAGAAGATGAAAAATGGCCATATTGGGGTCGGCCAGCTGAAGAGGGGCATTACACTTTGAATTCCAATTGAAAGTGTAACATCTCTATAGTTTCCAGCCGTAGGAATCTTCCAGGGACATAAGAGCATCGTGCGGACATCTGCGCACCGCGCGGGCGTCCCCGACAGAAACACCCCCACCGACACACAAATAGGGCACCCAGTGGAATGCAAGCAATGGGCTTAAGTGGAATTAAACCTATGCTTTTGGTTTTCTAAAGTGTAAAAGGGTGAAAGGGGAATTTGCGTTAGGAGTGCAAATTCACACTCATACAATAGGTTCCCTATCCTCTCCTAATTTCTATATTGTAACTGTAATTTTTCTAGTTTTGTCTCTATATAAAATAGTATTTTAATATTTATCATTCTCTCTCCCTCTCTCCTTCTATCATGCATAGTGGTACCCTCTCTCTCCTTAGATACTTACTCTCTCTCTCTATTCTTAGATACCTCTCTCTCCTTAGATACTTCTCTATCTCTCTCAATTGTTTTCTAAAGCGTGATTTTTCATAGATATCTCTGTTAAATTTTTTGAGTAGTTCTCATATATATATCCCAAATGACCTTAAAATTTTCATATTTCACTTTGACTTAAATTGGGAAGTATATACTATGTGTACATTTGTATGCGGGTGAATTAAAACTTGAAAAATTTGTGGTGGGGAATACGAGGGATAGATCAAGGTTGTATGACAAAAAAAAGAAACCAAAAAAATGGATCAAGAAGCATTTAGTCAAGAACAACCCATTGAAATTATTGATGACCAAGTTAATGTAAATGTACAAGAACAAATTGATAATAGTGATATAATTTTTTTGTATGGTATGGAAAATATGATGGAGATGGATGGGGACTCTCTTTTAAAGGAGATTTTACCTAAAGATATGTTATTTTAAATCCTAATAAAATTACACTAGAGAATAATTTGCGATGATTTTTTTGAAGAAAAATCTCTAATTGGAAGAGCACAATTATGTGCAAAGTAATTTAGGTGAAAATAAATGACCCTTGTTTTGGAGTTGTTAGGGGTTGATAATAAGAAAAAACCATCAGATTTATTATAAAAAAAATTTATTGAAAACTTGTAAGAAGAATTGAAATGTATTGAAAGCAAGAGTCGAGCTATTGATTTAAGTGTTGCACATAGAGTATTGATGACTATAATTTCTAGTAATAAATTATCACATAGAAGACAAGTTAAAGAAATTTACCAATTACTAAATGTATCTAGGAGAACTATTCAAAGATATATTATGAAGAGAAATAGATTAGATAAAATATTAAAATAATTGGTAAATATTTGTAGGGTTCCTCGAAAATATCTAGAATTTTAGATGTAAAGAAATAGGTAATTGAATATTGGACCAACCACTCTCATGTTTATTCCAATAGAAGGGACACTATACAAATAATAGGTGAAGATGGTAAAAAAACTTCTCATCCAAAACATTTTATAGATACAACACAAAGTGAAATTTTTGAAGCATTCAAGCAAGCATTTTCATAGGTGAAGATTTGTCAAAGGATGTTTGAGAGATTACAACAATGTTTTGTATGCATAAATAAAGTATGTGAAACTTTTTATTGAAATCATGTTGAATTTCATCTACACCTACAATCATATAAAAAAATATTTTATAGTAACTAATTCAAATTTAGTCATCTTTGGAAGTACAACACAATTTTTGAAGTCTATTGTATGCGAAAAATTAGAAGATTTAAATGAATTCAATGTATAGTATATAAAAAATATATGTAATGATTGTGGAGATTTGAAGAATCTTTTACAACTTAAGAATATTGATCATTCAATGAAATTTATTTGGAAGAGATTTGAATATGATAAATTTACTTAATGAAGTCAAGAGTTGAGGCCAAAAAAATTGTTTTGAAAGAGAGTGAATTATCTTACAATAATTTTATGAATAATTTTTTTAATATCATATATCTAAATATCCAACATTGTCATGGTGTAAGATGGAAAGCTAAGAAATTTAGAGAATAAAAGAATTGCTTTCCACTAGGTTGTATTCTCTCTATTGTAGATTTCTCAAAGAACTATACATGTAGTCCTCAAACTAAGATTCAAATTCAATATGATCATTCAGATCAGGTTACAATATTTGTACAGGTTTTCTATAGGCATGTTGGGTTGCATGTGGATGGTATAGAAACTAACCAAAATGAACCAATTATCATCAAGGAGGTTCACTTTTATATCAATGGTGGTGTATGAGTCATGATAGAAGCTATGTAGCCCTTTATTTTGGTATATTTTTTAAAAAATTGAGAGGATGTGACATAAATGACTTACAACATTGGATATGGTATGATGTGCTAGTAAGTGTTATTATATTTTTAAAATTATATAATTAAATTTATAACTTTAAGATTTGATTTTCTCACTTACTTATATGTACATATATTTTTGTAACCAATTTGGTTTGAATGAAATTTTTTGTAACTTCACATGAGAGTTTAAGTCTGCAAAAGCTTTTGATTGTTTAAGCAAACAAAATACTAGACATAAGATAATTCTTTTGTGGAAATATTATGAGAGTGGACATTGAAAAGGAGAGCATGATGGAGTAGGAGCGTGTGTAAATTGTGCACTTCACCAACATGAACTTGTAGGTAACACCATATAGAATACACATTTAAATTTATTGTTCATAATTTTGATTATGTACTTCCTTGTGATGATTTATTCATATAAACTTTCTCAATAGTTCCATTCTTTTTTAAATTCTTAAAATTCTTAACCCAATATTTTTCTATCATGAACTTGTAGGTAACACCATACGAAATGCAAATAAAATTGTTGAATGATGCAAAAGTCATCTTGCTTCTTGCGACTCAATATACAACAAGCACTATTTTTGGGAAGTTAAAGGTACACTGAATTTTTTATTTTAATTTTTTTATTTAAATTCAAGTGTACATGAATTGAATCTCAATACACTTATTAATTGGATATTTGAAATTTCAATAAAAAAAATTATATTTAGAAATATTGATCAATCAAAGTCTTATAATTGTCAAAACAAATAATGGTATTAGAAGTTTGCATCAAGTCATGACTACATTGTTGGAAACATGAGCATGTTGGTATCTGACATTGTCGTTGATGGTAACCCATTGTAGAAATGTAGAAGTGTTGGTCTAGAGAAGACCAAATGTATTGAAGAATTGGCTAAGTCCTAGCGTGCATTTTCAATGTTACAAAGGAATAGTTTTATGGTTTGCATTATTGTGCTATGAAAATATTGTCATGTGGTTTTTAAGTGTTCATGGTATGTGTTGGATGTGTCTAAATCCAAAGTTTTTGGTTTTGATGCTTCTGCAGTTGAAGATATTATTGACAGTGTGTCAATCTTAGTAATGACAGTGTTACATGTGCAAAGTGCATGTTGGAATGCTCCACATTCCACTATGGATGAATATAATGTTGTGTCATTTTGAGGAAGTGCTGGAAGGTGAAAAATTTGTGTGAACTCCAAGTGGCAAGTGATTTGGTGGTTCACATGTCAAGTTTTGAATGAATAGTTGGCTCATTCAGTTGTTACTTCATGAATAGGTTTGATCTAAAGGTTTTGGGGTCATGCAGTGTTGTGTCATGTATAGAGAAAAATCATGGGAGTAATTATAGATCATGTTGAACTATTTTGGTGTGTTACACAATTTTTTTATCTTCACAAAGCATGTGTGTTGGATTTTTGTGCTGATAGGTTATGGTGTGTTTCATGGTTCAAGAAATTAGGTTGAGCTAATTGATGTTTTGGTTGGTTGTGATATATATACAAGGTTAATTCATTATGTGATGTGAATGCAGAATGGGTGTGGTGTGTGAATAAGTGTAGTGGATTTAATTAAGAGTGTGTGTGAGATATGATGTAGTGTGAAGTGCAAAAGGTGATAGTAGTTGATTCAGAGTAGGGAGGGAGAAAAAAAATATTTTCAAAATTAACTCAAACAAATCAAACTCTCAAACTTGGAACCTTAGTTTCATGGGTTTCTTTCATAATTTCACCATTCTCCTTGTAGCATTCCAAACAATATTTTCCTAACACAATCTGTAAACTAATCCTCAAACCCACAAACCAATCACCATTCCAAATACCCCTTTGGGAGTTTCAAAACATATCAAAATTGCAGGTAGGGTTTCTTTGGAACAAACCCTTTAAAATACTATTGCTACATTGCTTTATAGGTCCCTCAATAGGGCACTTATTGGTTCTACACACTTCCAATCTCCAATCTTCAAAAAAAAATTGTGTACATGTAAAATAAGACCTGATTCAACTATTCTGACCCTTACAAACTAATTTCTAAGAGTTTTCCATCAAACCCTACCATCTATGCACCATTCTTTGTTTAAAACATGAAGAAAATTAACTAGGGCATCACCACATTTTTATCAATATTCCTCCCTTGCTCCTGCAAACCACATGAAATAAAAATCTACCCCTAAATTTTCCATTCCACCAAGTTAGAACATTTGCTACCAAGTGGAATGGCTCACAAATCCATTTTCTTCAATCAAACCCTCAAAATCAGGGTTTCAAAACAATTTTTATAAAAATGCTATAAGTCACTCAAATATTGATGAAAGCAGATGAAACAAAATGAAAATCATAGTTGATTCACTCCTTCATCAATTCTAACTCATATACTTGCACTTACTAGCTATACCAGTCCATACAAGATCTTGTAGAAACAAATCAACATTCTGATTTTGTTGAAACAGGGTAATTTTTATTGCTTTTCTTCAAAATACAATCAACCAACCATAATTTAAACCTTCAAAATATTTTTAAAACTTTTCCCAACATTTCTTAATTTAATTTTAAATTGCAACTGTTCACCTTCCTTTAATCACAAATGGTGACCTTTCAAATTCCTTGTTTTTTTGCATTTTGACAACATTAACAACATTGTTGCAAACTTGAAAAATTATTCAACTTGACACACCCAACCAAATACTAACCTAACATTGACTTAATCACACATGAAATGGTCTAAATGACCTTATTACACCAACAAAATTACTCAAAACAGAAAAACCTAGCATTCAACTCCCCTTACATCATGAAAGCTATGGTGCCCTGCACCATACTCTCGGGAAAAAAGAAACTCAAGTCCCCTTGAGGAATGTGCTGCCACATGAGATCCAAGTTTGATTCAATCATTCTCTAATCTTGAAGTGATACCTTCACCTGGTAATCCCTTCCACTGAGTCAGATACTAGAAATTAGCATTAGTCTTTGCATTTTTGAACTCTTTGGCATCTAGAGATTGCTCCAACTTCAATGACCTACTTGATGGATGTTATTTGAATCCTTATTCATCTAAAACTGATGTTAAATTTGCATCACCATTTGCAACCTTATCTCTTGCTGCCTTGTAATGTACTTCCTTCTTCTGTACTCCCATTGTGTGCTTGTCTTTTCTCCTTTTCCCTTGTAGCTTACCCTTGATCACTTCACCTTTTCTTTCAATCTCTCCCATCTGATACTTTGTCCCTATATCTGTTGCTTTCTTAGATTTACCAACCTCTAATATGAAATGACCAACCTTAGGTCTACCAACCTTAGATTTACCAACCTTTGAATGACCACTATCCTCTTTGGAAAAAAATGAATAAAACACCTCTTCTAACTTCACATCAACATACCTTTTAAGCCAATGTTGAATCTACAAAATTAATTCAGCCTTGAACTTCAACTCAATATCATTTCCCTCCAAAATCAGATCCTTCTTCTAGCATGTTGTCTCAGTACCTTCAATTTTTGAAGTAGCTACAACCTCCATATGATCCTTTTCTTTTACTTTAATGAAATATTTTCTACCAACCACCATCACATTGGCTTGCTTAGTTGTGCTTTATCATATTCTTTTAAGGGTTTCAAAGTAAAAGAGATTATATCCTTGCTTATCTCATAAGTATTCTACCTACCATCATACATTGCATGCCTGTCAAATTGACAAGGCCTCCCTAGTAGAAAATGACACACATCCATAGGTAAGACATCACAAAGAATATTATATTTGTACCCTCCTATTTTGAACTCAACCCAAGCTTGCTCATTAACCAAAACAAATTGACCCTCATTCAACCAAGAAACTTAATAAGGAGTATCATGTGGTATCCTAAGCAAGTGAAGTTTCTCAACCATGTCATTAGAAACCATGTTATCTATGCTTCCCGAATCAATGAAAACCTTACATACCTTACCCATGCACTTGAAAGTTGTTTTGAAGAGTGCCCTTCTTTGTGATGGCTCCTTTTCCTTTGATGCTTTGATGAGTGTTCTCTTTACCATGAGTGATTCTCCAACTTCTGGAGCAACATGTTGTGGTGTTGAATTCACACTTTCACTATCTTCTTCTTCCACCAATTGATTCCTTCTTTCATCGCCATGTGAAGTAGAAACTTTATCTTCCTTGCACTGCCATGATTGATGTCCAAATTGATTACATTGATAGCATCTTCCTGAAAATGTGTTTGAACCTCTACCTTGTCCTCCAAATGTACCTCTACAACCTAATCCACTGCCTCTATATCCACCTCTCTAATATTTCCCTTGTTCTTGGCCCTTGTTTACATCTTCTCAGATTTCATATGACTACCTTGAGTTGGAAAATGAACCTCTTCCTCTAGAGGTGTTGCCTCCGCCTCTACCTCATCTCTCTTGTCTTCTCTTCAACTTTTCTTCTGCCCTAACAACCAATTGGGAACATTCTTCAGCTATTCTTGGGGTGGCCATATTCATTTCATCTTGTATATTGAACCTTATTACATTTATATACCTTGCCATCTTTTCAACTTAATCTTCAACATGACCTTCTCTAATGCTCAATTTATGAAACTCCTCTATGTAAGCCATAACATCCATCTCTTTTTGTCTGAGATTTTGAAGCTTTCTAAAGGTCTGAATTGCATAGTCACTAGGTAGAAATTGACCCTTGACTTTAGACACCATTCTATCCCATGAATTGATGTTTTCTTTTCCCCTTTTCACTCTCTCTTCTTGCACATAATTCCACCAAGTTAGGGCAGGGCCTTTCAACTTTGTTTTTTCAAATTTTACCTTTTGTTCATCTTCTACCTCCTTGTATTCAAAATAATTATCTAGTGCATCAACCCAATCCAACACCTCTTCACTATCCATATTCCCACCATACTTGGGAATTCCATCTTCACCTCAAAATCATCTCCCTTGATAGCCTTAAACATCTTAACCATTCTTATTTCATCAAGGTCCAACTCATCGTCACCTTGCACTCCTCCTTGAGGGTTTTAATCCTCACCCTCTTCCTATTGGTCACTCTCCTTTGTAGTGGCCTTACCTCTTCTTTGGTTAGTTTCTATTTCTACAATTCTGGCTAAAAGAGCTTCTTGAGACTCCTTCATCATTCTTATTTCCCTAACAATGACTGCACTTCCCTTTGGAGGCATCTTGTTGCCTTCATATTTCAACTTTTCCTTCTTCAGACTTCAACCTCTTTCCTTCAAATGATAAAAACATATGCTCTGATACCAATTTGATGTAGAGTAGGAGGCAGAAAATAAATCAATTCAAAATTAACTCAAACAAATCAAACTCTCAAACTTGGAACCTTAGTTTCATGGGTTTCTTTCACAATTTCACCATTCTCCTTGTAGCATTCCATACAAGATTTTCCTAACACAATATGCAGAACAAGCCTCAAACCCAAAAAAAAAAATCATTCTAGATACCCTTTTGGGATTTTCAAAACATATCAAAATTCTAGGTATGGTTTCTTTGGAACAAACCCTTCAAAATACTAATGCTACACTGCTCTATAGGCCTAATTAGGCTCCCTCAATAGGGAACTTATTGGTTCTACACACTTCCAATCTCCAATCTTCAAACCAACACTTTTGAAATGTCAAATATAACCTGATTCAACTATTCCAACCCTTACAAACCAAATTCCAATAGTTTTCCATCAAACCCTACCATCTATGCACCATTCTTTGTTTCAAACATGAAGAAAATCAACTAGGGCATCACCAAATTTTTATCAATCTACCTCCCTTGCTCCTATAAACCACATGAAAGAAAAAACTACCCCTAAATCATCCATTCCACCAAGTTAGAGCATTTTCTACTAGGTGGAATGGCTCACAAATCCATTTTCTGCAATCAAACCCTTAAAATCAAGGTTTTAAGAATATTTTCAGAAAAAATGGTACAAGTCACTCAAATATTGATGAAAATAGATGAAAAAAAATAAAAATGATAAGTGATTCACTCCTCCATCAATTATAACTCATGAACTTTCACTTACTGGTCGTACCAGGCCATACATGAGCTTTTAGCAGCAAATCAACGTTCTAATTTTTGCAGAAACAGAGTAATTTTTATTGCTTTTCTTCAAAATACAATCAAACAACCATAGTTTCGAACTTCAAAATATTTTTAAAATTTTTCCCAATGTTTCCTAACTAAATTTTAAATTGCAACTGTCCACCTTCCTTTAATCACAAACAATGACCTTTCAAATTCCCTATTTTTTTGCATTTTGACAACATTAACAACATTGTTGCAAACTTGGCAACTTATTCAACTTGACAAACCCAACAAACTACTAACCTAATACTTAATTAATCACACATGACATGGTCTAAATGACCTTATTACACCAACAAAATGACTCAAAACACAAAAACCTAACATTCAACTCCCCTTACATCATGAAAGCTATGGTGCCCTACACCAGTGGTGAAGCATAAAGTGTTTAAAGTTAGTTTTCTAAGCTTAAGTGGAACTATATTTCAAAATGTTTCAGATGCATTGTTAGCAATTAATCCTTGGTAGTGATCCAACCTTTCTTCTATCTATTTCTATTTTGGGTAGTGAGCCCTTGGTAGTGAGCCTCTAGTAGTGAGCCATTATTTTTGGACAATGAATCCTTAGATAGTGAATCCACCATTTTGTAAATCCATTGTAACTAGTTATAATATATTGTGAGCTAATCCTCACTATTATTTTTTCCTTTCAATGATTTTCCACATGAATTTGGTGTTTTTGTGTTATGTGTTGTGATTCATGCTTTAATTGTTGCTTTCAATTACTGCAAGTTTAATGTGATGCTTTGAATGGATGTTTAAGTTGATGGAGTTAATGAATTTTAGTGAATATTGATTCACCCCCCCTCTCAATATTCGAAGTGTTCAAAAATTGGTATCAGATCTTCGTTCCTTCAATTGGCTTAATCGTTGAGGTAGATCTTGGAGGTTGAACACATGACACTTAGAAGGTATCCTATTCCTCCATAAGAGACCATTCATGAAGGGTTTACTAAAGAAGACTATGAATTTGATATGGAAGGAGAACTCAAATTAGCCCTTGATGATCTAGATAAAGAAAAATGTGAGAATAGAGACTTGAAATAAAATATTAAGGATGCAAATGAGTGTATCAAGAAGTTGAGGGAGAAACTCAAGAAAGCTAAAGAAAGATTCAAGGAAACAAATGAGTAGGTCGCACAATTAAATGAAATAATCACTAGTCTGAAAGTGCAAGTTGAAGAAGGAAAAAGAGTTGAAGGTTGTTTGAGTGCCAAATTGAAAGAAAATTTTGTAGAATATTCAAAGCTTGAAGAAGAAGTTATCTCTGAGGAAAGATCTAGAGAAAGTAAAGATTCAAGAAGACAAATTCAAGAAGGGCTCCACCTTGCTTGATGATATACTTACAAGTTAAAAAGACACAAAGTAAAAATAAGGATTAGGGTTTGAAAAAGGATAAAGCTCAAAGGAAACTCAAACTCCAAACAATGCTAATAAGAAGAATAATGAACAAAGGAAGACTAGATATAAGAAGAGCAATATCACACATGTCCAAACTAGAAGAAATATTTTGAAAGGCCTCCTATCAGACAACCAACTGCACAAAGGTATTCATATTTTGATGGTTACTATTATTCTTGCAATAAATTTGGACATAGAGAAATATAGTATAGAAGTAGAATGAATCAAAATGTTCAATCATTTTTTGGTCAGTCCTATACATGCAATTTATTTGGTGATAAATCTAGTGAATGTAGAAGTCAAATTATGAATGGTTACAATAATGGTATGATGTTCCAATCATTCAATGGTTATTGTTATACATGTAATGGAATTGGGCATAAGGATTTTGAATGTAGATCTAAAATGGAAAGAAGTAAGTTTGTTTACCAAAAGGGTGTGATATGTCACAAATGCAATAGGCCAAGACACATAGCTAAGTTTTACAAAAGCAAGAATGTGAAACTCTCTTGTTCATAAAAGAAGATTAATCTAGTTGAGATGAAGAAGGAGATGAACAAGATATGGAAGAAAAAGGAAGAGAATGAGGTGAAGAGTGAGTCTTTTCCAAATGTTGGTACATATATTTTCTCCAAAAACTAGATAGAGTACTTTGGCTCAAGGGGAGTTTTAGAAAAAAAAATTCTATCCCCTATTAAAGATGAGATGATAATATCTTTAGCATACTAGTATATGTGTTGTTTGAGATGCATGATCTATTGGTTAAGTGCGTGGTGTGAAATCTCTTGTTGCAGAGATTTATAGAGTGATTGAAGGTGTATGTGACAACACAATAAGGGTTTGCCAACATTTTGACCTAACCTTTCACTAATGCAATTAATGCATATTAGGTCACTAGAAAAGTGTTTATTCTAACTTGCATATTGAAAAATAATTTTTGATCAAGAATTTGAAGTGGAGAGAAAAGAAAACAAGTGTTGAAGCAATTTTGGTGCATTATGTGAAACCCTGCCAATGAATTCCAAGGGTATTTATCAATTTCCTACAAAAACCTAGTTTAAAAGAAGTTCAAGATGTATACTCCTTAGGTTATTGATGTACTTGAGCGACCAAGACCTAAGTTCAAAAATTACCCATACAAATCGATGGAAATAGATCCCAAAGGTGCATTTTCAAGGGTTCTGAGTGGTGTAATTCACACAAAGGATGTGCATATATACATTCAAGTGAAGATGGATGAGTATGACCATTTGAAGATGGCATAATTTAGACATATGTTCTAATTGGAGATGATTTTGAGCTAAAACTAGGGTACTCCATATTGATAGAGAAGAAATTGGATGTGTGGAATGAGTTTCCTAGTTTCTATCATGAAGATGAGTGGGTGAAGTATGTACCTAGTATAATAAATAACAAATTCATGTGGTTGAATTTGTTGCACATAATAAACAAAGATAAAATTAGGGTTGTAAGTAGTTTTTGCTCCACTGGACCAGTTTCGACATTGAAGGCTATGAATAACTATTTGGTAATGAAGATTACCGGAGCGAAGTTTAATTAGTGTTCCCTAATGGTGAATGATATTGATGATTTGATGGTGAAATACGCTTCAATGATGATTGTATATAGGATCTTCTATAAAAATAGAGATAATTTTGTATCTAACACCGCAATACATATTGCACACCGGATGGTGAAGAAAGGCTTAGACATAGATTTGTGTGAGCTCCTAAGATTGCAATTGTTGGAGAATCTGCAAAAGATAAAAGTATCAAAGTACCCATTCTAGTATGGTACTCTTGTTATTTTTTTTTTTTACTTTATTAGAGAGTTTCCTAGAACAAAGAACATTGTATGGGTTGATATTATTCTGATAGGTGTGAAATTAGGAGATCATTTGAGAAGGTTTCCATATTTTGAGTCCCAAAAATCAGCCTTGTGGTTATTCTTCAAAAAAATTCAAGACAAGATGCAAGAGAGGTATAAGCTTCTGATAAGTGTTGTTGAGAAATATAAGAATGATATAAATTTCATGGTGAGTAGAGACCACTGCTACATGGAAGTAGTTGAACCTAGAACTATTTAGGTTTTGGAGCTACCTTATGATGTAGATGACTCTATATGTGTCGGTCTTGCAGAGATTGTGTTAAGTAAGCCTAGAGATCCAACTGTGTATAGGTTTGGAACATATGCAGTGAAATAAAAACAAGTAAATCTAGAAAAGAACAAGAAAGATATTATAGAAAATGTGGATAATATGAAAGCTAAGTTGGATAAAATGCTTAACCCACCCAAGGGTTCCCGTGAAGAAATATATAGGATCATATGCTCATTCAAAGACTCCAAAAAAGCCAAAAAGGTTAGGAAGGACCTCAGTTCCCACACCATCTACTGTTACAAATCCTTCTAGAACTCCTCCTTCCAAAACAAAACTTGTTGGTGGATCAAAGAAGAAAGATACATCTACCACCACTGTGCAACACAATACTCCTATGAGGTGAGGGAAAGAGAAAGCAACCAGAGAAAAGAACATTAGTTGTGAAGATGATGAACAATAAGGAATCCAATTGGTCTAGAAAATGAAATCAAGTGTCTCTCAAGAAGAGATTGGTTCAAAGAGAAATAAATTTAATATAGTGGACACCAAAAGTGAAGAGGAAGTGGGAGAAAAAAATTGTTTTTGAAACAATGGAAATAGGTGCTCCACCTTTTGGGAGGTGGAACAAAAACTAGGTGTTTAGGGACCTAGACCTATTTCCCTCAAGTTTCACTCAAGGAAACCCTAGAGATATCAATCCAAGGATGTAAAGGGGAAAGATATGTACAATAGGGATGTCCTAGGGTCTAATTAAAAACCAAAGAGGGTTTCACCACCAAGCTAGAGATTGGAAAGACAAGAAATGAGTGCAAGATGCAAATTACCATGCAAAATCCAACTAGATGACCTAGGAAATGAAATAGAAATACAAAATATCAAATTAGAAATGAACAAAGGTACACCTGGAAGAGTGATGAGGTCAAAAAAAGCTCCAAAATTCTGAAAAATTGTTGTTTGATGTCCACTAGGACTCATACGCCAGTCTGGGCGATTTAGTCCCAGATTGGGTTTTCTGTGCCAAAACTAGAATCTGGCAGTGCTTAATCTAAATCTCCCGAAACCTAGAAAATGGTAGTACTATTATTCATAAGCCCAAGGTGGTGTATAAATCCCAATATGATTTTTCATAGGGTTACAACCTGAATTTGCTCTCTTAACTCTTCTCTTTCTGTCACACTTTGTTTATGGGTCTAAAACTCTAATTTGCAACCTGTAGGTGAATTTTAGTGAAGATGACAACCTTGTGATGACTTGATGACTTTATTCAACCTTGAAACCTAATATTCAAAGGATCTTCAAGATCCAAGACACCTAGATCTACAATCACACATGTAGAGAGAGAAAAACTTGATTTATTAGTAAATGGGATTTTCCTTGGTCAAACTGCTTTTAGGTAATTAAACCAAATGATAAGATAATGAAATAAGGACATGAAACATGAAACATGGGACATGAAACATGAACAATGATACCTTGAATGATGCCTTGTAAATCTAAAATCCAACATGAAGTGACCATGAAGGATATAGATCTAGATCTTGAAATAAGTGTAGAATAATTTTTAATCTTGGATCTTGAATGTAACATCACAACATTAGCTCAACAAAATGCTTGATGCTTGATAACCTTGACATGATGATGGATCTTGAATTTATGCAATAATTGATGTAGAAATCTTCCCTTGGATGCTTTAGAAATACTCTTGTAAACTCTCTTGACGCTCTTGTAAAGTCTTGGAATGCTTAACTCTTGATAGCTTATGTTGATATCATGAAGGCTTATGTCAATAATGATTTGAGACCTTTTTTATATAGGCAATCCATCTAATCTTCTATTTATTAGATCCTAGAGGCTAACATTCATGAAACCTAAATTTAAAACCTTGATTTCTTGCTCAAAACCCTAAAAAGTGGCCAAATGGGATTTATACACCACTTGTGGTGTATAGGTCCCATGTGGGTGGAACTCATATGCTCAAGGTGGCATATGGGTCCCATAAGGCCTTTTTGGATAGAGGAAATGTCAGGGAGTTGAGAAATTAAATTTATTTGTTGATCTTGTTGGGATTTTGGTTGAAATAAGCCTCAAGATGCATAATATAGGGTCTTAGGGGCCTATTAATAATGATGTAAAGGTCATAAATGCAATAGGGCCCAAAAATCAATGTGAACATGTAAATAGATATACTTCACAACATTAAATTACAAAAAAATTAGGTCTGTTTAGATTAAAAGGGCCCTAAATCCAATGTGAATACGAAAAACTCATTACAACACTAGATCAAGGCCAACTTAGGTCCATGTAGTTTACAAGGATCTAAATTAATTTGAAGGTTTAAGTGAATACACTTTACAACACTAAATTAAGGAAAAGTTAGGTCTATTTAGTTTAAAAAGGGTCCAAGAACTAATGTGAACATGTTAAACACATTACAACACTAGATCAAGGCAACATTAATTTCATTAATCATTCCTAAATCAAGTAAGGAAAAAGGATTTTTTTTCTGTTGCCATGGTTTTTCAGAGAAGAGAAAAGAGTAAGATATTTGAGAAGGCCCCTCTGGTGCAAAATAATAGTCCTATGAATTTGGATGCATTGTTCAGTAGAATTGTAAAGTTTAGTACGTTGAATAAAACTACTAAAATGTATCTGAAAGTATATAATGTAGACAAGGAAACAATAGAAGAGGCTATTGCTAAGTATATGGTAACATTTGATACTAGACTAGATAAGATAGAAGATCAATTGCTTGATGATCTGAAAAGTGTTTTAAGTGCTAGAAGACAAGAGGCTATTGAAGAGGATGAAAAGATGAAGGCATTTACCTTGGAGAAGACTGTTTCCTCACTATCTCATGAGGATAGAATTAAGTTGTCCAAGTTGTGTGGAAAAATATTTATGACAAAGCAAAGAGTTAATACTCTTATGATCAAGATAAGGAAGATATTGAGAGGTTAAGGAAGGAAACACTATAGATAGTTGAAGAGTTTTATAAAGAGTAGGAAACTCCTCTGGAGATTGAAATTCAATTGCATGATGACAATACCATTTTGAAAATCAATGAGCCTATCAATGAACAACATGAGCATGAGATTAGATAGGAAGACATGGTGACAAATAATACCCCTCTAGTTGTGGAGAATATTATTGAATACAAGGAAGATGATAAATAGGATGCTCTGGAGAAGAATGAAGCTCAAGATGAATAGAATTTCCCCCCTCCAGATAAGGAGATAGATGTTGTAAAGAATAAAGAAGATAAGAAAGACCTCCTAGAGCAGATTGAAGCGCATAAAGAAGAAAATTTTGCTCCAGAAGATGAGAAGGTTGTAGAAGAGTGCTATGGTAGTGGTGAGAAGGAAAATACTGATAATAATAAATAAGAAAGAAATAAAAATGGTAGTGAATCCTTTGGACCCTTTGAAGTTTCAATAAAATATCTTTTGGATATATAGTTATAGTTTCAACCTGTGGTGTCTGCATAGATGTTGCAGATTCCTATGTAGTAAGGTCAAGTGGACATGGTAGCTTGCTAAAGTATTTTATGCCTCCACAAGGAAGGAGATTATTTAGACTCACCAGATGAGTATTGAGTTGATTGATGAAGCTATGAAAGGGTTGCGAGAATCACTTCTTGGAGTGTCTATTGAAATTTCTTTATTTGGTCTGCAATAGTTGAGGCTATTGCTTGATTCCTTTAAGGAATATTCTACTAGGTTTGAAGAGAAGATAGAAAATGAAATGGAAAAGAAAGTTAATGATAAAAGAATTTATTATATTCCTGATAAGTGTTCTACTACATACACCAAGTTGCAAGGAAACTTGGAAGATGTTAATAAGTGCTTGGAAGAGTCCAAAAAATTATTTCAGTTATGTTTGAAGTGGCATGTTTCTACAAGGAGCATCAAAGAATAAATGGACTCAATTGAGTCATAAATTTCTCAAGCCTTAGGTGCATATGATCCAGTGAATGATGCAAATAGATATACAAGAGCAAAAGGAGAAAATAATAATGTAGTATGGTTAGCTCAAAGATATGATAAGTTCAAGGCTTACCCCTTTAACTAAATTTTTAGCTTATACAAAGAGGGTTGTGCAGAAGAATCTAGTGCCTAGTTCTCCAGAAGAAGGAGAAGACCTCCACATTCAGTTTGAATATCAGTTCCATATGCTTGCCTTTGCTAAAAAGGACTGGGAGGTTGAAAAGAAATACTAGGAGGAACACCTTGCAAATCTGAAGGAGCCTTATAAGGGTATTTTACCCTCTGCCAGTTAAGTTGTACATTTTTACTTTGTATATGCAATGTTCTAATTTTATTGTACATATGCAAAGTTAGTAGATCTAGTTGTGGTGCTTTTTTTTTCATGGATAATATTGAAAGGGGGAGTAAAGATGATAGGGGGAACTACTCTCATGTAAATATATCACTAAGGCAGACATTGTTGAAGAAGTGTGTTGAACGAGCTTGTAATACTAAGAAGGGGGGGGGGGGGTTGAGTCAGTATTCTATTAAACCATCCAATTACCGAAGCATATTTAACTGTTATAAGGAATGAAAGCATGAAAACATCAACAAAATCACATAACACATGAACACCAATATTTTTACGTGGAAAACCTAAAATGGGAAAAACAACGGTGAGGATTAGCTCACAATATATTATAACCGATTATATTATATTACAAAAATGCTCACTGTAGGTGGAATCACTACCCACGAAGAAAAGAAAGAGAGAAAGAAGATTTTGTGGCTACATAGCAAAAAATTCAACTAATACAAAATGCATCTACGATATGCAAGATTCAGTTCCTTTGAAGATCAATATGTTGACTTAATACATTTCATCCAACTTAGATTGCAAATATTTTCTCTGCTTTACATTCACACACCTCTTCTCAACTTTCATAGCTTATTCACTCAATTTTAAATTTTTTTGAATCACTTCTTGTATTCATATCATGTACACACTCAAAATCAATCTTCACAATCTCAAAAACAACCTTGTATATATATCAAAATCATCACAAACATCAATTAGGCCAGCCTAATTAGATGTAGCCCTAAAACATACAAAACCTACCTTGTCAGCACCTAATTCAAATCAAAATTACTTCATACCCAAAACATGTGCAAAGCATAATATAGGTTGGAATGGACTTATAATAGCTTCCTCTTATGTACACATCATATATTTAATCTCTACAGCCCTTTGGATACATTAGGTTGGCAAGGCATAGGACCTAGAAGTAAAATACTCCAATTGATCATCATCAAAGAACATGTAGACCTCAAAATGTCATGTCATCTAGAAAACACAATGATTTCACATCTATTGAAATTTTCCCAAAATTTCAAGGTCTAACCCAAATCCTCGAAGGAGTGTGGACCAAATAAGTCATAGCCATTGCCAAAAAATATATCTAAACCTTATATGTCGATCTTCTATTACTTGCATCTTTCAAACCACTTATCCAAAAAAATTGAAATTTAGAATCAAGATACTAATGAAAACCATGAACAACATATTAGAACCATATAAGTAAATATCTAAGGGTGAATGAATGGATACCAAAATATTAGAGGGCTCTGTGTACTGAATCTGTCGATGTAGACACATAAAAAATACTTAACTATTTTTGTGTGCGGATCAAACCCTCTTGCAAAATGTCTCTTTTGAAATAATCCTTCATATAATTTTGACATTCTTCATATAATTTTGACAACAAATACAACTCATTAATTCAAACCTTCTTCATTATTTCAACAATCTCCCCCTTTGTCATTGATGGCAACATGTGCTAAAACAAAAATTCTCTCCAAGTATCTCTCCCCCTTTGACATTAATGGAAACAAGTGTACTAGTACCAACACTCTATATGATCCCCCTCAAACATATATACAAATTGAAATAATTGAATAAATATACTAACTCCCCCTCAGGAAGTTAACCAAAAAATCCTAATCCATCTGCATAATTACAAAAGAAACTATAAAATTGAAAAAATGAAAAATGCATAAAAGTAGAAATGGTCAACCCGAAGATGTTGACCCCTAAAGCTTCTATGGAATGGATTTCCAAGTAGATTTACCTGCTTCCCAAATTTTCATTTTTTCTACAAGCATTCAAAACTGAGACTCAAGCTCCACCAATGTTTTCTCTCCTTCTTCTAAATTATTGGGAGTAATATTTAACTTTGAAATTTTATCAATACCGACAAGGGAACTTGAGACAAGTCTATGCTTTATTTTCACCGAGTCCCTTAACTTCCTAAGATGCTTGATTATTTCTTCCTTTTGGATCTGTAGGGTAAATAATCTATCATGCAAATCTATTATAGAAAAGTAGTTCTGATCATCTATGTCTTGTGCCGGATCCTAGGCACTTGATGCATTGCTTACCTATGAATCAATTGAGTCCATTTCATCCTTTATGCTTTGTGTGGAATCCGACCACTTCATGCAATACAAAAATTGTTACAAGTATGAAGGTGTTTTCATTGATGTGAACAAGCATGTAATATCATTGATGATAGTAGTGCAGTAGTTGAAAAGAGATTGTTTCTTTGATTAGTTGCATTGTGTTTCCATCAGTTAATTTTTTGATGTTAACCTTTTTATGTTTCTTTGATAAGAGTTATTTATGATTCAAATGGTGAGGATAATGAGAAAATTGATAAAATAAGGAAATTGGGTGTTGCAGAGGTGTTTTGGAACTTTTCTTTGCATTTATTCTAGGTTGAAGATCTACTTGTGTGGTTTGGATATGTTGGTTAGAGGTGTTCAGAGTTTCTATATCCAAAATTTTGACTTCTAGATCGAAGGTCAAAGAATGTTATGATCACCAGTGTGTCAACTAGTTTTGCAGTGTTTCTTATAGAGGTGTCTGGGAGAAATGTATTTTCTCCACATTTCTCTGTAGTTTTTCTTCAAGTCTTGTGATTCTAAAGGTATGTCAATGATGTTGATCTATTTCCTATTTCAAAATGATTTGTGGTTTGGTACTTTGGAAATTGGATTTTAGAGTTGCAGTGTTTGGTAATGTAGGTTAAGTGTATTGGGCATGTATATTTTGATGGATTTCAAAAGGATAGAGAAATATTCTATATCATGATGAAGCGTGGTATGTGGTTTGTAAGTTGTCCTTGGAATTGACAAAGTGTGTAAGTTTAATGGTGTTTACATGGGTAATGGATGACATGGTGTTTACACTACATTCAAAGATGCTCAAGCATTAATGAAGGCATAGAGTGTCATGTGAGAGTTGATTTGGGTCCCAGCTAAGTTTTGTATTGGTCCACTTTGGTTCCTATCCACCACATGAATGCTTAGTGCCAACCTAATTTGAATTTGTAAAGTGTAAGAAGAGTGTAGCCAACTTGAAGATATATTTCAAGTTGTGGATGGTATAAATACAAGGTGAATTGATGTGAGATAAAAAGTGTGTGGAATAGACTTGAGTGTTGTGATGCAAAATTAAGTGTGGAAGTGTGAATTACAGTATGAGCTATAATGCAAGATTGTTGAATGTAATGAGCTGAGGTATCTTGATCTCTTGAAGACTGCTAGTGTTGATTGGATCTATTATGGTTGAATCTTTGTTGCATTGGGATTATTTTCTTTGTATAATATTCTATCTTCTTTCTTATTTCTATTTCGGTAGTGAGCTTGGGTTGTGGGCCTTTCTAGATAGTGTCTTATTTTGGCAATGAGCCTCTTTGTACCAACATTGAAATTGCTTATATTGTGAGATAATCTTCATTGTGGTTTTTCCATCATTGGGTTTTCCACGTAAATCTAGTGTTCTCTTATGTATGGTGTTAGTTTTTTTATTTTTTGTTATCCTCTTTTCATGCTTAAACATTATAACAGATTAAGGGTTTAATGAATGCATGTGGATCTAATTACTATTGAGGATTTTGATATTTTAATTTGGTACAATTGATTCACCCCCCTCTTAGTTGTCTTGTTCATTCAATAATTGGTATCAGAGTGAGGTTCCTTATAAAAATCTTGACCACTTGAGGTAGATCCAAATGGCAAACAAGAAGGAGATCCCTATGTTTGATGGTATAGACTATGCATTCTAAAAGGTGAATATGGAAGGCTATTTGATTAATCTTGGATATAAGTTGCAAAGGTAGTAAAGATTACATTCACCATACCTGAAAATGGCTAACACATGAGTGATGAAATCAAGGCCTGTTCTTTTGACCAATCTTGCACATACTGAATTAGTGAAAGTTATGGATTTGAAAAATTCTAAAGAATTTTGGGAGAAGCTAGAAAGTATCTATGAAGGAGATGATAAGGTTAAACAAGCTAAGTTACAAAATCTGGAGGCATAATTTAAGACTTTGTGAATTGGTAAGTGTTATGAGAGGTCTTGGTGCACACGTCAAAGAACCTAAAGTGGTAAAGAAAATTATCAGAACTCTTCCTAATACTTATAGCGAAAAAGTTTCTTTTATTGAGGAATTTATAAATTTTAATACATACACTAGAGATCAATTGTATGGAAAACTAACTACATTTGAAAAGAGTAAAATTGGTCTAAAAAATGGTACAAAAGTGGAGATTTCTTTCAAGACCAGAAAATAAAAAAAATCTAAAGATTCAGATGAAAATGATCTTGATGATGTGGAAGCTAATTTTGTAAGAAGAATGAAAAAGGGCATCGGTAAGTACAAGGGTAAATTACATTTCAAGTGCTTTAGTTGTAGAAATATAGGTCACTATGCTTGAAGATGTGCAAACAAAAATATGAAAAATAAGAAACAGGAAAACAAAGGAAAGATGATCAAGAAAAGCTACTATGTTAGAGAAGATGTTGGTATTTCTGATGATGAATCTAATTATAGAGATGTTGATGATAATGAATGTTTTTTCTTGGCTTTCAAATATGAATATCGTTCTACTAACTCTAAGATTTGTATGAAGGAAAGTGTCTCAGAGAAAAGGATAAAGTTGGAGGTAACTTGGTATCGAATTTTCATGTTAGATAGGACAAGAACAATTGTTGTATTGACAATGGTTGCTCAAATCATATGACTATAGATAAGAGTAAGTTTTCTAAACTAGAAAAATATGATGGAGGACTTGTTAAATTTGGAGATGATTCAAGTGCTAAGATTTGTGGAATAGGTTCAATCAATTTTGATGGAAAGCATAATATTGAAGATGTTTACTATGTTAAAGGTTTAAGACATAAGCTCTTGAGTGTTGGAAAAATATGTAGTAAAGGACACAATCTTATGTTTCGGGATGATGGACGTGAAATAAAAAGGGTCTAGAACAGTAATTGTTGCTAGAAAGAGGACAAATATAAATTTCTATCAACACAAGGGTATTGATGGTCACTATTTGATGACTCAAGTTAATGATAGCTGGTTATGACACAGGAGAATGTGTCACATCAATTTTGATAACCTATTTAGAATTACTTTAGTTCAAGAAGTGAGATATATACCAAGGATTACAAATTCTATCAATGCTTTTTGCAGAGATTGTGAATTTGGAAAACAAACTAGAAGTAGTTTCAAGGGAAAAGAACAATATTCTACAATTTTTTTGGAACTGGTACACATAGACCTTTACGGTTTGATAAGAGTGAGAATTCTTCAAGGTGATATGTATTTCATTCTTTTGATTGATGATTATTCTAGAATGACATGGGTTACTTTTCTCAAAGAAAAAATTGAACATCTAGATAGATTTAAAGCATTCAAAGCTATGGTTGAGAATGGAATAGATTTGAAGATCAAATGTTTGAGGTTTGATAGAGGTGGAGAGTTAACCTCCAATAAGTTTAAAATTTTTGTGAGAATAATGGCATAAAGAGGAACTTTTCCTCCCCTAGAACTCCTCAATAGAATGGAGTAGTTGAAAGGAAAAATAGTACTATTCAAGAAACTACAAGGACTAGGATGAGAGAAGCTAATCTACTAGAAGTCTATTGGAGAGAAGCAATTCATACTACTATTTATATACTTAATAGAGTTCAAGCAAGAGCTAAAAACACAAGAACTCCATATGAGTTGTGGTACGGAAGGATTCCTACTATCAAGTACTTTACAGTGTTTGGAAGAAAATGCTATATCAGAAGAGATGATGAAAATTTGAGAAATTTTGATGCAAGGTCTGATGAAGGTATCTTCCTCATATATTCTACTAAAAGAAAATCTTACATATGTTACAATAAAAGATTAAGAAGAACTGTTGAAAGTGCAAGTGTCAAGGTTGATAAGATTTAAAGAATTTAGTTGTAATAGATGGATATGAGTCGGATGAGCCTATTTGTGCAAAAGAAGAAAAATATAAGGAAAAGAAGTGAAAAATGAAGAGGATGAAGCTCCAGAAAATAACCCTAAGACCCCTAAGTATGTACAAAGAAATCATTCTAAAGAACAAATCATTGGATACAAAAAAGGTGTGTTGACAAGAAGAAGAGTTGTTGAAGTAGAAGTAAATATGTGTTCACTCTCTAAAATTGAACCAAAGACAAGAAATGAAGCATGAAAAGATGAACATTGGATGAAGGAAATGGAAGAAGAACTTGTGCAGATTGAGAAGAATCAAACTTGGGAACTGGTTCTTAGACTTGAAAACAAAAAAAAAAATTGGAACTAAGTGGGTATTTAGAAAAAAGTTGAATGAGAATTGAGAAGTTGTAAGATACAAGGCGAGGTTTGTGTGTAAGGGCTATGCACAAGTTGAAGGAATAGACTTTGAGGAGAAATTTGCCTTGGTGGCTAGAATGGAAGGATCGGGATTTTTTTGGCCTTTGCAGCACACAAAGACTTTAAATTTTATCAAATGGATGTGAAGTATACTTTCTTGAATGGAGAGTTGGAAGAAGAAGTTTACATGGAAAAAATGGAAGGATTTTAGTTGTCAGATAAACCTAAGATGGTTTACATATTGAAAAAGGAATTTTATTGATTAAATCAAGCTCCCAGGGCTTGGTATGCAAGCCTAGACAAATATTTGATTCAACAAGGATTCAATAAAGGCACCAAAAATTGTAATATTTACTTTAAAGTTGAGGAAGATCAAATATTGATAGTGGTTGTGTATGTTGATGAAATAATATTTTGAGGCAATGAAGCTATGTGCACAAAATTTAAAAAAGAAATTTAGAAAGAGTTTGAGATGTCTATGTTTGGGGATGTTAATTTCTTCCTTGGGCTACAAATCAATCAAACAAATAAAGGCATATTCATTTCACAATCAAAGTATGTTAAAGAGATGTTGAAGAAGTTTGGAATGGATGAATCCAAACTGGCATGCAATCCTATGGTTACTAGCTGCAAACTGAGTAAGGATGATGAATCCCCTAAGGATGATCAGAGCAAGTAAAAATATATGATTGGTGGAATGTTATACCTAACTAATACTAGATCAGATATTATGCATGCAATTTGTCTTTTGGCTAGATTTCAAGAAGATCCTAAAGAGACACATGTTGCAGCAGTCAAGATGATATTCAGATATTTGAAGGGAACTCTGTATTATAGCTTGTGGTATCCTAAAGATATTGATTTCACATTGATTTCTTATATAAATGTAGATTGGGATTTTTTTTTATGATAGGAAAAGTAATGGTGGTGGTGCTTTCTTTCTTGGATGTAGATTGGTATTATGGCTTAGAAAGAAACAAGATTTTGTATATGTATCTATTGTAGAGGCTAAGTATATTGCAACAAGATCTTGTTGTACACAGGTAGTATGGATGTTACATAATTTGAAGAATATCAGAGTAGTATCTAATGAGGCTATTTATATCTTTTGTGATGATACAAGTGTAATCAACATTTCAAAGAATAGAGTGATGCATTCAAGAACAAAACCTATATCAATTAGGTATCACTTTTTGGGAGAGAAGGCCATGGAGAATGAAGTAAACCTTGAATATGTACCTACAAAGGATTAGATAGTTGACATATTTACTAAGTCTCTTCCTAAGGATACTTTTGAGTATCTTCAGGAGAAGTCGGGGGTTATTTCCCCTCCTTCTTTGAACTAGATGCATATGGAGATGCATTAGTCCAATAGATCTATGGATTCATTCTTTCTCTGAAATAATTTTGGTGGCTACCTCCCAAGAGGAGTGGGTAGTGGCATTGTTGTAGAATGGAATAAACAATGTCATTTTACAGAGGTTATAGAGTTGATTGGTATGTAATCCTAAGGGGGAGTATTCAGAGTAGTTGTAAGTATCTTGGTTCTGTGTCAAAGGGGGAGAACAATCCAAAATATTTTATCCTTTTCCATTGATGTCAAAGGGGGAGAGAAAGAGAAGTCATGTGTGTGTGAGAGAGAGAGAAGTCATGTGAGAAAGGAAAGTGTCAAAGGGAGAGAAAGTGTAATGAGATAGTTGTGCAAGGGGGAGAAAAAAGAAAAGAAAATAGATATGTTCAGAAGTTGTATGTTGTGTCTTTGATGGTTTTTCACATCTTGTGTTGTCATCAATGACAAAGGGGGAGTGTGTTGTAAGTATGAAGGTGTTGCCATTGATGTCAACAAGCTTATGTTGTCATTGATGATAGGTTTGTTGTGGTTGAGAAGAGATAGTCACTTTGATTAGTTGCATTATGTTTTCATCAGTTAAGTTTCTGATGTTAAACTTTGATGTTGCTTTGATAAGCTTCAATTTATGGTTCAGATGTCGAGGATACTGTGAAAATTGATAAAATAAGGAAACAGGGTGTTATATAGGTGTTTTGGAACTTTGCTTTGTATTTATTTTGGGTTGAAGATCTACTTGTGTGGTTTGGATATGTTGGTTAGAGGTATTCAAAGTTTCTATATCTAGAATTTTGGATTCTAGATCAAAGGTCAGAGGAAGTTATGTTCACCAATGTGTGAATGGGTTTTGCACTATTGCTTATAAAGGTGTTTGGGATAAATGTACTTGCTCCACATTTATTTTTAGTTTTTTCTTCAGGTCATGCAATTCTGAAAGTATGTTAATGTTGTAGATCTCTTGCTTGCATCAAAAGGATTTGTGGTTTGGTACTCCAATATTTGGATTTTAGAGTTGAAGTGTTTGACAGTGTGAGTGTACTAGGTGTGTACATTCTAATGGTACAAGTTGTTACAAAAAGTATGATGGATTTTAGGAGGATAGAGGAATATTCTAGATCATGATGAAGCATGGTATGTGGTTTGTAAGTCATCCTTATATTTGAGGAAGTGTGTAATTCAAATTTTAATGGTGTTTGCACGGGTAATTACCAACTTGGTATTTACACTACATTTGAAGATGCTCAAGCATTAATGAAGGCATAGCGTGGTCTGTGAGAGTTCACTTGGGTCCCAACTAAGTTTTTTATTGGTTCACTTTCATTCCTATCCACCGCGAGAATGCTTAGTGCCAACCTAATTTGAGTTTATAAAGTGTAAGAAGAATTTAGCTGACTTGAAGTTGTTTTTCAAGTTGTAGATGGTATAAATGCAGGTGAATTGATGTGAGATAAAAAGGGCGTTGAGTAGAATTAAGTGTTTTGATGCAAAATTAAGTGCAAAAGTGTGAATTACAGTATGAGCTATAATGCAATATTTCTCAATACAATAAGTTGAGGTATCTTGATCTCTTGAATACTGCTAATGTTGAATGGAGCTATTGTGGTGGAATCTCTGTTGCATTAAGATTATGTTCTTTGTGCAACATTCTATCTTCTTTCTTCTTTATATTTCAGTAGTCAGCTAGGGTTGTGAGCCTTTCTGGATAGTGTGTCCTATTGTAGTAGTGAGCGTCTTTGTACAAATATTTCAATTACTTATATTGTGATCTAATCCTCACCGTGGTTTTTAGCTCATTAGGTTTTCCATGTAAATCTGGTGTTCTCTTGTGTATGGTGTCGGTTATTTTAGTTTATGTTATTTGATTTTCATGTTTAAAAATTATAATAGATTAATGGTTTAATGAATGCATGTGGATCTTATTATGATTGAGGGTTTTGATGTTTTAATTTGGTACAATAGATTCACCCCCCTCTCAATTGTCTTGTTCATTCAACAAAAACATTTTTTTGCCTCTTTTTCACATGCTTGCACTTCCTTCAAATGCTCTTCAAATTTTTTGTGTGTAGATGCACACTTTTCTATAATATCTAGCAACTTCTTCTCTGCAAGCCTCATCTCAACCTCTATTTCAACTTTTTCCTTTAAACCAGAGGCATATTCATTGAAGGAGTCAATCAATAATTTGAAGTTTTCCATTGCAGACAAGGATGCATCAATATTCTTCCCAGGTGTTATCTCCTGCAAGGTCTCTATAGCTTCATCCTTCAAATCACCACCCCTTTAGTGTGTTTCAATAATTTATTTTCTTGTTGATACATGAAACATATCACCTTTTTGCAACTTATGTATAGTAGATATTTTGTCTAAGTCTACACTACCCTATTGCATGGGCAATTGCAATAACTGTGATGAAACTACTAGTTGGAACTTTAATTTCTTAGATAAGAAACCTTTCAAGGGATTAGTAGAGGAAGATTTACCATAAGGCTTAGGTAATTCCATAGTTTTCTCAGCTTCTTTAATCTTTCCATTCTTAGTGTTCTCTTCTTCCTCTACCTTTTCTTCTTCTCCGGAGGCCTTATCCTTATCTTTTTCTTCATCTTCCTTTTTCTCCTCTTCTCCTTTTTCCTTATCCTTCTCTCCTTCCTCATTCTCTTCATTCTCACTCTTATCTTCATCTTTTTCCTACTCACCATCATCTTCTCTTCCCTTATTCTTTATCCACGTCACTTTCACCGGTGGCTTGTTCTGTGTCTTCCAGAGGAACAAATATCTTTGGATTTCCTTCTGATGTATCATGTGTCACCAGAGGAATAGGGTTGCTATCCTTTGTAGTTTCCTCTTTGGTAACTATTTCTCCTTTTGCAACTTTCTCATCCTCAACATTTTCTTGTATTGGTTCTTCTATATCCGAAGGAGCATTATCAATATTTTCCTCTACGTCAGTAACTCCAATGTCTTCTACATGCTCCTAATGAGATTCAAATTTTGGATCTAGTTCTTTATTGGTAGTAGTAAAGGGAATCATGTCGTACTTCTAAGAAATTTCAGTGATCTTTTCTTCTATTTTCCTTTGCATATTATTAAGCTCATCTTGTTCTCTTCCCATTAGAAGTGTAACCCTTTGTTTAGTTCTAAATTGTTTGTTATAGACTTGGGCTAATGTGGCCTTGTTAGCATCAGATAAGGAGAAGCTATTTTTCTCCAAGGAATCCGATCTAATCTTATCCTCTTTTTCTATTGCCTCTTTTCTCCTCTCCAAAAAAAAATTTCACACATCATTTGGAACCTTCTTCTTTATGTTATCCATATCTTTCTCTATAATTGTAGACACTGAAAAAAGTCCTAGGCTTGCAAGCACCAATTTTCCATCGATTCCCCTCCATCCCTACATAATTGAATAATTTTAATTATTTGGTTATTGTTGATGATGATTTCAATCGCAACAAAAATTTGAATAAAATATTCAAAGGAAAACCGCAAAGAGCATATCCTTCTTGAATGATATGGAATAAGACAATCTAAAAAAGGTAATCTATTTTAATAGAAAAAGATTGACTCAGTTCAATCCCAAGTCTCTGGTAATCAGGTCATGATTGTACTAGGTTCACTCTTAGGTATGATGTGATTTTGTTGTTAATCTCAAAGGGACTATGATTGTTTAGAATCATATATATTAGACACACAATTCCCATTTTGGACCGTAAGAACAAATATCATGAAATCAAAAGATTTAAAATAATATTTTGTGAACATCAATAATTTCGTTTACTATCACTTAAGTAGATTTAAAATTAAGCATTCAAAAATTTCATGGAAAACAAAATATTTTCAATAAATTTCCATTCATTCATCTATTTTTTGAAAAAATTTAAAGAATTTAAATATCTATTCTAAAATAAAGCATAAAAATACTAAAAATTAAAATTTCTCTCGGTTATTCTCCATGCATGCCCCAAATAATTAACCAAATCAAAGAAAACCACTTTCTACTTCACTAGATTGCTTCACAACTACATATAAAATAGTGTGAGCTTTCAAAGAGATGGGTTTTAGTTCAGACACCGAGTAGGTTCTGTATGCACCTTAAATGGCGTAGCACACAGTGTTGTTCAGCTAAACTAACAAAACCAACTACAAAAGATTCATGAGATAGGTAGCTCTCAAATTGGCTCTGATAGTGATTAATGTTTATCTGCATACAAGTTTTTAGACTGGAAAGATTCAAAAATAGGAAAAAAGAGAAAAACTTAAAAAAGTTTTGGCTCTTCTAACATCCACAAATTTTGAAATTAAATCACCAATTGTAAATTATAATTTATGCATATTTTAAAACAATAACCTTTACCTTTACCTAGATTATGGCATAAAAAATTAAAACCCCCTTGGAAACATTCATGTGTGCTCTGATTAATTTTAATTTTTGGAACTCAGTAAAAAGAATCACATCATTGACATTGAACTACATAATATGGTAATCCTCCAAAGCCAACCAGGGATAGAGCCATGCTTCCAATCAAGCGTCCATAGCCCCAACAAGGTTATCTTTGTAATTCCCCCCAAACATAGCTCTACTGCCAACTAGGTGTCTATAGCCTCGATAGAGATATTTGGATAGCCTAAAGAGTTGATTTGTCTTTTCTTTTTTTTAGATTTTGCAATGATAGCCCATTTTTTTTTATATTTCAATAATGACTCATTTTAAACTTGCAAGCAATGAAGCCTACTATTAGGTTGGTAATTACAGTGGCAGTGAAGGTTACCTTCTGATTTTTCATTCAATGCAAATCCCTTCATCAATTCACCATTTCCCAAAAATTCATTTAATAATTCCCTGTTGGTGCATATTTCTCGATGAATTTTACCACTTTATGCCAAATCCTAGCTAACTGCAACTCGCTATGTGTTAAAAAATATGCATAAATTAAAATTTATCAATGAACAATTAAATCACCAAATTAAATCTAAATTTAGAAACATTAGTTACCACCCTTCTGATTAAATCTTATGGAAACTACTAAATACTCGGCTAGCACTTCTGATTTGACGTTGTTGCACCTCATTAATGGATCATAAATATCCTGATTACATTGAAACATGATCACATTATTCTGCATTAAATTCACACGCCTGACTTTGCACATATCATTTCTTTCAACTTACCCAGGTGCTGACATGTACTACCTTACGAGATTTATTTTCCTTTATGTTTCACACACACAAGCACCTCCATAATTAATACGGCTTAAAAAATATGAAATTACCACTATTAAATTTGAAATCTTCAACTTTCTTGATTCAAAATCTTTGTATTACTCAAAATTTGAAGCAATTTATCACCAACTATGCATAAAGAATTAATTTGATTATACATTCTGTTATGAAGATAATTATTTGGTTGGCACCTTGCTCACAATTTCTAGGACTTCACTCAAAGCATCTATGTATCGCAAATTCCTCATGACTTTCTATAAATTTTGCACTTCTTCTCGAATTCTTCACACTTTTTATTAGTTTTCTTTTATGGTTTTGCATTTTTTTCTCTATTTATTCTCACTTGCTTCTAGGCCATGGATACTCCAATTTGCTTAAAATTTTCTCATCATAAGAATTTTTTCTTAGGAAGTATCACAAAGGCTTGAATTTTTTTCTTTGTTCGGACTTCCAATTTCACTAAACCAAAATTGTGCTTAGTTCTTGGGGAAAAGTATGTAGAATCTAGCTGCTACTTTCACTTTTACTCTGACATGGCTTCTCATTTTGTAGCTTCGCTTCTGGAAATTGGGCTTCCTATAGAAGATGTTCGCTCAGTTTCCAATTTGATAGTAAGGCCTGAATATTTAGAGAATCTGGATACTATTTTGTTTGTTGCACACCTGACCATCATAATCCCTTCCATGGATGATATTCCTTGATTCTTGGAACACAGGGAAGTAGTTCCACTTTCGCCTTTCCTCACTAACCTCCATATTCATGACTTTGAAGTTCACTGGGAACTTTCCTACATGGGGTATTTAGCTCTGATAGATGAGGCATCCCATATCAACTAAATGGCTACTACTATCTATAGCTAGGGTTACTCTTTTTGACTTTTTTTAATCTTTTGAAACAAGAATTTCATTACTCATGTATATATGCGATATACACACACACACATATATATATATATATATATAAATTTTAGTACATCTTAAATCATCTATTTACTTGCATGGTTTTATCATTTTGCATTTCCTAGTGTAATTTTACAAATGTTTGAATTCACCCTCATGTGTGCAAGATAAGTTAAGAAGAATTTTCAAATTCAGAGGCCAAATGAAAAGAAAAGAAAAAATAAATAAAGAAAAGTGACAACAAACAAAACAAAACAAAACAAAACAAACCCTAAAAAAAAATAACCCTAACTAATCAAACTTCTAATCTAACAAGCGATTAACCTTAACAAAACAACTAATTTTAATTTCTATGACTATTTCCATTGTCATCTTGGTATGAATTACAACAGGCTTATCCTTAAATTCATTCAAAAAAATCTCAACAATTCTACTGTAACAATGAATTATTTTAAATTTTTTGCATTTAATAATCATAAATTCAAAAATGTACTTACCAATGACTTGGCTCATATGTATGAAAATGACCTCATTAAAGGTCAATTACACACACTTTGTGTGATATGACCATACTCTACCTTCTTCCAACCCTAGTTCATGGTTTGTCTTTGTACTCTATTCATTTCCATGAATGACTATGTCCAATTTTTGACTTTCTCCTCCAAAAATCTTCATGTCTTTGGTCATGCCTTCACTTTGCACTTTGTTAGACCAAGATATATTACAATTTATACTATTGTCAGAGAGAGAAAAAGTAAAAGTTTGATACTCTATATCTTGCATAAAATTAGGAAAATTTCCTTTTTTAACTTGGGGAAAAATATACACGTCTCCCACTTGATTTTCCCACTCCTTTTCATCATTTGTGATTTCCATGTATAAGGAGAATGATGACTCATCAATGCCATTTCCTCGTTTATGATGCAATGTTTCTAAATTTTGGCATTCTCGTTTATTTTCCTATAAAATGTTAGGATTTTCTTTATAATAATTATAGTTATCCAACTATCTTGATGTATTGGCTAATTTTTTAATATTTCCAATTCTACTAGGGTTTCATGCATTTATCACTAATGGTTCTTTTATTCTAGCAATTAGAACTTATTATGTTAACAGAATCACTTTACACATGGCCAAGCTTACCCTAGTTAAAAAAATTCACAATCAAGTTCACCATGATCAATCGTATCATGAATTCTACACTCGGTGACTCTACCAAAGGTGAATAAACTCAAAGGATGTAATCTTTGGTTAATTTTTTTCCAAATTTTCTCAACTTCCATATTGAAATACTAGCTTCCATTCAATTTTACTTTACAAGATTTCTTCTTAAACTCAGTACTAATATAAAATTTAAAATAGACCCTCCTTTTAGCGCCAGCTCTTGTTGATGACGATTTCACTCACAAAAATAGTTCAAATAAAATCTTCACAGACAAACCAAAAAGAGCCTATCCTTCTTGAATGATATGGAACAAGACAATCTAAAAAGGGGAATATGTTTTAACAGAAAACTATTGACTCAGTTCAATCCCAAGTCTCTGTCAATCAGGTCATGATTGTACTAGGTCCACTCTCTGGTATGATGTGATTTTGTTGTTAATCTCAAAGGGACTATGAGTTTTTAGAGTCATATATAATAGACACAAATTTTCCAATTGGGATCATAAGAACCAATATCATGAAATCAAAATATTTGAAATATCAACATCAACAATTTCCTTTGCTATCACTTAAGTAGATTTAGCATTAAGCATTCAACAATTTCATGGAAAACAAAATATTTTCTAAGAAAATTCATTCATTCATCTATTTTTTGAAACATTTTCAAGAATTTAAACATCTATTCTAAAATTAAAATTTATCTCAGTTATTCTCCACGCATGCCCCAAAGAATTAACCAAATCAAAGCAAACCGCTTTATACTTCACCAGATTGCTTCATATCTACATATAAAATGGTGCAAGATATTAAAGTGAGGGGTTTTAGTTTGGACACTGAGTAGGTTCTGTATGCACCCTTAAACTGCACAACACACAGTCTTGTTCAATTGGACTAACAAAATCAACTACAAAAGATTCATGAGATAGGTAGTTATCAAATTGTCTCTAATATTTATTAATCTCTACGTGCATACAAGTTTTTAGACGGGAATGATTCAGAAAACAAGAAAAAACAACAAAACTTAAAGAAGTTCTGGCTCTTCCGACATCCACAAATTCTGAACTTAACTAAAAAAAGGTATCCTCTAGTATTTTATAGAACACAAGGCACAAATAGGATAATACAAATACATGAGAATAAATCCAAGGGATGAATCACATCAAGGCATGTGGATTCTAGTGACTACAAATAGAATTACAATCGAAGTCAATGAAGGTCAACTCCAATTGCACATTGAAGTTCTTTGAGCTTTAATCTTTTATTATCACCAGGATAATAACTTGAATTAGAATAGTGTGTAGGAACTTCCCATATATTCAGAACGATTACTTTATCACTCTATTCCCACACTCGGTTCTGCTTTGGGCTTACTACTCTCGAGAATGGGCTCTCTCCAAGATTTGGCATTTGTCTCCACCAAATGTACAATATTGGGATCTCCAGCATTCTAGCAAACCCAAATCCCTCTACATTATAGCCTCCTAGAGTATGCAACCCAACTTGGATATAATTCTATCTGTGATTCAAGTTTTCCTAACCGTCCATACCCAAACTTTGCATCACAATCTGTATCTCTTGCAATCACAAATTCAACTCATTAAAATCCCTTTTAAAATAAAACATTTATAAACATCTCATGTAAATAAAACCATTATTCAAATGTTATAACATAAATATCTCATAAATAACATGCTTTCTAGCATATTATAAATTCTTGCATGATTTTCTTCTAAATACACTAGGTCACCAGACTATCGGACTCATTAGATAATCTCAAAACTTCACTTTACATCGCTACCCAGTACCCGATACTTGGTATTCAGCTTTACCCATGAACTTTCCTCGGACTTCGGTTTCACCGGACTCCATCTTACCGAACTCCAAATATCAAACTGGAGCACTCTACTCATATTTGCATTCCCTTTTCCACCTTTTAAAACATTCTCGATTTAAGGTATCCAATACCCAAAACACTTACATTACGAAGTACTCCTTAATCAAAGATCTCCCTTTACTTTTTACTTTTAGTGATCTTTCAATTGGCTAGCTCCTACCATAAGAGTTATTAAAAGAATATTATACTTGGGTCCCCCAAGCCTTACAGTCTTAGGGCGTGTTGTGAAACCACACACCTATTATCTTCTAAAGTCATATTCTTACATTAATTAAATAATTTTAATTATTTAATTAATTTGTTTCCTTTTCTTTATTCTTCTTTGATTAATTAAATAAATTATTTATTTACGTCACTAATATCCCTTCCTCTTTGTAATTAAATAAATTATTATTTATTTAATTACTCGTGCTTTGATGTTCTTCTATGGTTAAATAATTATTTTTAATTATTTAACTGATCATTAACCTTTTCGTCCTGCTATGAGTTACTGTTCCTTATCATTCTTCCCTTTGTTATTAAATAATTAATCTAATTTAATTATTTAATGTGTCATCCCATTTCCTCCATTTTTAGTTAAATGGTTGTTTTAATCATTTTAATTAATCCCCATTTCCCCTTTTCTTCCATAATTAAATAACCACTTTGATTATTTAATTGCACATATTCCCACTCAAATTAAATAATCTTATTATTTAATTTTCTCCACTTTCCCTCGACTTTATTTTTTGAATCTCCACCATTGATCGCTTTCCCTCTTCTTTTAATCTTGACCATCTATCTTTAACAAGCCCCAACCCTACCTCTTCATGGTGCAAGCAACCTCAACTGTTGATCTTTGGATCATTTTGGCTTTTGATCTTGACTATCCATTTGAATAACTTTTCTATAAAAGAGAGTTGTCTCCATCATTCCAACTTTAAAACCAGGATCTCCCATATTCTTGCTATCACCATCACTCGAACTTGTACTTGCAAGAAACAAAATATGAGGGAAATCTTACCTACAAAAAAAAATGGAGATGCAAGGAAGATGATTCAACTGTGGTGTAGAAAGTTTCATATTTCTTTGTTGTTTATGTTTTCTATTGCTATTTGTACTTCCTTGTTTGGATTTGGGTCTTTTTGGTTTAGATTTGAAGTATTTGTGGTTGCTACTATTGGTCTTTACCTTTTGCATTCAATTTCTACCCAATCCTACATTGGTGAACCTAACAAATTTTATGAAAATTTGTGAGTTTTCTTGAGTTTTAGGTCCATACAATGCATTTGTGAGATAGTGAGTTGCAATCATTGGATAGTGTGACACATTTGTTGATAGAGTGACAAAAATGTACCATGCACCACATTTTCTAAATAGTGCGATGTAAACATTGGAAAAAGTGTTGCATTTGTTTGCTTTAGGGAAAAAAACAATATTTTGTTACTTTTTATCATTTTTATAATTCCTAGATTTTATTTTGGCATTTTGGTTGATTTATTGCATTTTGTTTATCATCACATCTTCCTATCCTTTTGTTAGAATTTTTCATTTTTGCAAGTTCAATTTGTGCAACACATTTGCTAAACAGTGAGCCACAATTATAGGACAGTGAGCTACAACTACCAAATAGTGACCCACAGTCGCTAAACCATGAGTCATAGTCACTATTTTGTGCACTGCATGTGTGAGGCAGAATGATGCAATTACCTGTTTACGTAAAAATGGTTTGAGTTTGAACTTTTTCTCAGTTGTTTCTGTTGCATGCATTAGGCTAGGATTTTTTGGGTTACTAATATCCTATTTACAATGTGTGGCAATTGATTGGAGAACACATTGATTATCAAACTCATAATTCATGTTCTTGCAGGATGCTTCATTGAAGATATTATCGAAACTACTAATTCATGTCTTTATAGGGTTTTGTGTGCTTTTCTTTTGATTAAGTAAGAACATTTTGGGTTTTTGGGCTTAAAAAGAATCATTGTCTTTTGTGTTTGGTGCATTTTCACATTTTTGTGTGGTAGAACCCATAATGTGTTAGTGAAAGTATCCTCTCCCCTCTCCATTTGTGGATATTGAGTGCAAGAGAAATCACTACATCTTATTATCTTTTTGTACAAGGGCCTGCCTTTAGAGAAGTGATCACTCCAAGGGGTACAACCCAAAGCGAGTTTTCCCTCGAGCCGCCATATAAATGATTAAGGTGAAATCCAAGGTTTAACTAGCGAGTACCTTGCCAACAATGTCAATCCAAAAGGGGAGACACCCACATTCATATGAGGTAGTTAGGGCCCCAAGTAGGGTTCGTTAAAGCCTTAATTGGCTTGCTAGGTGCCAGCAAGGCATTAAGTCCTTGGGAAGTGACTAGAAACCTTTTTCATAAAATCCACCCTTTTGATTGAGTTTTTGGCATCATTCTTAGTGCATGTGATGTGCATTGCACTCCAAGGTTACTCACCATATGGCCCCCTTGATATAAGACAAAAATCCTTGACTTAGCATACGCTACTTGTAACTTTTCTGGGAGAGGATGATAGGGTCATCCTTCCAGTCTTGGAGGCCCCAACCTGTCCTCTCTTGCAAAGACAAGAGTGTATACACCCATTTAGGTTTCCCTATATTTGAGTCAAAGGAGATTCCAAGTTGTCGGCCTAAGACTGTTGTCACTGGCCTTGACCTTAGAATTAAGAAGTGCTTGAAGTGTTTTCCATTTTTGTTGATACTAGTGGAAATTGGGTTGAATTTATCCTATGAACATACACTATTTGCTTAAAAATTTGACAAGTCAACAACCAAAACTTGTTTTCAAAGTGTTTATTGTGTCTTCAATCACATTTTTAAAATTACCCAAAAATGAAAAAACCATTTGAAAAGAAGAATATGAACCACATCTGTTGAATAGTAAACCATGTCTATTGAATACTGAAACACATTTGATAGTAAATCACATTTGTGAGATAGTAAACTGCATCTATGAGACAGTGAGCTACAATTAATAGTCCTTAAAATTTCTATAAATTTTTTATCCAATCTCAATCCTATTCACACCTTGATAGTGACCTTATTTTCTGATCATAAGACTTGCATAATTAAACTAGTCCATTTTATTACCTTCATTTAGGTTTCCTTTTATTTTCTTAGCAAGATTGCATTACGCTCCTTGCATTGCTTAGTTGGTCCTAGATCATTCTTAGCCATATGCACCTTTTAGATTTCAGAGTAGGAAGTTGTCCATACCATTCAATAGTCCATGGTCACTTATCTAGGTTGTCTTTGACCTTTCCCTTCTATTTATCAATCATCATCATCATCTAAGCCGGGTCTCAAACCCACATCTTAGATTAGACTCACTTTATCAAATCATCACCCCTTTAGCATTTGTCCTTTTAAGGTCTTGACAATTCCATTTGCTACCTTGAGCTGCCATAGTTTATTTAGCATCCTTTTCTTAGGTCCTAAAGGTGCATATCTTTAGTCTCATTTTGCATCTCTTGGTCTTATTTTAGTATCATAACTTCAGTTATAGTCTCATTTAGTCCCATTTCATTTCATATAATTTTCTCATAGTTTAATTATCATCATTGCATTTCAAACCTTAGTCTTAGGTGCATTAGCATTTGGCCTCTTTATATCTTCAAAAATCCCAAAAATATAGCATAGTCTCACACCCACCATGCATTATCACTTTGCATTGTCAATCCTTAGGTTGCAAGCCTTATATGGTTCAAAAAAGGTCACAAAGGAAATAAAGGACATGAATCCCTCAAATGATCCCTTTTTCAATCCCACTAGCGAAATGAACCTTGGGTTAAACTCAAATCCACCTCAAACACCACAAGGGGAAACCACAAATCCATTTTCCATTATTACATTAATTGAGTTCAACAAACGTCTAACCTTGAAGAAATTAAACATGCCTCTCAAGATCCTAGAATAATATGTATTATGGATGAGCTTGTCAATGCATACCCCAACAAATTATTTCTTACACTTGCCAAGAAAGGTGCCAAACTCCCCTTTGATTTCAAAACTTCCACAATTATAGAGGGAGTAACACAATCGCAAACCTAAGGTCCTATTCAAAAAATATCCTCACAAGGTTCACCCATTTCACAACAAATGCTCACTATTCTACCCCTTGGGGCTACAACACATATTGCAACAACTACACACATTCCCAATCGCCCAACATTCAGAACCAAGAGAACACATGCCACATCCCAAGGACCAACCTTTACATTTGGTAGCTCATTTTCTTCATCTTCTAGTTCCATGGGTATGAAATTTGAAAACACATTTGGCACTCAAAACACCACACCCTCAATCAATGTAAATCAAACCCCACCTAACAAAAAAGAAGAATTCATATTGTCACATCTAGAGTGACCACCAAAACAATCAACACTACACCTAATACCAATATGACCTTTGCGACAAACTTGAATACCAATCCCCTTCCATCGCAACAACACATCACACCGAACACCAATTTCATACCACAACATCAAACCAATACCATGTTTGCACCCCACTATCAACAAGGTAATCAAAATCCTTTGCAATAGAGTGTCAATCCAAATCACACATTGGTGTCAAACTCATCATATAACCATTTCAACACTCTTAACACCAATACTAATCACCTTATGAAAAATTCAACCCAACATGACACCATCCCCATGGACACCTTGATGCAACAAATCCAAGCAATACAACAACAAATGACAAACATACAATTGGGGAGAACTAAGAAGACATATTATATGGAGTATTTGTGACATTACCATTTTGATAGAAGCCTATGCATGCAAATGTTTCCCCCACATTTCATGGCTCCAAACTTTAACAAGTACAAAGGGAAAGGTGATCTAGTGGAACACATATGAAATTTTAACATGACATGTATGGAAATTTCTTTTGAGCCCACATATTTGATGAGACTATGTCCACGAAGCCTTTTGGGGTTGACTCTAGAATTGTTTGCACAAATTCCTCCTAGGATGTGAACATGGGGTGAATTTTCTAATAGGTTCATTACACACTTTTCCTACAACATAGAGAGTGTCACGACCCTAGCAACATTGTGCATGGAAAAATCAAAAAGAGGGAAAGATGTACGTAACACCTCCCTTGAGCCCTCTGGCTATTTGAATGTCCTGACTTTGAATCTGTGATGCAGATCATGTGGTACTGGAGAAATATTGATGGCATCTTTGCAATAGGTTCTCACTCAAACTCACTATTCACTCAAGGTTAAAATGCATAAATGGGCTTTTTACTTGCCAAAATTACATTTAAATCCCCTTAAGGTGAGATTTTTTTACCATTCATTTTAGTTGGCTGCCAAATGTTGAGTCCAAACCATAATGTGATCATCCTAGAAATCCAAAAATAAAACCTTTTTTTGTCAACACATTAAATTTTGTTTTCATAATGATTCCTCAAATTTATTGAAAATTTGTCAAAATTTGAAAAAAATTCTAAAGGGGCATAGGTCTATCTCATCTTCACTAGGGAATGCCTAGACATGTTATGAGCTGAATTTTTTTGTTTATTCTTTGATACAACATTCAAATGATTTCATATTATATCAAAGAGGGGAAAAGTGTAGACACTGAAAAATGTCCTAGGCCTACAAGCACCATTTTTCCATCGATTTCCCTCCATCCCCGCATAATTGAATAATTTTAATTATTTCGTTATCTTCTAAAGTCATATTATTCCATTAATTAAATAATTTTAATTATTTAATTAATTCATTTCCTTTTCTTTATTCTTCTTTGATTAATTAAATAAATTAAATATTTGTTTAATTACGCCACTAATATCCCTTTCTCTCTGTAATTAAATAAATTATTATTTATTTAATTACTATTGCTTCGTTGTTCCTATATGGTTAAATAATTATTTTAAATTATTTAACCGTTCATTAATCTTCGTCCGTCTATGAGTTAAATAATTACTTCAATTATTTAATTATTCCTTATCATTCTTCCCTCTGTTATTAAATAATTAATCTAACTTAATTCTTTAATGTGTCATCCCATTTCCTCCATTTTTAATTAAATGGTTGTTTTAATCATTTTAATTAATCCCCATTCCCCTTTTCTTTCATAATTAAATAATCACTTTGATTATTTAATTGCACATATGCCCACTCAAATTAAATAATCTTATTATTTAATTTTCTCCACTTTCCCTCCACTTTCTCTTTTGAATCTTCACCATTGATCACTTTTGGTCTTCTTTTAATCTTGACCATCCATCTTTAACAAGCCCTAACCCCACCTCTTTGTGGTGCAAGCAACCTCAACCATTGATCTTTGCATCATTTTTTCTTTCAATCTTGACCATTCGTTCGAATAAATTTTCTATAAAAGAGAGCTATCTCCACCATTCCAACCTTACAACCATGATCTCCCATATTCTTTCTATCACCATCACTCGAACTTGTACTTGCAAGAAACAAAATTTGAGGGCAAGAGTACCTACACAAAAAAATGGAGGAGATGCAAGGAAGAGGATTCAAATATGGCGTATAAATTTTGATATTGCTTTGTTGATTATGTTTTCTATTGCTATTTATACTTCCTTGTTTGGATTTCGGTCCTTTTGATTTAAATTTGAAGTAGTTGTGGTTGCTACTGTTGGTCTTTACCTGTTGCATTCAATTTCTACCCAATTTTATAATAATGACAATGTATTTGATTATTGCTTCAATTATGGTGGCTTTGTCCACTTCATCTACATTCATTGGTATAAATTCATCATTTCTCCCAACATTTCATGATACAAAATACCTTTAAACAATACGTCCAACTTCATTGGACTATGAGGTCTTTCTAGAGTTTTCTTCTTCTTTTTTCTACTCTAGATCATTTTTTTTCTTATTTTCCTTCTTTTCTTTCATCTTCTTATGCATGTTTATTCTAAAAGATTTTTTTTCCTTCTCAATTTCCTCTTCATCAGAGGTATCAACTATATCTATCCTCTATTTATTTGTGTCAGTGCTTCTTCTTCTGAGGATCAATGGGGGTCCTTCATCCTCTAGTTCTTCTTCTTTGGATAATATGCTCAAGTTTTTCTCTCTTACAACTTTCTCTTTTCTTCTTTTTGGCATAGTAGTAGTAGTGGGGGCTACTGGAGTAGATTTACTTATCTTCTCAGGCCTTGTGCCCTATTATGCTTGAGGCTCCTCCACCACTAGAGCACTAGTCTCCTTCCTCTTAGTTCTATTGGTAGTGGATGTTGTTCTGAAGGGCTTTTGGATATTGGGGAGTGGTGGAAGTTAGTCTTCCAAATCTTCTAGGTTTGGTGGACCCACCTAATATGCTTGTTTCTCCCTTTGCTCTTGATTTTTCCTCCCCCACTTGTTCTTCTGTAAACCCTTTCTCTTGGCATAATCATTCACCATCTTTTCCACTTTTTTATCTCTAGCTTCTTCACTTCCATGTGCACTTCCATATATTTCTCTTCATGTGCGCCATATATTTCTTGAGTAGTTTCTTTGGGACTCTTCAATAATATATCAACACAACCATTGACTACTTCTTCATTAGTTTCATAACCAAGTGGAAAAATCTAGACAATTCTAGGTTCCACGACCTCAATAATTCATTCATCAGTTGTAACCAAAAATTTGATATCTTACCATTGATTTAGGGATCCTCTCCTTTTCATGCATTCTCTTTTGAAACACTGTAAAGAATGCAGTAAGTGCTTAATCCCATTCTCTCATGTCACCAATGTTGTGTAGGTATTCCAAGATTTTATGGGCTACCAATTTGTTCTTAGCCTATATAACATTCTTTCTTCTCGAAAGATCTTTCAAAAAGTAAAATAGAAAATGCACAACAAAGGATCCAAACTTGAAGGGGTATTTCTTCTCTTTTGTTAGCTTCAAGTTCTCAAAAAATTGTTTCTTGAGAAACTCACACAAGCCATCATCCTTTCCTTTCTCTAACATCTCATAGGCCATGTTGATTGTGGTGGTTGACACAAAATTCTCTCTATTTGTGTAGTATATATTATAACCTATGACCATGGTTGTATATCTCATAGTAGGGTTCCAGATAGTATTTACAGTGAGAACTCTTTAATAAAATGTGGCTCCAATCAATTTCACATTATCCTCACTCTTGACAGATTTCAATACTAGTATAGGTCCAAAGGAAGAAGTCTAGTAACCTCCCTTATATCTTCCTTAGTTATTAAACTAGGCATGTTAGTCCATATGAACTTATCATGCAATCTACTTGAAGACATCTAAATTTGACCACTTATATTTGGCCAAATTTACCATTTTGATCTAAATATCTTTTTAACCACATTAGTTAAATAATGTTACTATTATTTAATTAATCCTCCTAAAGTCTTCTAAATCCCTAAGGTATTTAGTTAAATAATTAAATACCTTACCCGAGCTTATCCCTTTCTTCCAAGGAATTAAATAAATAACCCACTTATTTAATTCTCTTTATGTCCCATCCACACTTAATCCTAATTCATCTCCTAATCCCATCATTAGGGATGTGACACATCCCTAATCCATGATTAAGATATTTCACATCCTCCAACTTTTTCCACTTGCCTCTAATCATCATTAATTTGTCTAATCACCTGTTTGCACAACCTTAATCCTAATCACTTACCTTTTCTAACATGTCCTTAAGTCAACCTTTCATGGTACTTACCTTATTAGGTTTGACCTCTTCCGCATGTGAATTAAAAATTCACACTTATTCCCCCCATGCATTTTTCTTCCCCGTGACCTCTCTAAGGTCACATCAAGTACATGGGACAAGGACCTCCATTTGGAGGATCTTGTCTTATCCATGAGTTTTTTCCAGGCTTGTGAATTTTAAATTCACTTTTATTTCTCCAATGCCCTTTCAAATCCTCATGGTGACAAGAGTGGACTTTCTAAAAGTCGTCACTTGTCACTTTTAGTCCCACCTGACAAGGAATCTCTTTTTAATGAAATCATCTTCAATCCCAAGGTACTTGCAAGTACCTTGGGACCATGTGGCCTTTTCCATGTCACTTTGTACTTCTTCCATCTCACCCTCCACATGGCAAGATGTGAGGGCTTTTGAGTCCTCAACTAACCACAACCCTTCATCTTGTCCATGGTGGATCAATCTCAACCATCCATTTTTCTTTAAATGGAGGGCCTTGGCCTCAAGTTAGAGGTTAAGACTTGTGAAGATTTTGAAGATTGTTAAGGATTTTAAAGCCATTATTACATCATTCAAACCACTCAAGCCGTTTTGCATTCTCACCTACCATCTTCCATTATTCAACCACCTCCATTATTGCAATATTTTCATCAAGGAGCATACATCAAAAACATCTTCAATGGCCAACCACTTCAACAAGATAAGCAAGCAAAAGGTATAATGGTTATTGTTGTTTGTTTAGTTTCAACTAGGCCTAATCATTGAGGTGTTGTGTTTTTTTTTTCTTGCATTCATTTTGTTTTGCATTCTAGACTAGGGGATTTTCACTGCACACATTTTTGGCACGCCCAGTGGGACCCACGTCATGGGTCTATCACTTTTACATTTTCTATTTTTTGAAATTTTGCAGGTTCAAGAATAGAGAGGTGGCTCTACCCACAAAGGGGCGAACCTGCCCACAAACAAGCAACCCCGCCCAACCTCTATTTTATGTATTTTGGTTTCTTGAATTTTTACATGTTCAGGTCCATGAATAGGTGGCCCCACCCACAAAGGCACGACCTTGCCCACAGATAGGTGACCCCGTCCACGAACAGGTGACCCCGCCCAGAATCTAGATTTTTGTTTTTTATGTTTTCCTATTTCTAACTGTGTTTTGCAGGTTCTGGACATAAACAGGAGACCCCGCCCAGAATACTAATTTCTATTTTTCTTGGTTTTTCTATTTTTTTGACTTTTCTATAGGTTATGGACAAATAGGAAACCCCGCCCTAAGAGCTGGTTGTGCCCAAAAAGCAAAGGCGGCCCCGCTCGAAACATAGGTAAAACAGGTAAACAGACAGTCAGTTTTCATTCCAGAATTTAGTTTATGGTTGTTTTTCACTATTTCTGACCTGCTAACATTTGTTTGTCGATGAGTGTGTTGTTCACTAACGTTTGTGCAGCTCGATTGTTGAATACATATAAAATGAAACTACTAATGGATTTGTCGTAGGTGGAGAAAATATGTTTTTCCTAGATTAGTTACTTGTTGTTTTCATTTCTAAACTAGGAACATAGACTTAATTAAGAGGGGTCAATGAACTTGTTTGTTGTGCTTGTATAAGTGGACTAGTGACGTATCCAATCCCCTTGCATTAGTTGGTGATCTTGGGTGAAGAGAAATCATAGTCCACTTAAGTCCTTTTTTACCCTTTTTTATTTTCTTAGCGGGACTTGCTTGGGGATTTCATCACCCCAAGGGACGATCCCAACCATGTATTACCGACGGGGTATATAAAGGGGGGAGATGAAAAGCTATACCTCAATCCAGTCATGTTGTGTCTGGTAGAGCGTTGAAGCTAGGGTGATACCTAGACAAGACGTGAAGAGTTAGTCTGAGCTCCCAGTAGCTCGTTGGCTACTCCCGACTCACGCCTCTAGACAGGCTGGTGTTCACAGTTATGCCCAACGTACCATGCGTGTATCAGGAACTCCCTTAAAAGCCTTGTTAAGCCTAGATAGAGGACCGTGTTGACCATACCCTTAACACTAAACTTAGGCTTGTGTTGTTTGAACTATATTTCTGTGCAAAACTAGTGTTTATTAGTCAATCTTATCCTTTTTCTTATCGTTTTTGTCCTTTTTCATAGTTGTTTTTACCTAAGTTAGGTTCAAACCAGAACATAGAGGTGACTTTTCCCTCAAAGGGGCGACCCTGCCCTTGAAAAGGTGACCCCACCCTTAAAGGGGTGACCCTACCCTTCCTGTTTCAAGTATTTTTCACCTAGACCAAGTCAAAATTCACCAATCTTCCTAAAATAGGTGACCTTTCCCTCATAGGGGTGACCCCACCCTCAAATAGGTGACCTTGCCCTCAAAGGGGTGACCCTGTCCCCTATCTCAACTGCTATTTATCCTATCCAAGTCAAAAAATTAGTAGTTCCCCCTGTTTGGGCGACCTTGCCCCCTTTTTGGGAAACCCTGCCCAAATTTGGGTGACCCTGCCCTCTGAATAGTCATTTTCAACCTCTATTTTCTAGTTGTTCCCCATTTCGGATACCCATTTTTTGGTTTTGAGTGTCGTTCCCTCATTCTAGGTAGTTGTTCAACCATTCTAACCATTCTTCCATCGATTCTGAATATTTGTTTGCCCGTTTTGAATATCGTTACCTCATTTTGGGTATCTGTTCATCCATTACAAGCATTCGTTCACCCATTTCATGCATCCATTCACCTGTTCCAGGTATCTGTTTTCCCGTTTTGAGTGTAGTTCTCCCATTTTGAGCATCTGTTCATCCGTTCTGATCATCTGATCACTCGTTTCATGCATCCGTTCACCCATTTCGAGTATCTATTTTCTCGTTTCGAGTGTCATTCTCCCGTTTCGAGCATTCGTTCACTCATTTCGTGCATTCATTCGCCCATTTTGGGTATCTATTTTTCCATTCTAAGTGTTGTTCTCTAGTTTCAAGCATCCATTTCTCTGTTTTGAGTGTTCGTTCATCCATTTCGAGTATCCATTCAACCGTTATGTGCACCCATTTTCTCATTTTGGAAGCACGTTCACCCCGTTTATCAATATCACTTCTTTTTTTCCGGACTAAGTCAAATCCAGAAGATGTTTGGGTGACTGTGCCCTGCCGGAACAAGCGACCCTACCCTGACAGGCAACCTTGCCCTGCCAGAACAGGCGATCCTGCCCTAACAGGAGACCCTGCCCTGACACGCAACCTTGCCTTGCTAGAATAGGTGACCTTGCCCTGACAGATGACCTTTCCCTACCAAAACAGGCAACCCTGCCTTAAGAGGTGACCCTACCCTAATAAGAGACCTTGCCCTGTCCGAAGAGGTGACCCTACCCTGACAGATGACCCTACCCTGACAGGCGACCCTGCCCTGACAAGCAACCTTGCCCTACCAGAATAGGCGACCCTACCCAAGGATAGGCAAACCTGCCCAAGAACATGCATCGCTTCCCTAGGAACAGGCATCTTTGTTTTTTCTTCTCCAACTGGGGCCCAATTCAGGTCCATTTTAGTGTTTATTCAGCTATTTTTTGCCTTGTTCCTTGCATCCAAAGAGTAAATCCTTCATACCACAATTAGCCTACATCTTCAATCCAAAATCATCATCCAATCATTCCTCCTCATCTTATCCATTCCCAAACCATCCATTTTTTTAAAAAAACTAAGAATTTATTTATCCCAACTTGTTGGGGTCATAACTTTCTACTCGATGCTCAAAATTCATAACCATTTACAGCGTTCTAGGGACTGATGCAAGTTTCAACCCCAAATTCTGCTTCGAAGATCTCCCAAAATGCAATTTACTACGACATAAAAAAAATTGAAAAAAATTGAAAATTTTAATTTTTGGTTTTTCTCAATCATGTCACCCCTAGATTGTTTTGGACCATAATCTAAGCTTTAATCTAGTCCTAATCTAAGCTCCAATACAATTCTAATCTGAGCTTTAATCCCATCATCCTAATCTGAGCTTTAATCTAATCTGAATCTAAGCTTTTGTCCAATCCCAATATGAGATAACCCGAATCCCGATTTGTGCTTTTGGTCCATCCATATCCAAGATCTTTTGATATCAAACCAAATCTTAAGATCTCTTCCCCCTATCTTCTTCCAATCCATTCCCTTCCATCATCTATTATTTCCTTCTAATCTATATTTGTCATGAATCCTTATCCTCCTCATGTACAACCAATAATAGTAGTCAAGGGGAATCCTAACTACATTAATGACAATAACGAAAGTCTTGTTGATCAAGAAGAATGTAATATAGATCCTCTTGATGCTATCATAGCTATTAAATTTTCTCCAATCTCCTCCTAGAATCCAACACTCTCACCTTCAAACTATCCCCCCATATCTCCATCTACATCTAATGGCTGTCCTTATGCTACCCTTGACAAGGGATATCCAACGTCCTCACCACCCACATATTCATCATGCCCTCCCTCTCCACCTCTATCCTATCCAACATCCACATCCTCATATACTAATCCACCTTCCCCATACTCCTATCCTTATCATCATCAACAATCCCAATATCTCTACCCTAATCCCCCATCCTAATCCAACACCCGCTCCTTCCTATCATACTCCACCACCCCAATATTCCTCTTATCCTAATCTACCATCTCAGTCTTCCTATCCTCATCCATTACCCATATCCTCCTATTCCAATCCACCATCCATGTCCTCCTATGGTAATCCACCACCTCACTCTTCCCATTCTGATCCAACATCCACACCTTCCTATCACAATCCACCATCCCAATATCCCTACCTCAATTTCACATCTACGTCTTCCTAGCTTAATCCAACCTCCACATATTGCCATCCAAATCCTCCATCCATGTCCTCATATGTGAATCCACCACCAATTTCCTCTTTTTCAAATCCATCAATCACATCTTCCTACTATTACCCACCATCCCCATCTCCCCAACCTAATCTAACATCCACATCCTCCCATGTCACTTCCCTCTCCATTGCATTATATCTTAATCCTTCCTACCATAATCCCCCATCCAATCCTACTCCACTAGTGTCTAATCCTCATCCTCCATCTCCTCCTAGTCCTCCATCCAATCCCATCCCCTTATCTAATCCTAATCCACTAGTCTCTAATCCTCATCCTCCATCTCCTCCTAGTCCTCCATCCAATCCCATCCCCTTATCTAATCCTAATCCACCAGTCTCTAATCCTCATCCTCCATCTCCTCCTAGTCCTCCACCCAATCCTAATCCACCAGTCTCTAATCCTAATCCTTCATCTCCTCTTAATCCTCCACCCAATCCTAATCCACCAATCTGTAATCATAATCCTTCATCTCCTCTTAGTCATCCATCCATTCATAATCCATGAGTCTCTAATCCTAATCCTTCATCTCCCATTAGTCCCCCATCCAATCACATCCACTCATCTAATCCTAATCCACTAATTCCTAATCCTAGTCCTTCATCCATCCATAATCCTCCATCCATTCCCATCACTCCACTTAATCCTACATCCCTTCCAAATGTTGTCCAAGGACTCATGACAAAAGAGACATCCCCAAATCCACATCTTGGTGTTGTGAAACAATGTCCTCCCACTCTATCATGTACAGTCACTGGTGATAAGGCCCTCCTCCATCCTACACCTATCACTATCGTTACCATTTCTAAAACCATCCAAATGGTTGAGCCCATCACACCCATTAAGTTCATTGAATCCCCATTACGTACCTCCATCCACCATAATACATCCTCCATATACAATGTCCATTTTGGGTCCTTATATCCCACAATCACCTCCTCCATCCTATCCTATTTATCCTCTCATCCATCCTTCACCTATCCCTAGCACACATCACAAGAATCCTAAATTCATAACTCCTAATCAGGATCAACAAAGGCACCCCTCCATGCATGTTATCTCGCATCCTCCATCCACACACCATTGGCAAAAGCCTACCTCTATCCTTCCATCCACATCTTCTCCACATCATCCATTGACTCCTACCCATCACATTGCTACTAAAAGCACTTTGGATGCAAAAATACATAAATCCAAACATCCCCATGAATCTAAAGCTCCTTATGCCCCCTTTAAAAGACATGATGAAAATCAAATCAAATCCAAAAGCCCAATCAATCCCAAAGGCCACAAAGGCCCACCAAATCAAAAATAAAAACCATGTGGATTCCCAAGAAATAAGATACCATGCCTTCAAATGAAAAATCCATAACGACATCCAAATTTTCTATTCCACCAAAAAATTATTTGTATCCTACATCTCCTAAATCTGTTTTGGGTCCTTATGTCCCAAAATTCACTATCTCAACGCCTCCATTATGACCACATTATCCCTCCATCAACCCTCCTATCATTTCACATCCACCACATGTGCCTTTGTTGGTCTTGAACACCCATCACACATCCACTCCATCATTCCATCCACACACTTTCCAATACCCCATCCACTATCCCCCATCAAATCCCTTTAATCCATCCTCTTGCATAATCCATCCATTCTAATAAGGTTGTACCAACATTTAATCATCGCTTCAAAGATGGGCTCTTATTACCTCATATAGAATTTGATGCTTGAGTCCTTCATTTATTCCTTTTATCACATATATTCCAAATTCACATATTCATATCCATATCTTTATCCATCTTCATCCACATCCTATTCCAAAAGGTCAGAAAAAAAGAGAGAAAAATAGAAAAAAACAAAGAAAAATAATAGTAAAGAGAAAATAATTCGTCCAATGGTGAAAACTTGGAAAAAAAGTGCCTTGGATAAGTACCATGATGAAAACCTAGCAAACAGGCATCATGCATAAATCTCCCATCCAGTCTACTTCCATAATTGGGGGCCACTTCCACCTACATTTGCCTATCTTCCACATCCTACCCATCATATCCCATTTCCCCCAGTCCCTCCATCTTCCTTGGGATCATGACCTAGACAAGGGCACATGTATACACATTGCTTTAGACACCTCTTGGCATACATTCCCCTCATCCATACGCTATAATATTCCTTCTCCTCCCCATCTACTTTTTTGATCCATGCATATTATCTACATTCATCTACCTTCATCATCCATCCATTATGCCAACACCCATATCCCTTCCTTACCCATATTTCCTATCCATGTCCATCTCACTACCTTATCTTTCCAACCTTCTATCTGCTATGACTCTTGCCTCATCATGCATGACACATCTAGAGTGGGGGAGTCTCCTTAGTTATGACAGCATCCTTAGCGACATCATCTATCCATCCCTCCAAGTAATCCCTTCAATCTCCCCATACTTCTCTTCCTATCTACCCATCCACTAGTCTTGTTCCATCTTTTCATCCTTATCTCCCCCATCCATTTTTCCATCCAATAATCCATTCCATCCTTCCAAATCCTTATCCCTCTACCCACCTATCCTAGCATCTTTCTATCTCCCCATCTTTATCCATCCATCCATTTACCTCTATTTTCCTTCCATCTCATAATCCCTTTTCATTAGTATCTAGCTATAGGCTACCCCCATGAAATCCAATTCCATTTTATCTCACTATCATCACTCCTATCTATTTCCTACATCTTCCTAATATCTTATCATTTTTCATCTCTCATCTATCCATCATCTGATCCTCCCACTCCCTCTTTCGATGATTTGGATAACTATCCCATCCATGAGCTTCATCTTATGCATATCGACCATCCCATCCACACGACCTATCCTGGCTCATCATATCCGCTCCATCATCATATCTCCTTATCATGGCCATCTCATTATCCACTCTCTATCTTTGGCCTTTAGTCGAACTACATTTCCCCTATGCTTTCACATAGGAAAGGTCGATCATTTGATCCGCCCTCGAGGCTCTGCTTCTTATCTAGTTTGTCATCTTCCACTATTTGTCTACATCCTTGTCGTACTTTGTTGCCTCTACACTTTAATGTAGTCACGGTTGATCATTTGATCCACCCCAAGGGCTCTACCTTTTGTCTGGTCTTGTCATCTTCCATCATCTGTCTTTGGCCTTGTGTCGAACTACGTTGGCCCTGTGCTTTCATGTAGGAAAGGTCAATCATTTGATCCACCCCCAGGGCATTTGTCCATCCAATCTATACCATCTATTAAGGTCTCCATTGTCCTCTTTTTGCTTTTATCCATGGTATTTTGTCAAACTACAAGGGCTCTGTGCTTTCACATAGGCAAGGCTGATCTTTGATCAACCCACAAGCCCCTAGGTCTTTAGGGTGTGTCAGTCTAGTGTCCCCTTCATCTTTAGGGTGTGTCAGTTTTGTGTCTTGTGTCTCGTCATCTATTCATGTCATCAAGTACGTCCCTATCCTTGTTGGTGCTTCCAAAATAAGTCACTAGTATCATGAGATCTAATCAGTTTCGAGTATCCTGAGTCATGTCGATCATTTAGTTTAGTATCCATCTTTGGTCTCAATAGGATCTATCCTTCCTAACAGACCTCATCAACCCCATCCATCCTCTCAATCCTATGGAAAAGGATGTTTTGAAATTGATTGCAACCTTTTGATACTTTTGGCTTCTATTTATCATTTGAGCTCCCTATCATCACTTGTCTAGGCCACCATGATCTATCATATTATGGTGTGTTTTGACTGGTTAACATAGGGGAATATCTTGATCTTTCTTTAGTGTTGTCTTCTTTGTTTTCCCACGTAGTACCCACCAAGATCCTTGAGGTCTTGTGTTACGTTGGGGCTTCGTTTGTGCTTGTGGTTATCCTAATACCTAGCTCGACCAAAGTCCTTGTGACTTTGGGGTGTTGGGATAGCCTTCTTTTCTATTGTGTTTGTTTTATGCATTAGACACTAATTTTCCTTTGTTCCACATATGATGGCACCTGGTGTCTTCTACTATAGCAAAAATCAGTGCTCCAAAAATGGAAAATTGCATTAGGCTTGCATTTCATTTTCTCTTCCATTGCATTGCATCTTTACCTCCATCATCTGCATTCATTTTAACCATCTCACATCTCCATCCAATCCTAATCAATTCAATCTAACACAAATCATCTAATCACATCCTTGGTCTTTTTCCCAGCCTTGCTACAAGCCTTGACCCAATCATCATCATCATCGTCATCATCAAGATGTATCTTTCCTTATCCTTTTGTGTTGTTTTGGGATGTATCCTTCCCTCGTCAACAACACTATCATCCTCATCATCATCCTCATCCTCATCATCATCAAGATGTATCCTTCCCTATCTTTTGTATTGTTTGGGATGTATCTTTCCCTTATCAACAACATTCTCATCAGGATGTATCCTTCCCTATCCTAGTGTTGTTTTGGGATGTATATTTCCCTCATCAACAACACTCCATCGATCATCAATCCACTGTGGCGTGTAGCTTGACTAGGGAAACATCATATTTTTCCTTAAATACATTTGTGCTCCTCAAATTCTCTTCCCAATCTCCTATCGTTTATCATCTTCTCTCATCCATCATTTTTCATCATCTCATCCATTTTGAGAGCACACCCATGTTCTCTTAAACTCACATGTCCTCTCGAGGGGGCATCCTCATCCCTAACATTCATCTTCACTCCCATCATATTTCCTCCTAGTCACTCCTCAAATGATTGGGGCCTCTTCTTTAATCTAACCATCTTATTCTAGGTGCTATGTTTTAATTTTCTTTGAAATGATGCTACTTTGTAACACCATCTCAAAGAAGGGGAAAATGTAGACATCTAAATTTGACCACTTATATTTGGCCAAATTTACTCTTTTCATCTAAATATCCTTTTAACCACATTAGTTAAATAATGTTACTATTATTTAATTAATCCTCCTAAAATATTCTAAATCCTTAAGTTATTTAGTTAAATAATTAAATACCTTACCCGAGCTTATCCCTTTCTTCCAAGGAATTAAATAAATAACCCACTTATTTAATTCTCTTTATGTCCCATCCACACTTAATCCTAATTCATCTCCTAATCCCATCATTAGGGATGTGACACATCCCTAATCCATGATTAGGATGTTTCACATCCTCCAACTTTCTCCACTTGCCTCTAATCCTCATTAATTTGCCTAATCACCTGTTTGCACAACCTTAATCCTAACCACTTATCTTTTCTAACATGTCCTTTAGTCAACCTCTCATGGTATTTATCTTATTAGGTTTGACCTCTTCCCCATGTGAATTAAAAATTCACACTTATTCCCCCCATGCATTTATCTTCCCCATGACCTCTCAAAGGTCACATCAATTATATGGGATAAGCACCTCCTTTTGGAGGACCTTGTCTTATCCATGGGTTTCTTCCAAGCTTGTGAATTATAAATTCACTTTTATTTCTCCAATGCCCTTTCAAATCTCCATGGTGACAAGAGTGGACTTTCTAAAAGTCCTCACTTATCACTTTTAACCCCATTTGGGGACAAGGAATCCCTTTTTAATGAAATCCTCTTCAATCCCAAGGTACTTGCAAGTACCTTGGGACCACATGACGTTTTCAATGTCACTTTGTACTTATTCCATCTCACCTTCCACATGGAAAGATTTGAGGGCTTGTGAGTCCTCAAATCACCACAGCCTTTCATCTTGTCCATGGTGGATCAATCTCACTCATACATTTTTCTTTAAATGGATGGCCTTGGCCTCAAGTTAGAGGTTAAGACTTGTGAATATTTTGAAAATTATTAAGGATTTTAAAGCCATTATTGTAGCATTCAAGCCACTCAAGCCATTTTTTATTCTCACCTACCATCTTCCATCATTCAACCACCTCCATTATTTCAAGCTTGTCATCAAGGAGCATACATCAAGAGCATCTTCAAGGGCCAACCACTTCAACAAGATAAGAAAGAAAAAGGTATAATGGTTATTGTTTTTTAATTTTTGTTTGTTTAGTTTCAACTAAGCCTAATCATTGAGGTTTTGTTGTGTTTTATTTTTTCTTGCATTCATTTTGTTTTGAATTATACACTAGGGGATTTTCACTACACACTAATAAATTCCATTGTCACAAACTTAGGGTCATCATTATACTAGAAACTTGGAAACCATTAGCAAACATCTAGTTTCTTCTTCACTATATTTTCATATTTTGGCTTAATTTGGAAATTTTATCTGATTAGTTGGTTTGTCCATAGGTCGGTAAATTTCATGTGGTTAGATTCCTCCAATTTCTTGTAGATATAAGACCATATATCCTCTGTAGGCATAACCCTATATGGAATGCTCGAAAAGGATTCGAGTGGATCATTATCAAATACTTTAATGGGGAATTTCTTAAACTTTGGTCAAGGCTTCTCACTAACGTTCACTACAGTAAGTGATGCCATCTCTTATCGAATTCAAATTCTCAAAAAGTAAATTCTACATCAACTTTATGGTACATGGAAAATGGTAAATACCTTTTTCGTACTTAGCCAAAAGTAGGGTTTTGATGCTCTGCTTCACAAATTTCCTTTGATCTCTTGAATTTTCTCCAACTTGCTCTTCTTCCTCCAACTGATTAAAATTGAATTAATTCGACTAAGTGTGGATACTTATAACCCTTCGATATGCCCTAATTTTCACTTAGTGTGCCAAACAATAAAGTTGGTAAAACCCTTCTCTATGTAACAATAAACCCTAAATTGCTACATAAATCTCTACAATTGCATATTTTCTTCCTATGTCTTCTCTAGAAGATCAAAACTATTCACCTATGCCACATATCTTTGTGCCAAGCCATTGAACCTTATATAAACTAAGGATTATTTGGTTACTTTTTATTTCTTCCCACTAAGCCAATTCTTAGGTTCAATTCTCAGAGGAGATGTCTGTGCTAGATGAGGGCACAAATTCATTTGTAGTCTCTGATTCTTCCTTGTTCTCAATCACCTTTTTCTTTCTCCATATATTTTCCATTTCATTCTTCAATTCAACCAAATCAATATTTTTGATTGGTTCATTCCTCTTTACTAGATTATCCTTGTGTTTCTTCTTTTGCAAAACTTAGCAAAATGTTCAAGTCTATTGCAATTGTGACATACAACATTTATTTGAATGAAATTCCTTCCATTCATTCTATATCTACATTGACTAGCCTTGTGTCTAAATCCCTAGCATGTATAACAGTAACCATTGAAAGGTTGAATCATTCTACCATTGTTATATGTATTCATCATTTGACTTTTACATTCATTTTCTCTATGTCCAAACTTTTTGCATGTAAAGAATTGACTGGTAAAAGATAGAATATTCTAATTTCTTTTTCTTTTACATTCCATTGCTCTATGTCCAAATTTATTGCAAGAATAACAAATACCATTGAATGATGGGTACTTTTGAGAATTTTGTTGTCTGGCAAGGGGTCTTCTAGCATTGTTTCTTTGATTCCAAATCTTGTCATTATTCTTCTTGTATTCATTCTTCTCTAGTTCATTGATCTTTTCATTATATATCTGATCTAATTTTGAGATTTCACCTTTTCCTTTGAATACTTTCTGACCAGAAATTAACTCATCAAGCATTGTAGAACTTGTCTTGAATTTATCTTCACGACTTCTCGATTTCTCTAGATCTGATCTTAGATTCACCACTACTTGTTCAATCCTCAAGCATTCATCAAATTTTCTTTTTGCCATTGCATTCAAACATTCCTCAATTATTTTATTTTCTTCCACTTGCAGTTTCAGTCTGGTGATGTCTTCATTTGCTTGCTTCAATTGTTCATTGACCTCCTTATGCCTTTCTCTTAACTTCTTGATTTTATCTCTCAATTTTTTGATGCATTCATTTGCTTCTTTAACCTTTTTCTCCAGATCTCTATTTTCACCTTCAACTTTATTAAGATATTCAAGAGAAAATTGAGTTCTCCATCTTTGTCAAGCATGCAATCTTCTTCTATGTATTCAATAGCAGGAATCTCTTTCGGAGGAATAAGAAAGTTTCTATCAGCCATGTGTTCAATCTCCAAGATCTTCCCAAAGTAATCAAGCTCCTTCTAGGGATCCAAGCTCTGATACCAATTTTCAAAACACTTGTAATACTAAGAGGCGGTGAATCAATATTCTATTAAACTATCCAATCATTAACCATCCAATTACCAAAGAATATTTAACTATTATAAAGAAATGAAAGCATGAAAACATCAACATCACATAACACATGATCACTAGGATTTTTATGTGGAAAACCAAAAATGGAAAAAACCATGGTGAGCATTAGCTCACAATACATTATAACTAATTATAGTATAGTACATAAATGCTCACTGTAGGTGGACTCACTGTCCAAGTGGAATCACTGCCCATAGAGAAAAAAAAGAGAGAAAGAAGAGTTTGTAGCTACACAACCAAGATTCGAACTAATACAAAATACATCTACCATACGAAGGATTCAATTCCTTTGAAGCTCAAAACATTGAATTAATAGACTTCATCCAACTTAGATTACAAATCTTTGCTCTTTATATTTGCACACCTCTTCTCAACTTTCACAACTTATTCCCTCAACTCTACAAATTTTCACATCACTTCTTGTATTCGGATCATGTACACACTCAAAATCAATCTCCACAATCTCAAAAACAACCTTATATATATATATAAACCTCATCAAAAACATCAATTAGGTCGACCTAATTAGATGTAGCCCTAAAACATATAAAATGTGCCTTGTTGACACCTAATTCAAATAAAAATTCCTTCGTGCCAAAAACAACTAGTGCAAAGTGTAATATAGGTCGATATGGACCTATAATAGCTCCATATTGCATCTATGACATATATTTAATCTCCACGACCCTTTACATACATTAGGTCATCCAAGTATAGGGCCTGAAATAAAATACTTCAATTGACAATCACCATAGCACACGTGGACCTCAAAATGTCACACCATCTAGAAAACACAATGCTTTGACACCTATTAACATTTTCCCAAAATTGCAAGGTCTAACCCAAATCCACAGAGGAATGTGGACCAAATAAGTCATAGCCATTACACAAAAAACTTTCTAAACCTTATATGTTGATCTTCTGTTACTTGCACCTTTCAAACCACTTATCCAGAACAAGTGAAATTTAGAATGAAGATACTACTAACAACCATGAACAAAATATTATAACTGTAGAATTAAATCTCTAAGGGCGAATGAATGTGGACCAAAATACTAGAGGGCTCTATGTACTAAATCTGTTGGTGTAGACACATCAAAAATAAAACTACTTTTGTGTGCAGATCAAACCCTCTTGCAAAATGTCTATTGTAAAATCATCCTTCATACAATGTTGACATTCATCATGTAATGTTGGCATCAATAAAAACTCATTAATGACAACCTTCTTCATTCTTTCAACAAAGTGTGTTGAGTATAGAAGAGAATATCTTTTTTGGTACCCTTTTCCCTTGATATCAAAGGGAATGAATTTTTCGAGGAAGAATGTTTTGGAAGAGTATGTTTCCATAAATGAAAAATGGGGATATTATTGGAAACATGAGAATGTTGGTATATGGAATTGTCATTGATGGAAACCCGTTGCATAAATGTAGAAGTGTTGGTCCGAAGAAGACCAAGTGTAGTGAAGAATTGGATAAGTCCCGATGTGCATTTTCTAGTGTTATAAAGCAATAATTTTATGGTCTACATTGCTCTGTTATGCAAAATATTGTCATGTGGTTTTTTAATGTTCATGATATGTTTTGGATGTGTTGAAATCTAAAGTTTTTGGTTTTGATGTCTTCCGCAGTTGAATATATTGTTGACAATGGGTCAAGCTTAGTAATGGCAGTGTTACAGGTGTAGATTGCATCTTAGAATGGTTCACATTCCACCACAGATGAATATTATGTTATGCAGTCTTGAGGAATTGTTGGAAGGTGTTAGATGTGTGTGCACTCTAAGTGGCAAGTGATTTGGTGGTCCACATGTCGAGTTGTGAATGAACAGTTGGTTCATTTAGTTGTGTGGATTTGTGTCGTGTATAGAGAAAAACCATGAGAGCGATTATAATTCATGTCAACCTATTTTGGTGTGTTACACAATTTTTTTCTCTTCACAAAGCATGCGTGTTGAATTTTTGTGTCGAAAGGTTATGGTGTTACATGGTTCAAGCAATTAGGGCAACCTAATTGATGCTTTAGTTATTTATAATGTATATACAAGGTTAATTCATTGTGTGATGTGAATGTAGAATGTGTTTGGTGTACGAATAAGTGTGGTGGATGTAATTAAGAGTGTGTGTGCTTGATCTGATGTATTGTGAAGTGTGAAAGGTGATAGTGGTGAAGCATGAAGTGTGTAAAGAAAGTTTTATGAGCTTAAGTGGAACTATATTTTCAACATGTTGCAGATGCATTGTTAGTAGTTCATCTATCTCTTTCTATTCTAGGAATTGATCCCTTGGTAGTGAGCCTTTGGTAGTGAGACATTCTTTCTAGACAGTGATTCCACCATTCTATAATTCCATTATAGTCGGTTATAATATACTATGAGTTAATCCTCACTATGGTTGTTCCCTTTCAAGGGTTTTCCACATAAATCTGGCATTCTTGTGTTATGTGTTGTGATGCATACTTTAATTGTTGCTTTCCATTACTGCAAGTTTAATGTGATTCTTTGAATGGATGTTTATTGTGATTGGTTTAATGAATTTAAATGAATATTGATTCACCCCCCTCTCATTATTCTGGGTGTTCAACATACATGACATAAAAAGTCTCTTTCTATTCAAGTGAGAAAAATAATGTTTTTGTGTTGATTGCATTGCAAATAACCAAATAATCTACAATGTGAGAATATTAGAGATGGATATGTTTCATAATGGGAATTGAAACAATTATTATCAATGCCTCCTTTTGAAGATAATGATATTGTAGATATCTATGAGTCTCTATATTCAACTAATTACAAACATGTATCTAATTTAGTTGTTATTGTAGATGCTTAAAAATATCTTGATGGATCACATTGGCTAACTAACACCATTTCATCCTAAAACCCATCCTCTTTTCGCTTAATTGATTAAATTTTCCTAGCTATTTAATTAATTATATCATTTTAATCTATTAATCTAATTAATTCAACTAGGTTAATTCATGCTAACATTTCATCTTATTAAATAAATACATAAAGTTATTTAATTTAAATCCCTAAGTCCTCTTATTTAATTAAATAACCCTAAGTCATTTAATTAAATATCATAACACTTTCCCCTTTTTTCATTAAATCATTTATTTAATGAATATCATTTCATTCCCCTAATTGACATAATTAAAACTTTGTTTTAATTATCAATTAGTAATAAATCTAAGTCCCCCCCACTTGCAAGGGAATGTTCCTCCTTTACACATTCCTTCAAAAAGAATATTCCCATGGAATATTCCTTCCCCTTTTGCAAAATTAAACTTTGTTTTAATTTCATAAATTATCCTTTTTTTCTCACCCATGAATATTGGAATATTCTCTCTCCTTATTTGAAAAAGGGAATATTCTTACTTAACTTCATATGCAAGTTAACTCAAAACTTTTTGTGCAAGTTAACTTGTGACCTCTTGTACAAGTCAAAAGTTGTTTGTTTGAAATAATATTAACCCTTGATTAAAATCCCATCTTTCATTCTCATCTGTTGATGAGAATCCATGATCCATGCCTCCAACTTCGTTTATCCTTGACCATTGATTATCCTTTTTTATCTTAACCCTTCATTTCTCAATTTCTCTCCTATAAATAGGTCACTATTTGGAAACAAATGGATCCATCTTTTAAAAATAAACTTATGTTGTTAAAATCATTTACACTTGCACTCACATTTAACATCATTTTATTTTATTTTACTTGCATATTATCTTAGCTTTCATTAATAGCTTCCATGATAACATAGATGCATACATTTAGCTTATTTGTTAAATTAACATTTTAATCTTTTGAAGCTTGCATACATTTAGAGTAGATTTGCATACACCCATATCGATCATCTTAGCATAAATCATGTTAAAATAGCTTGCATCATGCTCATTTAGCTTTAAATCATGTTTTCATACACATCTATCAATGGTTTCATATGTTTTCTTCAATAAAACTAATTGAAACAAGTTCATTATCCAAGGGATTGGGAAACGGTCACCATTCCACATCAATGCAACACCACTCCCCCTATAGGATAAGTTTCAGCATCTTAGATTAGAGGTTTGTCAAGCTTTCATGATTTAGACTGTTAGTTTTAATGGCTTCTTTGTTTTTGTTTACAATGAATGATCTCATTGGAATTGATGTTTAGTGGGTTAAATATGCCTCAAATTCATATGGATCGAGTGTAGTTATCATATACTATGTCATTGGTCACATTTTGGCACTAGGAGAGAAAAATTTAATGTTTTGTGTGTGTTTTTGGAGAAATTTTAGGTTTAATCTCTTAAATGCATGATTTTTTTTAATTTTTAATGAATTCTATATGACTAATCTTGCAGAAAAGTTGTTGGATTTTGAAGATCTTATGTTTAGCTTTCCAAAATATTTTATGATTTCAAAATTGATCAAGATTTGGGAAATTTCTCGTTATCTCAAGTTGCTATCCATCATTAATTTTTCTATGTTTTTTTTAATTCTAGGTTTAATTTCTAAAATGCATGATTTTCCATAATTTTTAATGAATTATATATGACTAATCTTGCAGAAAGGTTGTTGGGTTTTGAAGATCTCATGTTTAGCTTTCTAAAACACTTTACAATTTCAAAATTGATCAAGATTTAGAAAATTTGTCGTCATCTCAAGTTTTTGTCCATCATTAATTTTGCTATTTTTTTTAAAATTCTAGGTTTAATCTCTAAAATGCATGATTTTCCTTAATTTTTAATGAACTCTATATGATTAATCTTGCAGAAAGGTTGTTGAGTTTTGAATATCTCATGTTTAGCTTTCCAAAACACTTTACGATTTCAAAATTGATCAAGATTTGAGAAAGTTGTCATTATTTCAAGTTGCTATTATAATCTAAATTTTCTAAAAATATTTCTAAACACTTGAAAGGATCAAATGAATTAGCTTTCAAATTTGGATAAAATTGAACCAAACAACCTCACATTTGCTTTAAATTTTGACATGTTCTTTAAATTTTTGATTTCATTTGATTTCTAACATGTCTCTAACTTCTTGTTTTGGTTTTTAGACTAATTGTGTTTCGCAGGTTTGGACAATACAGCTTGAAGAAAAGAAGCATACTATTATCATTTGAACTATAATTGTAACAAGTGTTGTGACATTTTGGAGCAATTATAACCCATTTATGATGATTTTTTATTTCACGCTTTAGGACGGCACTAGCTTTCAATTGGGTGTTAAAATGAATGCTCAAATCAATTAAAATTGAACCCTCACATCAATTTTACTTTCTAGGTTAAAATTGAACAAGAATAACTTACACTTAGTTTGGTGCTTAAAATGAACTTACTTTCCTTTGAGGATTAAAATTAATGAGTGTTTTCCATGTTTTGTTATTTGCATTTTTTTTATTGAATGTATATGCACTTATCTTGCGCCACTCAGTGATCTTAAGAATCAAAAACATTCCTTGAAGCTTTGTATAATCACCCACATCTTTCAATTTGGATTAAAAATGAACCCCATACTAATGTAGGGAAAAAGTGGTGTGTTCTCTCTCCTTGTTTCATGTGAATTGGGAGATCAAACTACAAACGTACTTCCTTTCTTTTTTTTATCTTTAGAAGGCTTGCCTCCCCACTTCAAAAGGAGGGAATGACCCAAGCAATAACGAGCTAAAGCCAATCTCTTTCAAGTCGCTATATAAAAATGTGTTTGTGAAGAAAGTCAGAAAACAACAGGTGTGAATACGTCATACCGACAACTGTCACCCTTAGTATTTGTGTGATACATCAAAATCTCTTCTTAGGAAGAGACTAGAAGGCATCTTGGTTGAAATAACCTTGAGCTAATCTTGTCGCGTGTATGGTCACCTTGAATCAAAGCCCTTGCTAAAAACCATTGTTTAGAAGACAAAAAACTTCATGCTTATTGGTGCAGGAATGGTCGCTCCAAAGTCGCCCCACATTTGTAATATTCATATTAAAACAAAAAAATCCTTAGGATCAAGTAGGATCTTCAAGATTTGAGATTTGGTGGTCTCGAGAAGTGTGTGTCGTGGAGGGTAGCTAGTGTCGCCAAATCTCTAGTTGTTTGCATTGTCTTAGTGTTTGGAGAAATCCGAGTGGGGACTCAACAAGTAGTATTTTTTGAACCTAGGATGGTAAATGTTTGTGAGACAGTTTAATACTTCTCTTGGTTCCAAAAAATTATAAACAAACATTCACATTTTTCCTCCAAATTTCAAACCCTTTGGTCTAAGTATGGATACCTTTTGAAATAGACTTGATATTAATGCTTGTACTAAGGATTTCTATCCTTAGATATTTCTAAATATCTTGACTTACATATCAATCCATACTTTCCAAAGTTAACATGAGCAACTATGGCTTGAGTTTCATCCTTTTCACAGAATGGACATTGTGAAATTTATGATATTTTTTGACATAGACATTTAGTTTGAAAAATAATCGAGACAAGTGTTTGTGGTTAAATAAAGTCACTTAAGCAAGATAAATTGACAAATTAAACCTCGCATGACTATTTGGAGACTGATTTCTCCCATTGAACAACTTGATCTTACACTTGCTATTATTCAACCAAAATTTGAACTCATTAAAGGAGAACAAACCAATATCATTATTAGTTTGAGAAGCTTCACTTTTGAAATAAAAGAAACACCAACCTAGTGGAGAAACGTAACAAATGTCATAGATGAAGAAGAGGAACAAGCTGATATTGAGGCTAGAAGGCCCATATTACCACCACCTGCATGCCAATAAATATCCTCCTTTCTTCCATGAACTTAAAACTTTTGTAAATGATCTCACGCAAAATCAAAATCCCCAAGAGAAGGTCTACATGTTGTCATTTCAAAATTAGGCATCTTACTCCAAAATCTCCAAAAAAAACCTTGCAACACTTCACCAAAATAGAACCAAGTTGTTATACTACTTCTACAAACATTTTTCAAGGAACAATCCAGAATTGTATATGTTCTTTTTTGGTCAAAATCTTGGTTTTTTTCATGATAACGAACCTATCTAAAAATATTGGGTTTTTTAGGATTTGAAAACTTTAGAGGTCTAGCATGTTTCGCACTACCTGGGTCTTGGAAAATAAAGGTTCATTACAGTTCAACATTAGGTCAAACATTCCATCCATCCTTCATCATATTTCATTCTTCACTTCACCAAACTTTGCAAAAAAATTGAACACACCGACACTCTTTGACTTAGACATCAATCAACCCAAACCATAAATTAGCTAATTTTTATGTGAAATGAATCATTTTCCATGCACTTAGTTAAGTTATTTATCATCTTTATACTATTTTATCTTGAAGGTCACAAGTCCACGCTAAATATTCTCAATATCATAAACATCCTTTATCAAACATCAAACATCAAACTCTTAAGTCAAAAGTGTTGTCCCAAAATGTTTGCCAAGATCACTTTCCATATCATCGTCCTTTTCATCCCCCATTATCATGATTGCCCCAAAAAGACTTAGAGCATCCCTTTTACCTAGATTTGAGTCAACTAGAGAGTTTAATTATTACAAATCTCAACATAACTCTCCCATAAGTGACCCAAAAGTTATGGTAAAGATAAGATCACAAAAAAAGAGAATCATGGAGAAAACCAAATTCACAACAACCCTCGTCTCCATCAGGGTTGTATGAGATAGAATATGTCATGAAAAATCCATTTGGACTTACTAGGGAAGAAATCATGGAACATCAAGCCTTAGAAAATATGGCTACAATTTCCCCATTTTTTATTGCACAATCATTGACACGAGGCTTGACTTCATCTACAATTCAACCAACTCCATCCCTTGTGCCAATTCAACCCTTAACATTTAGTCTTGCAACTCGGTTAGGAACCGACCTTGGTCTCACTTCATGTCTAGGAACAAACACAACTTTGGGTATTCACAAAATGTTCATTCCATTAACCACCAACCTTCCCCAAAACACAAGTTGGACACCAACCTTTGAAAAACCACTTGAATTCCATGATGCAACAACAACCTCAACATTTTAAGTGCAACCATCTTCATCCATCACCACAAATACCCTAAGTATGCCTAATGTTACACAAGGTAATGAAAACCAAGTACCTCAAGTAGGAAAACAAGGGTAAGTTAACACTCTCATACAAATTCAACCCTTGAGAAGTGGTTCCAACAACCCCATTGACACATCGAAACAAGTGGCTACCCAAGCTACTCAAGTCAATCCACCATCCACATCAAACCCATCTATCATTGAACTAAATCAAAATAAAACCTTGGTTACGAATCCCATCCACCAAGGTAGTACCTTTATCCCACCTCAAAAACAACAAGGGAACCCACTACCTATCACTCAAGGAAATCCTTTCAATCAATGGACTCAAGGTCCTAATGTGCCCTTAACATTGCAATATCTAATGACATCGTCATCTTTCCCCATGGTCCCTTACACCATGAAAAATCAAATAGGACCTCAAACTTACATTACTCCATCTCAATCCACCATCTTGCAAGGAATGTTGAACCAAGGGAACCCCCAACCTCTCATCAAAAACCCACAACCCATGCAATACATAAACACCCAAAACCCATCACATATGTCTCAACAATCAAATAATCCTATATTGCAAGCACATGCCTTAGCTTTATAGAAAGCACAATAGGCTTATCAGCAAGCCACCCAACAATAGAAACAACAACAAGTAGCTTTTGTAGCACAACAACAACAAAAAGAAGTCCTAGTAGCACAAACAACAAAATTAGGCAACCTTAGTTGCACAACAACAACATCAAGTAGCCTTAGAAACACAACAACAACATCAAGTAGCCTCAGCAGCACAACAAAAACAACAACAAGCAACCTTAGCAGTGCAACAACAATAGCAAGCTCAACAATCCACCTTAGTAGCGCAACACCAACAACAAGCCCAAAAATATGTCTTAGTAGCACAACAACACCAACAAGCCCAACAAGATACCTTAGTAGCGCAACAACAATAGAAAGCCCAACAAGCAACAAGCCCAACAACAAGCATTAATTGCTCAACAATATGCCCAACAATAACAACTAATCACACAACAACAACAACGACAAGGTCTATACTATAACCATCAACAAAACATTGTCAACCCGAACATGTTAGGAACATATATGCCTACACCATAATCACCTTATCCCACACCACCATACACACCATATAACACCTCATCATATCAAAGTCCCACATACACTTCATCCACCATCTCGAAATATGCAACATATGTTACTCCACCAAACCCACAAAATGATGTAGCATCACAACTTAAGGCATTATCACAAGAAATGTAGGATTTATGAATGGAAAGGATGAAGAACCCCCATACACAAAAAAACCTATGTTCTTATCCATTTGATCAAAACATCGCAATGGTACCTTTTCCTCCCAGATTTGTGGTCCCCAAATTTGATAAACACAAAGGGAGAGGAAATCCTATGGACCGTGTCAACGAAATCAATGTCATGTGCATGGAGGTGGCCTATAATAATTCCTACTTAATGTGCCTCTTCCCATGAACTTTAACAAGCCTTTCCATGGATTGGTTTTCTCGATTACCTCCAAGCATCAAAAATTTCCAAGAAATCATTGATAAATTCATAGATCACTTCTCTTTTAATCATGACATGGATGTAAGATTAGAAGAGTTGTATAGTCTCAAAAAAAATGAAGGATAATATTTCACCAATTTCTTTCAAATATGGAGGCAAAGAACTAGTAAAATCAAGTGGCCACTTCCTGACGAACAAAAAGTGGGCATTATCATAGCAAATTCAAATCTAGATTTATCCTTCCACTTGAAAATGTAGTGGATCACATTTTTTGAAAAGATTCTCCCTAGAACCCTTAACATCAAGAGAGCCCTAATCTCACAGGGAAACACACAAGTGTATAAATACAACCACCCATCCACTAGATTTAACGACAAGCCCCACTATTGGGCTAAGAATAGGAATGCTACTAGCGATGGTGTTGTTGATGCAAAGCTAGTCTTAACTGCTCCTAGACAATAAAACACCCAAACCATGAATACACAACAACCATACATGTCATTGTCGAACAATCAAATAACAATGAATGTTGCAAACACTCAACGTGGACAACGATGAATGAATAGTGCTCCTAATCAACAATTCACTCCCTTAGGGGAACCTATGGAGGATGTGTTGAAGAGGTTGATACAGTCTAATCATGTCACACTCCTAGATTTCTCAAACTATCAAGAGCCACAAGTCAAACCTCACAACTATAGAAAAGATCATTTTTGTGAATTTCACCGATACAAAGGTCATAAAACAAAAAATATTTTAGACTTAATAATCTAATAGAAGATCTTATTGAACAAGGAGACATTCATGTTGATCAAAAATTTGGGAATGAAAATCTTAAAATTTACACAAACCCTATGCTTGATCACACAAAAGAAAACGATTCAAGAAAGGAATCAACCTCAAAAAATGTAAAAAATACTCGTGATACCACAGTGGGACATATTTATTTATCACAACATGAGGAATCAGACACGTATCAAGATACTATTTTAAAACAAAGTCCAAACCCATCAATAGTTTTTAGCAATATTTTATACCTAATTAAATAAAGTGAATATCATATTGTGATATCTCTCCCACATATGACTCATGATTGGACATGTTGAAGAAGTTCCCAACTAGCCATAAATATCCCTTATTGTACCCATACCCACAAAATGTTGCAAATAGTCTTTTTCGGATGATATATCACCACCCAAGGATCATGTCAATAGGAGGCTCTTGAGGATAACAAAAGTTACTTCGAATCAAGTCAGGATCAAGAACCCCTATCCCAAGAGTTTCACCAAGAGCTAAGGGACATCTTCTAAACCATTTTAAACTTCAAAGATGTCCCAGATATCACCCTTGATATGTTTCTTTCTAACGGACATATAGACGTTCTTCATCCAAAACAAGAGTCTCCCACTCTTGGTATTCCTACACAAGAGCAAGCAATGGTCAAGATTCTTGATTCTTACAATGATTGTACATCATCGAAACCTTTTGAGTCAGCATCAACATCTTTTGAAGCAGTATCAACATATAATGATGTCATGGAACTAAAGAAAATAGTTAATATTCCTAAACAATAGGAACCCATAGAAATATCATGTGTTCATGAGAAGTCATATTCAGTGGCTATGGATCAAAGGATACATTATCAAGGCAAAGGATTAGGTATTGATAATACCTTCACAACATCGGGGGAAATCTTGTCTACAACAAACATCAACATGTGGGGAACAAAGGATCCTTATGATGAAAATACTATCAATGCTACAACTAGTCGTATCATGAGTTGGCATTCACCCATCATCTCATACACAAATTGGGGCCAATGTAAAAAGAAGAATTCCTATCAAATCAACTTGAAGATCATCAAAACAAATGAAGCAGTCAAGGAAAAAGGACAAAGAAAATACAAATGGATACCACAACAAAATAAAGAAAATTATCCCTCCAAAACTCCATTCAAAGAAACTATGCGGAAAAATAAAAAAAGGGAAATGTATCCATCATCAGCACCTTCAAATACAAAAGAAAGCTTCTCAAGAAAGGAATGAAGTATATCTAGTGATTGGTCCTAATTCCATGACAACCTCCATTCCCACCCATCATCGCTCATCTTCCCAAGTTTGGAGAGTCAAAGGTTCCAAACTATCAACCAACCCATTTCATACTCTTTCATACATGTCACTGTCCACTCTATTCATGATATTTGATTCTTGCATTGACAATGTGTTGGTAGCTACCCTTCATTATAAGGATTTTGAAGGTACCATATCGCAATGTGCACACACAAACAAGGTTAATTTTGGTATCCTCAAGGCAGATCAAAGTTCTTCAAGATTGCATTCAAGTGCTCATATCTTAGCAAAGCAACTTCTTCAAGCAGGATATCACTGACACGTTATGATAGTGGCATCTACATCAGTACCACTAGGTGGTTCAACATGAGGGTAAAATCTTCAAAAAAACCAAAAAACCAAGAAAATAGTAAAAATAAAAGTCATCCTCCAATGAAAACCACTACAATGGTGCTTTGGGAAAGTACTATGATGAAAATTTGGCAAACAAGCATCATGAGTAGAACCAAGCATCTATATGATCCTTCTCATATAGAAGCATCTCATCCTTGTCATGATAAATCTAATGTTCCCTCCATCCATCCAATCCAAATTCATCTAGATATTCCACTTTATCTTGATCATGAAAAAGATCCAATGTATATTTCAAATTTGCTCATGGAAAAATTTTGGCAGGGTCTTTATCATTTTATCTCATGAAGTCCCATAGCCCATAACTAGCATGATAAAACTCTTTTAAACTATTTGCATATACATTACCTATCTTGATTTGTTTATTGATCTATGAAACATTGCTAGACACTAGGGTTAGGTTATTGCACTCTTGATCCATGTCTTATACCCCATAAAGTGACATTGACATCATGATCTAGATATCGTTTACCTCAAAATCTCATCAAAAATCCCAAAAACATTCATCAAAAAATCCAAAAAAATCAAAATCATGTCTAGCTAAAATCCAAAAATATTCAAAAATTGTAAAGTTAAAATCCAAAACATCCAAAACACATCAAAAACCCTAAAAGGTCAAAACATCTAAAATACAAAAATATTACCCTTGTTGAACTATGGGTTTCTGAGCTTGAACGTAGGCAAGGCCATCATTCATGTGCCCTTGAGACACCCTAGGCCAGTCCTTTAGGAGTTCATCATAATAAAATGGCATTCCATCAATTTTTTATCTTCATCTCCAAAAAGTTGATTCAGTCAAACAACGTGTTTTCTGTATGTATGACGTAGGAAAGGCTTATCTTTGATCAGCCCCTTGAGGCCCCTAGGATAGGTCTTTTAGGTTAGGTTCTTGGTCAAACTTTAGAAAATCCCTAAACATTAAAATATTGAAAAAGCATTAAACATTTGAAAAAATTTAAAAAATACAAAAACACTCAAAAATTGAAAACACAAAAACATTGGAAAACATTGAGAAAATATAAAAGGCCTCAAATAATCGGAAACATAAACATTCACATAAACTTTCAAAAAGACCAAAAACAACCTCAAAACATTGACATATTCAAAAAAACCCAAAACCATCACTTTCACCCATAATAAATCAAGCGTCACCTTCAACCTTTGATAAAACAATCAAAAAACAATTATCACAAGTCTTATAGTGAGAACTTAAGTGTCAAAATCTAAAGTCTAGATCATAGGTTAACAAGTCAGTGGAGTTTGTATCAATGGCTTATCACACACCTCATCCTAATAAAAACATCAGATCAAGATGTCCTAGGATGAATCCTTCCGATGATGGGCATCAGAATCAGAAATCGCCTTAGCTATATTTAAACTGGCAAGAGATATAGATAACATTGATTGTTTGTCTTCAATATTTTCTTTTGATTTATCTTAATGACCCATTCTGAGGACCTCTCGATGATTTCTATTAAAACGATTTAGAGAGAAAGGAATGAGGAATCGATCATTATCTTTCATTTTCTAGGCTTGTGGATACTCAAGATGTAAAATAATCTTAGCACATACTTGCTTAGTTGTGTGTAGGAAAGTTGTTTGGAGTACATTGTTGAGTATTGTGTATGCTTTGGTTCAATATATTCTAAGCTTCTGACCTACATTCCAATGAGGTTTTTGTATGTCAAGGTGTGAACAAAACCTATCCTATCTATTTGCAGAGTCAAAGTCCAGTACACTATATACAATGCCATCATAGTTTTCAATACCTTTATGCATTGTGTCTATGTGTTATATCAAAAATAAGGAATGACAGAAAATCCCAATCCCAAGATATGAGAAAATCATCATCATCATCATCATCATCATCATGCATCACCATCTCTAATAAATTCTAGGTGGATTGTGGACTTGTTTAACTTCTTAATCAATCTTGAAATCAATGGTCAATCCATTCAACTTATTTTTCTTATTCTTCTATCTTCACTAACAATTCTATCCAAGTATCGAATATCTGTGTTATACCAAAATATACACGAGGCTACCCATAGCCGATGACTATCTATACATCCTGAAATTTGTCTACATCAATATTTGAGATAGCACACCAGCAATCCCTCTTCCACTGGGGTAGAATGGGCATCTATATCATCTTCAGCTCAATAATCTAAAAAGTTGCACCTCTTTGATTCAAAAGAAACCTGAAATATCAAACATCTCAAGCATAAGTCTGATTTTCACCTATCATGAGCCCGATCGAAACACTTTATTCTTTGATCGATCTCTCAAGGGGTAAACCAACCATATTTCGATCATATCGACATCAAATCATCTAACAGACTTTGTTCCTAGCCTTGCTAGTAAATCTTGATTAAATTATCAAATCAATCATCATTGGGATATATCTTTCCCTACCAATCCCTGTGTTATTCAACACATCCTTGCATTGTTGTGAATCCTCAACAATGTTATCAATCAATCAACTTGATCAATCAACTTTAGCTTGGCTATCAACATCTCAAAGAGATCATCGATATTCATTTCTACATCATCATCATCATCATCAAAATCAACATCAATTTTTGAATCAATGCAACAAGTACATTGCTTCAAAGAGGGGAAAAATGTAGACACTAAAAAATTTCTCGATGGATCACATTGGCTAACTAACACCATTTTGTCCTACAACCCATCCTCTTTTCACTTAATTGATTAAATTTGCCTAGCTATTTAATTAATTGCATCATTTTAATCTATTAATCTAATTAATTTAATTCGGTTAATTCATCCCCTTTCATGCTAACATTTCATCTTTTATTAAACTAAATACATCAAGTTATTTAATTTAAATCCCTAAGTCCTCTTATTTAATTAAATAACCCTAAGTAATTTAATTAAATATCATAACACTTTCCCCTTTCTCATTAAATCATTTATTTAATGAATATCATTTAATTCCCCCAATCGACATAATTATTTAAATAAAGTTTTAATTATCAATTACTAATAAATCTAATTCCCCCCCACTTGCTCCTCCTTTACACATTCCTCCAAAAAGAATATTCTCATGGAATTTTTCTCCCCATTTTGCACAATTAAACTTTGTTTTAATTTTCTAAATTATCCTTTTTTCTTCACCCATGAAAATAATTCAAATAATATTCTCTCTCCTCATTTGAAAAAGGAAATATTTTTACTTAGCTTCATATGCAAGTTAACTCAAAACTTTTTGTGCAAGTTAACTTGTGACCTCTTGTACAGGTCAAAAGTTGTTTGTTTGAAGGAATATTAACCCTTGATTAAAAACTAATATTTCATTCTCATTTGTTGATGAGAATCCATGATACATGCCTCCAACTTCCTTCATCCTTGACCATTGATTATCCTTTTTTATATTAACCCTTCATTTCTCATTTGCTCTCTTATAAATAGGTCGCTATTTGGAGACAAATGGATCCATCTTTTAACTAAAAACTTATGCTATTAAAATAATTTACACTTGCACTCACATTTAACATCATTTTAGCTTTAATTACTTGCATATTATCTTAGCTTCCATTAATGGCTTCCGAGATAACATAGATGCATACATTTAGCTTATTTATTAAATTAGGATTTTAATCTTTTGAAGCTTGCATACATTTAGAGTAGATTTTCATACACCCATATCGATCATATTAGCATAAATCATGTCAAAATAGCTCGCATCATGTTCATTTAGAATTAAATTATGTTTTCATATACATCTATCAGTGGTTTCATCAGTTTTCTTCAATAAAAATGATTGAAACAAGCTCATTATCCAAGAGTTTTGGAAAGGTTCTTCATTCCACATCAATGCGACACCACTTCCCCAATAGGATAAGTTTCAATGTCTTAGATTAGAGGTTTGTCAAACTCTCGTGATTAAGAATTTTATTTTTAATGATTTTTTTTGTCTTTGTTTACAATGAATGATCTTATTGGGATTGATGCTTAGTGGTTAAATATGCCTCAAATTCATATGGATCAGGTGTAGTTAACCTATACTATGTCATTGGTCATGCAATTACAAGTGAATGGTTTGTTAAAACTCTAAAGATCATGTGTATGTTTACTACATGATGTACATGAGATATTTTTCTATGGTTATAGATCCTAAAAATATAGAAGGTGTAGATTGATATCTACTAAGATGTATGCAACCAAAATATAAATTGTCACAATCAATGATAGATAGTAATGGACAAGAGTATCCCACTGAATTAGTTGTTGTTGAAGGAACATATTATCAATGAATAAAAATAGATAAAAATGGTATTATATTTATTGGTTATATGCTAGGATAAAAGGTTATGTACATTATAGTCACTTAGTTATACAAACAAGATTAAATTTAGAAACTTTACAATAAAGAGGATGTGGCCAACAAAATTGGAGGTTGTCTATTGAAGATCATCAAAATATTTTAGAGATAATAAAAGATAGAGAGGATCAAATTATATGTACCAAGAAATTTATCTCTATTTTCTATGCCCATTTATACATATTGTAACATAATTTCGACCTACTTAAAGATATTTTATTATATAAGAATTCAAATAATTTCATTTCATGTTGTGATCTAAACTTATATCTTTTGTTGGATTAGATGGTGGTAGATTTTGATCTTTAAATTTTAAAACTTGGTTGTTTAGGATATTTCATATTTTATAATCCTAGACATCATTATTGTACTTAGGAAAATTGGATTTTTAGATTTATAGAAAAATGGGACTTCAAATACTAGATTGATCTTATGGTTTATAACTTTCACATACAAGGGTTTAAGGCATTTGAATGGGTTTTTGGGATATTTATATGTATCTAAGTCAGTTTTAAAGCCTATTTTGATCCATTAGGGAAATATTATTTTAGAGTCTCATGAAGGTGATGATAAGTTTATCATTGTAAAATATGTCAAGTAATGTGTGATTTTTTTGGTTGAGGGTGATAGATTTAAATGGCAGATGGTTACTGTTGGTGATAGGAATCATAGGGTCAATGAAAGGGTAATTGGTGGTAAGAGATATTTTCAAGGAACATGTGAAATTTGATATGCTATGTGTTACTTTAAAAGTTCATATGCAGATACATTGTTAGATATCTAGTCAAACTAATGAGATTTTCAATTTTTCATCCACATGAGAAGACTTGAAATAAAATAAATATGTTTGGACCAAGTTGGTTGGATTATTTATTTTAAAATTATCGATGAGGGATTGGTAGGATTGGTGTTCTTTTTTAGGATCAATGTGATCATTATGGGTGTGTTGACGTTGAGCTCAATATGAGAAAGCTTGATCATGTGTTGGCTAAATATCTCTTGGATCACTAAATTTTCACCTTATAGAAGGGCTCATTTCCTTTAATATTGATTTTCCTTTATCCATTAGCTCTTGGATGCTTTTCCTAAATTTTAAACATCAATAGGTGGAGTGCCTTTTTGTTTTACAAGGATTATGGATCTCAAGTCTTATGAGTAGCATGAAAGGCATCAATTTCCTTCATTTAATCTCTCACATTGGTTGATTTATGGGAATGAAAACTGTTAGCGGATTTTGGATAACATAAATTATTAACTGCACTATGAATTTGATCAAAATATAGGAATAATTTAGAGATATTGATGATCCTCCAATCCTAGATAATTTTCTCATGGATATCTCATCCATGAATGTTCCTAATTATACTAATCCTCTAAAATATTTTATATTCCAACATTGACATATTTTATTTTAAATTCATACTTAGGCATCTAGTGTGGAAATACAATCAATGGATTAGATCATCCATTTATTACATATAGATTACAAGTATATATCATAATTATAAATTCTTAATTGTGTTATTTATCTAATATCTACTCTCTTTAATGCATTAATGTTTAGATCATCCTTTTTTTAATTTATGATTTCTCCCTTCTAGGAAATTTTTAAATTTTGTAGAAATTGAATAGGCACTAGTCCCTGAAAAAAGATAATTCAATAATACCTTTAGAAAAATATACTAATATTTTGGAATTAGTCCAATATTTCTATAGTTCACATGATTCAATAATAAAAATAGAAATAATATTTCTCAATCAATTATTTTAGTAGAATCTAGTAAAAAAATTATCCATTTCTTATGTTTCATATTTGTATTCTTTAAAAAATAGACATAAAGATGAGATATAATTATTTCATTAATTTTTATACATAAAGAGGAGAAATATTGTTTGAAATGGTCAATTTAAATTTCAAGTGAAATATTTCATAAAGAATTTACATGTCAACTTGAAAGTTGAGTTATTTATCCATAGATCAATTATCTTTGAATTTAACCAACATTAGTAGAAGTTGTGCCTACACACTCATTTAAAATATTAGTTGTATCTACAACACTCAAAGATAGATGACTTGAACAATATGTAATTGAAATCAACATGAAATATCCATAAAATAATATCATATTTAATCACATGTAGGTGTAAATCATCAACTACTTTAACATAATATAGATGATAATTAGTTGTATAATTCAAATTAATCCATATTTAATCACATTAAATTACTAATTAACTAAACTATATTAAACCATTATTATTAACATAATATTCTAGTAAAAATAATGAAGATAATTCAATGTACCTATATGAGTTTTTGAACATATAAGAATAATAATATAGATATATGTACATGTGCTGACCAAACATTGTAAATGACAACTAATGCTAAAATTGAGTCTAGCATTCAAACAAAGTTACATATATGTTTGTGGCATTATAATGATATAATATATAAATTTTATAATTATATTTAGAGGTCATTAGAAATTATTCAAACCATTAAACATATAAAACATAAATAATTTACATGTTTATAAAACATAAAAATATATTCTAGTGTAAAACATGTGATCTAAGATGTTCCACTGTGTGCATAAAACGTAAAACCTCATAAATCAATAATGTTCACATACATTTAAAATATAAGTGTATATAACATACACATGTATAAAACATGGAATCTCAACAAGAACATGTCTAAAGACACAATGAACTCATAAAACATAAATGTAAAACATGTATATAATGTATGTGCGCCTATAAAATGACTCAAAAATGAGGATGAATAATATGTCTATGAATACATGAATCTACCTCACTCTATGTTGAGCCTTGTTTTGATCCCTATTCAGAGCCACGTCTCAATCCCTGTCCTGAGCCTTACACAAGAAAGTACATGTATCCAAGCACATAGTTAATTAAACATATATACATATATGTGTATGTATGCATATATAAATGATATAAGTTACAACTTTCTTATATTTAATTTAATATACATGCATATAAAGTTAGAAAAATTGCAATTTCAATGTGTGAATGTACAATTTTCTATAAATACACATGTACTTAAATGATATCTAGACCTAATTTTTAAATACATCATTATGATGCATAGGATTGCTAGCTTGTTGCAAATCTCCGAAGACTGGAAAAACATTATCATACTGTTAGAAGTTTAATCTTTACTTGGTAAAGGTTATTATTAATTGTAAATATTTAATTAATTGTAGGATATTCCAAAGGAATCCCTACAGGTATTATGTCTTTTTTGTCTCCTCACACATGCGTGAGGATGAATCATTTTATTTAATTCCTTTATTGAGGAATATTAATGGCTTAGGTGTAGCCTCCTCATGAGGATCTTGATTTCTTACACACATAGGTTAAATGGTGGTGTCCATAGAGTTGGGAGTTCATTTGTAACTCCTCTTCTCACCTCTATTTATTGAGCTTCTTCTCCTCTCATTATTTATGAAGTAAGCTTAAGTCTTAAGTGCTCTATTATTGGAAAATGTATGGATAGTGTATTGTCATTGATGTAAACCCTTGTGGATATCATATGAATTTAGATTGTTCATGATTGTATGGCAAAGAGATGTAAGATTGTCCTATCTGTTGAAGTTCATAATTGTATGTTATCACTGGTACACCATTGTGCATAATTAGTCAAATTTCATGGTTGGGTGTTAAAAGCCTTGGTTGAAAAACTATTTGTCTAAGGCACATGGTTGGCTACACAAGAGCTCTATCAGATGCTTCATATTCCTCAATAGATGAAGTTGTAGTTTTTGTGGTTTGAAGGGTTGCTATGCATAGTCAAAAGGTATGCATATTTCATGTATCCATGCATTTCTTCTACCACAAAGTATTATGGAGTTGTCAGTGTATGAATTCACTATGTCCTAGAGAATGTATGATAAATAGAGAATCATATGTCTTTGTATTTGACCATATTTCAATGTTTTACCTTGCGATTCTAAAGTTAAGTTTATGAATATGGTGTGCCTGCTCAATCGAAGCTTTAGATAATTTGGTTCACCACTACTAACTCTATAGATGATAGTGTGTTGTCTATGTTCTGAAAACTTGGTAGGTTGGTTTTTTGGTGTCTAATCGGTCTATGTCAACATATTTTTTATCACTAATGTGTACAATGGGATTGTGATTCATGATGGAAGCTCTTTTGGCTCTTTGGTGGCTCCACAAGATGGTATGTGATAGTTTCCTTCACAACGGTGTTTAGAATCATTATTTCTTAAGTATGAAGTGTTTGCACCAGTATGTATTGATTTGGTATAAAAAGGGTGCACAAAGATGTTTCTAAATGCTATATTAGTTTTCTAAAGTGGTCCACAAATTTTTTCTTGTTCTCTCTAAAATTGCCTTGGTTTGGAGTTGATGTTTTGATAGTTTTCTTGTTTGTCGAGCCAAATTATCATATTGGGTTGATTGTGCCAGGTGTTTAGTTGTGTGTGCCAATTTTGAAGATAAGTTTCATGAAGGATAGGTCTTGGATATCTCTCTTCATGGACTGCATGATTTTTTATGCAAGGGCATCGTTTCAATTTTGGTTTTATTTTTAGTTTGGTTTCCAATTTTGGTTGTTAGTTTGCCAAAAAAAAAATTTCCTTGTATCCTTTTGTTTCTTGGTGTTGTGACAAGTGTCAAGTTTTGAATGGAATCTCCCCTTCATTTTTTGTGCATCTTTGGTTATCGTTGTATATGGTTTTTTATTAGAAAAAGGCAAGACAGTTACAACGAGGAGGAGGAGCGATCGCCACTTTGGTGTTAGATTTTCAGCCTACAACAAGAAGGGACAATGGTTTTGGGGTTGGAAGATGATGGGTGATAGTTTCTAGTTGAAAGGATTTGTCTGAAAACAAAGACAAAGATGGTTTTAATAGAGAGGAAGCTGATTTTGGAATGAGGGTAGATTGTTTCAAGAACCATTTCAGGCTACAAAGTCAAGGCATGAAGACCATGAACTAGTGTGTGGTATAAGGAAAAGAGATTTGATTATAAGATAAAGGAACAAGGAGAAAGTTGTATTGGTTGGGGGCTATGTTTGTAACTAGTCGATTGGTATTTCGTACTTAGATTTTCCCAAAATTATGTGCACTTAAACTTTGTTTCACTTCATTGATGCTTGTTGTTTGTAAACTTTTTGACTTCATTAGAGAAATGAGATGGTTCATGTTCATGTCACCTTGAATATGGATTACATAATTGACCAAACCATTATGTAGGAAATTACCTCAGTTTCTTTGGAATTTGTTTATATTTTTTGTCACTTATTATTGTAGATTGTTGGAAGTAAAACAAGGTTGGCTATTATCTTGGTATTAGAGCATTAAGAAATTGGGAGTTGGGGAGTGGGTAGAATACCACCAAGAAGGATGAGAAGAGGAGGTTCTCGAGGTGATGGTTGAAGAGGTCATGAGGAAGGAGTACTAGAGATGTTGTAGAACCTATCAATGAGGTTGGATGCCATGGAGCAGGCACAATGAAGGAGAATAGTCATTGATGATGTTAGTGAAGTCGAGGAAGAAGAGCAACCCAAAATTGATGATGAATTTTGAGAAGAACTATAAGGAGTGGAAGAAATATTGATAAGAGTTGTTACGAATGTGGGAGCCAAACCAATAATTGAGGTACCTATGCATTCTAGAAGCTTAAATGGGGAAGAGCTCATTGACCGGATCAATGATTTGGAAAAATATTTTGAATATGAAGGAGTTGTAGAAGAAAGGAAAGTTATTTTTTCTTTTACAAGGCTTAAAGGACATGGTGCAATGTGGTGGAATTTAGTATAGTTTTAAATATGAATGAAAAACAAGGAAAAGATCACTTCTTGGGATTGAATAGTTGCCAAATTGAAGATGAAGTTCCTCCCAAAAAACAATCAAACCAATCTTTTCAAAAGATCACAAAATTTCAAGCAAAAGGATATGTCAATCAAAGAATATATAAAATATTTCTATAAATTGGTGATTCAGTTAATCCATAGTGAACAGGATATGGAAAAGGTGGCAAGATATCCAAATGGGTTGAAATACAATTTGCAAGATGAGTTAAGTTTAGTGTCTCTGAGAACTCTTGAGGAAGCCTATCAATTCGCCATTAAGGTAGAAGAGAAGCTCATGAGGAAGAAAAATCAATATGGAAGACACAAAGGAAGAGGATTTAGAGGAAGAGGACCACGAGTTAGTAGGGGATAGAAAACTCATCAAGATGAAGGGGCTAGTAGTTTTAGTGTGCCATCTAAAAGAAAGAGGAGGCTATTAGAACAAAGGATGAAGATCTTTTGGAATAGGTTGTTATCAAGGAAGAGGAAGGGGTTTTTCTAGTAAATGTTTCAAATGAAATTAATATGCTAGTCATAAGAGTTGGGAGTGTTCGAAGATCACAAGAGAAGGCCATACAAGGCTTGAATGAATCAATCAGATCATGTAATCAGATCAAGAAAGTGTGGGATCACCTGCTCATCACAATGAAGAACCTAGGACTAGAGAGTCTTTTGTATTCAAGAGAGTTTTGTTGAAGCCACCGAAGGAGAGTAAACAACTAGAAAAAAAAAGATATTTATTAAAGACCAAGTGCAAGGATAAAGGTAAGTTCTACAAATTGATTATTGATAGTGGTAGTATGGATAATTTAGTGGTTGTGGAAATGGTGGATAAACTAGGTCCTAAGAGAACTAAACATCCTACACCTCATAAAGTTTCTTGGCTTCATAAGGGGCGTCAGTTTTTGGTAGATGAATAGGCCTTAGTAGAATTTCTAATTGGCAATTATAAGGATAGTGTGATTTGTGATATCATTCCCATGTGTTTGTGACATGTATTACTTGGTAGACCTTGGCAGTTTGATTGGAAAGTTGTACATTATGGGAGGAGTAACACCTATACCTTTGAAAAGGATGGAATCAAACATACTTTGTTTCTTATGCATGAATAAGAAGAGGACAACAGTAGTAGTAGCAACAACAAGATAATTTTGGTGAGTGGAAAAGAGCTTGCATATCATAAAGAAGGAGAAATGGGAGTTTCTTTGGTGCTCAAACCCAAGGAGTTTCTTACCTCTACAAAGTTGGAGGATTTACCCAAGGAGATACAATATATCTTGGAGGAACATAAGGATATTGTACCAGTGTATTTTCCTAATGAGCTGCCTCTTATGAGAAGTATTAGTCATCACATGGATTTGATTCTAGGGGCTAGCCTTTCAAACAAGGTTGCATACATATTGACTCCCGAAGATAATGATGGGATTAGAAGGAAAGTTGAGGGATTACTCTAGAAAGGGTTGATAAGAGAGATTATTAGTCCTTGTGTTGTTCCTACAGTCTTAGTGCCTAAGAAGGGAAATGAATGGAGAATATACACAAAATCTAGGGCCATTAATAAGATAACTATCAGATACATATTTTTAATTCTCAGAATAGATGATTTGATGTATTTTTTAGGGGGTGCTAAGTATTTTTAAAAGATAGATCTGAAAAGTGGTTATCACCAGATTTACATCAGACCTGGAGATGAGTGGAAGATAACATTTAAAATGAATGATGGACTATACGAGTGGTTGGTTATGCCCTTTGGGCTCACTAATGCAACGAGTACTTTTATGAGGCTCATGAATGAAGTCTTAAAACCTTTTCTTGGAAAGTTTGTTATTGTTTATCTTGATGACATATTGGTTTTTAGCAGGTCTAAAAAAGAGAATCTACAACACTTGAAGATGGTTATGACAAGGTTTCACAAAGAGAATTTGTAGATTAATATAAAGAAGTGTCTGTTTATCCAAACTAAATTGACTTATTTAGGTTTTGTGGTATCTAATGAAGGTTGAAAATGGATAGGGATAAGGTTCTAGCTATTGTTTATTAGACAACACCAAGGAGTGAACCTAAGGTAATAATTTTTCATGGGCTTGCTAGCTTTTACATGAGCTTTATTAGAAATTTCAGTCATGTAACTTTTCTCCTATACTTGAAACAATTAAGGGGTCTAAAAAGTGGTTTATATGGACTCAAGAGGCTAAAAGGAGTTTCAAATTTCTTAAACATAGAGTAATTGAGCAACCTATACTTGCATTACCTAATTTCAATAAAGAATTTCAAGTGGAATGTGATGCCAATTATTTGGAAAGAGGGGCTATTCTTAGCCAGTAAGGTAAACTAGTGACTTATTTTAGTGAAAAAATGAATGATGGTAAGAAGAAATATTTTTCTTATGATCTTGAATTCAATGCATTGGTTCAATATTTGAAGTGGAGGCATTACATACTTCCTAAGGAGTTTGTTGTTTACACTAATAGCCATGCATTACAATTTATCAATAGTCAGCACAAACTAAATTAGAGGCATGCAAAGTGGGTAGAGTATCTTCAAAGTTATAATTTTGTATTGAAGCATAAGAGTGGGAAAATAAATAAGGATGTTGATGCATTAAGTAGAAGAAGTTTATTGTTGCATGAAATTAAGGCTAACAATGTTGGTTTGATACTTTAAAGGAGTTGTATGCATATGATCTAGATTTCAAAGATGCATATGAAGCTTACAACAGTCCAATCAGATTAGATAGGGGTCTTTGGATTGATTATATGTTACAGGAAGGTTTGTTGTTCAAAGTTAGTCAATTGTGCATACCTAGGGAATCAATGAGGGAGAATCTCTTGAAAGAGAAAGATTGTAGCAGCCTAGGAGGACATTTTGGATAATATAAAACTTATCTATAGTTGAGTACACACTATTACTAGCCAAGAATGTGGGATGATGTCAAGAACTATGTGGAGAGATGCAGAGTATGTCAACATGCAAAGGGAAGAATTCAAAATGTTGGGTTGTATCAACAATTGCCAATTCCATCTCAGCCATGGGATTTTGTAAGTATGGATTTTGTTACGGGTTTTCCTATGACTCAAACACGCAATGATTCTATATTTGTAGTTGTGGATAGGTTCTCTAAAATGGTGCATTTTATCCCATGCAAAAAGACTAGTGATCCAACCGATATTGCTAAAAAAAATTCAAAGAAGTTTTTCTTTTAAATGGTATTTCAAGGAACATAGTGTTAGATAGAGATACAATTTTTTTTGGAAAACCCTTTGGAAAAATTTTGGAACACATCTTAGTTTTAGTTCCGCCTATCACCCACAAACAAATGGCCAAATTGTTGATGGTGTTTTCTACACAACAACAACTCAAACAGAATATGATATCCTATCTCTCTTGAAAGGTAAATCTCTATGGGAAAAGAGACAACCCCAAGGTCTCTAATGCCCGGTCTTGACAATGCAATAAAACAAATCAGTGATAAATGTGAAAATGCTGGTAATCACAAAGGAACCTTACCACAAGAAAATACTAGATTTCAAATTTATCAAATCTAAACAACGAATTGATACTTGCAATCTTGATTTGAACCCTGATAATAAAGAAACAACAAAAGATAAAGGTTTCAGAGATAATTCTAAGACTATTTTTAAACCTAAGATTGAAAATGCCAAAAGATAAAATGCTCAAAATGGACTGATCTCTCATAAACTACTTTCTGTTTAACCTAGATGAATTTGCAATTTCACAAAAATAGTGCAATCTTCTAAGGTATTTAAAGATTTTCAAATCACAAACATTCATTCGGCCAATCCTATTGCAATTGAGATGAACAAATCCTTATAACTAAACTAAGCATAATTTTAAGTCCAGGCTAACTTTTCAAAGTAGCTAACAATCAACTAACTATAAAAAGTATGGACTATAGATCACTGCAAACATTCCAAACATGAAACCCTAAGCATCACCAAAAAATTTAACTAGAAAATTATAGGAAATTTTAAAGATAGAACAACAAGAACCATACCAGATGAAACTCCACAAGATAGATACCAAATCACAATATCTCTCTTATATTAAGTCATCCAAAATAGCAACAACTCTAGTTTTTTGTTACAACACTTGCTTGAGAATAAACTCTAATTCGCTCTAATATCAAATCTCTATTCTATCACTTATCTATTTTCTCCCCTATCTCTATATCTCAAATTAGGTGACATGCCTATTTTATAGAGAATCCCTAAGATAGGTTGGCCCAAAAATTAATAAATTACAATAAAAACATGACCTACAAGAGGTCGGCCTCAAAGATATTCGAACATAATCATGAAATGTGCCATTAGCACCAATTTCATCCAAGTCGGCCAAGGTATCAAAAAGGTTCGGCCCAATGCATGTGAATAATGGGAAGCACAAGTCTCAATGTAACCCTATATAGCTACTTCCCATCCTTGTCTCTAGCTCGATCTTCTTCACCATACACGGCCAACAAGACTCTATCCAGCTTAGCAATAGGTGGCATAGGAAAAACCCTAATCCTTCTCTCAAAAGACTTGATGTCATCTCTAGCCTGCCTAACTGCACCACCCCAATCAGCTCTATTAGTTATAAATCTATCCATAACTGCAATATAGGTTTCAGCATCATCTAGCTAATGCCCAATAACTCATCCTTCACTAACTGGAGAATAAACATCTCTCCACCATTTCCTAAGTTGCTCCAGATTCAAATGTTTCAGAGAGAACTTCTTTCTTCATGTCATGACCTCAAAGAATGAGATACACCGATCATGGATACCAGTCAAAATTTCCTCAATCTTCTTTGCCTGTTTATGAATTTTCTTTAAGGCCCTCTGTCTCATTTGCAGTATTTCAAACCTTTCCAAAGGTTCAGAAACCCTTGGAAAAGGAACAATCCCACTCTTTACTAGCTTATCCTTGGTGAACTCCATAATTTTTGTAGCCTTCTGTAGTAGGAGATTAGTATCCTCCTTGTCCTGAGCCAATACAGTCTTTAACCAATCCATGACTCTCATAGCATCTCCTCCAGTCGACAAAATATCCTTAATGGCAGCATCTCCCCTAGTTTGGACACCCTGCAACCAAGAAACTATAGCAAGTGTGGTGTCTTTCATCTTTTCCATCTCGGATATTGTCTCCTGAGAAAAGAAACCTGCAGCAGAGGAGGAGGAGCTAATAGCCTGCAAGGGTTTCATCAACTCCTACAAATACTTCTTCAGTTTCTCATTCTCTCTCTCCAACTCATGCCTAGTTTTCATAGCCTTCTTCAGCGTACCCATGATTACAACACTGGAGCCTTCATACTCCTCAATATCTTGTTCTATAGAAGCATGCCCTAGGTCAAACATTTTCATATGATAATCCTTGGCAGTTACATTATCTCTATCCTTATTCAGAGCAGGGGTAGTGATATGGACCACTTTATTGCCTAACCCATCTCTCTCAATCTAGGACACAACCCTAGCCTTCTTCTTAGCCTTTCCTTGTTCAAGATTTGCCATCAAGAAATCCCAATTGGGAGGAGCATCTTCTACCATTACCATTTTTCTCTTCAATTCTTTATCCAGCCAATCTGGAATAGTAGATTTAGTTAGCATTGTATCCTTCTTCTCCTATTGTTCATTAGTTGTATCCTTCTCAACACTCGGCATATTAGGGATATTCGTGATTGGATTCTCCTTATCTTGCAACTTCTCTTCCACCACAACCTGCACCAGTGAAGGGACCTTAGATGGTATTTCCTCCTTTTGAGGAGACTTGTTCAATTTCTCCTTCACATGTAAATCTGCATGTGCCACCAAGGGAGATTGAATCACCTTATCAATTTATGCCTCTGCATTATAAAGGTCTCCCTCCTGAAATTCTTCCTTGCCCAAATCTTTAGGATCTTCATCCTTCTTTCGTTCTTCTTGTGTGCTACCAGTATCCTGAGGAATGGAGACACTTACCTACTCAACAATGGGAATATTCACCAGAACATCTTCCTTTACTATAGTATCCCTTGGGGAAGGAGTCCTTGACCTTCTCTTATACACTTGTTTTCTTTCCCCTGAGCTCTGCACTTCTACCACTAGTGGCTCAACCTCCTTATCAATTTTGGGAACCTCCTCCGATTTTTGTGATAGCTTTGCAAGTCTTCTTCTCTTTGTCAATGGAGGAGTAATCTCTACCTCCTCTTCCTCTTCTTTGTCCTTTTCAATTTCTTTCCTTGAGGCATGTCTCCTCTTCTTGGCGATAGGTTTCCTCTATTTGCTCACTTTTGTCACTTTCTCAACTTGAATATCCCTAACCTAGATTTTGAAAGGGGAATCCACCTTTTCTTTGCCCTTAGGATCTGGTTCAATTGAATCCTCAAAGGAAAAGTGAGACTCTAAGTCTCCCATCATATCATAAGTACATGGGATACCCTCACTCTCCAATTCTAACATCTTGTGATTCAACCACATTTTGGTGTACTTGATCACCAGGGTCATGATTTAATCCAACTCTATTTTCTCTTCTTCTAATGAGTCAACTTCTCCAACTGGCTTATCTTTCACTGCCTCATAGACATGACCCTGGATTAAATTTCCATCCTCCTCCACGTGGTCGGGGATGGCCTTCACATTGTATAACCTTACTAGATCCACTAGCAATCTAGAGAACTTCCTCTTCCTTACCTCAAATTCATCATTGAGGTTAACCTAGTAATCTTCAATATGAGCCTTATGGTTGTATTCCCTATTGTCCTTCTTTTGTGCTTCCCCACTAATGTCAAACCTTGATCTCTTGGAATGGAAAGACAAACAAAAATTACTCATCTCCTCCTTAGAAGCATGAGCAAACTGGATAGAAGGACAAACCTCACCCATTCCTATCTTTAAGGGACAGTCATTCCCAAAACTTGTTTTGTGCATTTGTCCCTTCACAACTATGTCGAAGTCACAAATCTGCCTAGTGACTTCCAACAATATGATATGATCAATAGGGTATCTCAAGATTTTGTAGGGGGGCCTTTGACAACCATCAGTTATAATGTATGAGAAAGTTGGGAACTAGATAAACCATGTCCCATTTCTCCTTATCAATTCTTTAGCTTTGTCAAAAATCCTCATATGTTCTGCACCTTGGAGTAATCTAGTGATGTACATCATGAAAGCATCATTGGATTTTTTGTAGCTTCCTCCAGTTAGGTGCAACTATGGATATACCTCATATATTGCATCTTGTCCAAAGGTACCCCTAGTGCTTAACCCCTTGTTTGGATGAAGTCTTGCCAATGAATACACTAAGTAGGAGGTCATAGTAAAAGTATTGGTTTGCAAGACATTGCATAACTGAACATGGATCACTCCACTTATGACACTTGCCCAGTGATAATCTATTCCCTGCTCCATCTGAGCAATTACATTGAACATCCAACTCTCAAACACCCCTACACTCTTCAATCCTACCAACCTACTTAAAAGAGTTATGACATTGTAGTACTCTCTCTTGAACTTGAGCCTGAATAGTTGCTTTGGCAACTTGGAGAAATGCGACTTAGGCTTCTCCAACCAAGAGTTAATCACTTACTGAGACTTAACTACATTTTCCTCATAATACTTCCTAGCACCATCCATATCAAAGGCCACCACATGGGACCTATCAGGAATATCAAAAGTTGTAGCAATGGATACAGGGCTAAAGCCTGCCAAAATCCTTCCCTGGGGACCAACTATCCTTTGTGTCCCTCTATCATAGTTCCTGGCACATTCAAGTACCAGTTCATAACACTACACCATGGAAGGGAAACCTGCTACATGAGCCAATCCGGAGTCCACAATTCTTCTCTCCAACAAAGGAGGTTTCAGTGCTGACATCTTAGCCTTAAACTCTTCATAGTCCCACATACCCACATTGGTGTCGGTGATTCCTAACCAAATAGAAGTTAGCTTGCTTTCAGGAATCTTGCTTTTTATGTCCAATTTAACCTTCTCTGCATCTAAGATGACAGAAGTCTCTGCACCTGAATCTGATGCCTTTCCTTTGCCTCGACCAACAACATCTTGTCCAGATCCTGCCTGCAAACAAATAAAAATGACCATAATCAGATCCAAAAGAAACAACAAGTGTAGGAAAATCAATATCTCAAAGTTGGGGATTTAGCCCCCTTCGTGGATTCCACACTGGAGAGAACTTTTGGGGAAATTCGGACCAGGTGGATTCCAGCGAACCAAGCATATAAACTCCCATAATATCACCTTAATCCATCAATTTAACAAAGGAGTAACTTTAAAAACACTTAGCATAAGTTCATTTAATCAATCAAATACATCATCAATAAACCAACTCCTCACAACCATCATATTCCACATTTTCCCAAAAAACCTGGAAGAATCCACCGAAGATGGATTTCAACGAAAACAGGAACAATTATAACTAACCCAAGAATATGAAGAAGGCAAGGAACATCCAGGAAAATCCGAAGGAAATGGATTTCAGCGCAAAATAGATAAATTACCACTAAAGCACTAATCCAGCAAAACAACCCAACCATGGACACCGGGAAAATCCGGAGGAAGCGAAATTCCACGAGGCAGACGAAATCTGGGAAAAAGTGGTGAAAGAGAAAGAATAGGAAAAGCCGAGGAAATTTGGGGGAAGCAGAATTCCGCAAGGACATCAAAAACCTAAACCTGTCCACATCTTTCTCACCTTCACCAAAACGATCCAAACGACTACAGACCTAAGGCCTGCACCTTGACAATGACTTAACCCAGACCTCCAACGGATCAAATACGAATTTAGAACTCTCCTCACAGCAATTCGAGAAGGATTGGCCATGCCCTAGATTAAGAACCCTAAAACATCTACCATGAAAGCACAGAGAACCAGGCACAACTTGCTCACACACTAATATGGAAATTTTAAGACCAATGCAAATAAACACCCAAAAGAATAGAAATACCAGACCAAGAATAAACATTCAACGATCAACCTAGTGGATTGGTAGAATAATTGAAACCCCAAAACTCTCGGACATGACACGCACCTGAGGAAATAACGAAGCCATGAAATACGAAAAAGAAAATGAAGTAAAGTAACCAATAAAGAAAGAGGGCGTATCTACATACCATGAGAGTGAAAGGATTGGAACTGGTGATGGCAACAAACAACTCTTAAACGCAAGTAGGATACAAGCCACGCACATGAAATTCAAATGCAGCAATTGAAACGGCTTCCAAATCCACTATCCAACAATTTACCAAAGGCTCCAAGACTCAACACAAATGATAATAAAATTAAAAAACTCAAATGGCCAATTACTTCCCAAAATTCAATATATCAATGGCCCAAAAATCTGCACAATCACCATTAATGCGGTCGACAAGACAGCCATGACCACAAAAAACCAGAGATTCGACACGGCAACGAACCTCAGAGAAATCCGGACGCGATGGATTCTACAGATATGGGTCAAAAGTAGTCACTTCTGGACTCCGAAAGAAAACCGATAGAATCCGGCCAGGGCGGATTTTCTTGAAAACAGTGAAAACTCTGGAATCCATTCAGAACTCAAGATTTTTAATAAAATTCATAAGTGTGCCACTTCAATTGGAAAGATGGAAATCAAAGCATGAGCCCAAGCAAGCAAAAACCCCCAAGAAAGAAGGGCCAAAACACCAAAAAGCGAAAAAAGAGGGTCCCCACTTTCAGTGGGGCATGTGTGCAAAAACTGCACAACAAATGGTGACTCTGCTGGGAAAATGCTCTAGAGCATTTCAAGAATAAACTAGAATCAAAAACCCAGAATCTCTGGTTTCAATCCTCTCATCAAGACTCCTATGAACAAAGTTTTAGAAACCACAAGCAAGAAGGCCTTTTCCTATACCAGGGTCCAAGTGTGTGTATTATTCATTCATTTCCTATCCTGTAAGTGCAATGGGAACTTAGAGAAAATATGACCAGGCTACATAAGAGTTCAAACTTCAAAAGCAACCTGGATAGAGCCTCGCTACCAATCAGGCATCTATAGCCTCGGTGAGGTTATCAATGTGACCCTCCGAAGCATAGCTCTACTTCCAGTCGGGCATCTATAGGCCCGATAGAGATACTAGGATACTCCTGATAAGGTGAAACTTATTTAGATTTTCAAAATTTTCCTTTCCTCTTTTTCTGTTTTATAGAACCTTTCTCTTCACCTTTGTAAGTAATGAAACTGACATTCAGGGATGAGGAACACAGTGGCACTGAAGTAGAATATAAGATTTTTCACCAGGTCAGATTATGCAAGAACCCTATGCAACTTCAAAATCTTCCAGTTTAGTGTAAAATTGTGAGACCCAAATATATTCCAAACTGTATCCAAAACAAGTGACTCTAATTCTAAATACAAGGGACAGCAAATAGAAGAATTCCACCACTTGACTCTAAAAAACTAATTAATATTTATAAAAGAAATTCTCAGAACAATCCCAAGCAAAATAGCCCATTATACAGATGCAACAACCCCAAGAGAACAAGGAACCCAAAAGAAAAAAACAAAGACGAAAAGCGAAACAAACCAAAGCAAACCTAAACTACCAAAGAAAAACCAAAAAACAAAAAACAAAAAACAAACCTACTTTAACTATGTATAGGATGAATTGCAGAACAACCCAAGTTTGGAAATAATGCTTCAGATGCTACCCATTGATAAACAGCAAGATATCCTCACCAGTGAGGGTTTTCAACCGAAAAGCATTATCTCCCAGAATTTTTGAAATCTGGTAAGGACCAAGCCAAAGTTTATCAAATTTACCATGCTCTCCCTTACGATCATGGGCTTTATCCCAATAGAGACCTAAGTCAAAAATTCTAAAGGCCTTCACCTTAGCTCTCCTATCAAACCATCTTTTTACCACACTCTGATTTTTAGTAAAGTTTTCTAGGGATTCATCTCTTTTCTCTTCCAAGTGCAACAATTCAGCCAAACAGGCTTCACGTTTATCTTCTTCATTATAGTACTCGTTGATTAACTCTAGGGTAGGGATTTTCAATTGGATAGGAAACACAGGCTCCAGACCATACACCAGGTGATAAGGAGAGGTTCCTATAGATGCCTTTTGTCTAGTCCAGTCAACCCACAGAGAAAATCGGAGCTGGGTGTGTCAATCCTTAGGATTTTGTTCTAGCAACTTACGGATAACTGTCAGTAGGTTCTTATTGGAAGACTCATCTAGACCATTACTCTAAGGGTAATAATTGGATAAAAATTTAATAACAATCCCATGATCAAAACGCCCAATTAGAAAATTTCAGTGATGCAAATGTAGGACTATTATCACAGACCAAAGACAGTGGACAACCAAAATGATTTATAATTCTTGATTCAAGAAAATTGATTACCACATCTGAAGTACACTATTTACAAGAAAGATACTTTGTTCATCTAGTAAAATAATCAGCTATGGTAAGAATATATCTGTAGCCCGTAGAGGATGGAGCATTAATGGGACCTATGAAGTCCATACCCCACTCAGCAAATGGTTTTACCTCTATGACAAGCCGGAGTGGAAGAGCTACATGTTTTTCCTTACTTGTTGTAGTTTGACATATGTGACAAGTCCTCACTTGTTGGTAAACATCCTTGAACAAAGTAGGCCAATAGTAGCCTGTCCTCAAGATCTGGTGTGCAGTGGATGATGTAGAACCATGGCCTGTGCCATATTTCTCATGAAATTCAATCATCACTCTGACAGCTTCTTCTTTTCCCAAACATCTTAAGTACACACCCTCATGATTTCTTTTATACAAGATAGCTCCTTTCATCATAAAACTTCCACCCCTTAGGTGCAAGGCCCATCTCTGAACTGTATTAAGGTGATTATGACACTACTGATTCAGCAAATATAAAATGATTTCATCATACCAATCTCCCGGAGATACCTCTTGAAGGTAATAATGTTGATCTGTGAGATTAGGACTAGTCTCAGCCATTGTCTTTGTAAGTCCTTGTCCTCTTACTAATTTCATGGCCTGGATTTCCATATCATATTCCTGCAACATAGTCACCCATTTGGCCCTTTGTTCGCCTAACTCATTATGCATCAACAACAACTTTACTGCAGGATCAGACACTATGGCAAAAACTTTATTCCTCAAGATATAGTGTCTGAACTTCTTCACTACTCTGACCAAAGCATAGGCCTTCTTTTATACATTATGATATCTTAATTCTGCATCTTTTAGGGGAGAACTCATGAAGGCTATAGGGTGTTCATCACCTTGATCAGACTTTTGAGTTAACATTGTAGCACAGGAGTGATAAGAAGCGAATGAATATATGTAAAAAGGTTTAGTGTAATCTGGACTCACCAATATAGGGGCCTTAGCAATAGCTTTCTTAATTTCTGCAAATGCTTCCTTAGAATTTTCATTCCATTCTATTCTTGCTTCTTGTTTCAACATAGCATTCAATGGCTTGACTATCTCTGCAAATCTGGTGATAAATTTCCTGACAAAGTTAATCTTACCAAAAAATGATTTCATCTCTTTCTTACTTGCAGGAGGCTGAATTTTCAAGATAGCCTGTATTCACTCAGCATCAATAGCAATACCCTATTCTGAGATAATATGTCCCAACAACTTTCGTTCTATGACTCCAAAAATGCACATCCTTGGATTAAGTGAAATACCAAATTCTCTGCATCTTTGGAATACTTTGCATAAATTTGTTATGTGATCGCCTCATTTCTTGGGGAAAATAGTCAAATCATCCATATAAATAATGATGCACTTACCAATTATATCCTTAAAAGCAATGTCCATAGCTCTCTGGAATGTAGCTCCAACATTGATCAACCCGAATGGCATCCTTCTGTAAGAAAAAGTTCCCCATTTTGTAGTAAAGGCAGTCTTGTCTCTATCCTCATACTACACCATAACTTGGTTGTATCCAGAATACCCATCCAAAAAGGACATCATTTGAGATCCATTAATGATCTGAAGCACCTCATCCAATAAAGGAACTAGATAATTATCCTTTTCTAATGCTCTATTCAGATTCCTAAAATCTACACATAGTCTGATTTCTCCATTCTTTTTCCTTACTGGAACCAAATTCGCTACCCAAGTAGAGTGTCTTACTGGAAATATAATGCATGTTGAAAGCAGTTTTTGTACCTCCTTTTGAATAATGGGTTCTAACAAAGAATTGATTGGCCTCTATCTCTGCCTAAATGGTTTGACATCTGACTTCAAAGGGATGGTGTGTGTAATGATTGAAGTATCATATGTTTTCAAATCTTCATAACTCCAAGCTATTACATCATGATATGTATGTAAGGTATCAATAATTATCTTTCTTTCTTCTGGAGTACATACCTTTCCAATAAAAACATTCTTCAAGTCATCTAGTGTCCCCATATTATATGTTTCAAACTGGCTACTGAGAGACTCCCTTTTAGTCTGTTGTTCTTGATCTCTTATCTTATCTAAACCAAAAATTCATTCAAGCTACACCATACCTCTTGGAATGGTATTAGTCTTCAGATTGATGATTCCTCCAAAGTCAATTTCTGCTTCTTGGGGCTCTACCTCATCAATGACTTGGGAATCAAACACATCATAGCTTGTAATGAAGTCTAGAATATGCTTATCATCTTCAAATACTTGGAAATTAGTAACGTTGTCGGGCACTGAAGGCACTGGAGTGAGCTCAACTATAAATTTCTTTAATCCTAAAAGTGACAAAGGCTGCAAGGTTCTAGTAGCTTGTGCTAGAGAATCAACAACCTAATTTTTGTTTCGAGGGATCAACTAGACATTAAAATCATCGAATTCCTCAATGAGATCCCACACTCTATGCCTGTAATTGGTCATTCTTCTATCGCGGCATGAATACTATTTTTTTACTTGTTTGATTACTAACTTTGAATCTTCGAACACTTGTAATATCTTAACTTTCTTCCTTGATGCCATTAATAAGCCATGGATAAAAGATTCATATTCAACAACATTATTAGTGTATTGGAATTGCAGTCTATGAGTAGCAAAATAATTCTTACCTTTAGGACTAATCAACTCAAACCTTGCTCCAACACCTTGCTTAGATTTAGATCCATCAAATCTTAATGTCCAACAGCCATCAGGTTCGTTTGGTTTCAATTTACCTTGCTCCTTGTTGAGCATGGGGGGCTCCTCAGGAAGTATTCGTCTCTTACCTTTATCATTGTTTAATTCTTCCTGCATATTAAGTCCAGTAGGTGGAACTGGATTAACGCATTTTTGTATCTATCGGACAGCAGTCTAACACAAGTCACATTCTAGCGCGGAATGAGAGGCATCATGGACTCTACACCAATTTTGAAATTTCATGCTTCCTTTCAGTTGTATCTGATCTTACATACACTTCTGGATAAACTCTTGAAAATTATCCAATAAACTCAGTTGCCTGTCCTCTTGATCACTTATTTCATCCTCTAGTTTAATCAATGTCCCAGGACTACTACTCTCTAGAATGTGTTCATCTGAAGAATCATGTAGCATGAAAACCTCTTCATCCATTATAACTGATGCAACCAATATATAGTTTCCCATACTAACCTTAGACACCAACACCTCATTCAAAATGTTCTGATATTTCGTGATTACACACTTCATTCGGGGTTCTCTTTCAATTCTGATCTGATTTGGGACTCCTTTCCATGGTAACCACATATGAGAATGGTTTGTATATGTATATCCATTTAATGTCTTAGTGAACTCTGTACCTAGGATCAAACCATAAGTATTAGGAATGTCAACAACCTAGATATTGATCACTTTTTGCACCCTAGGGTTTGATGCAAGCTGCATAGGGATCATGTTCAATTCTCCAACAACACTTACTTCTATTTTGTCCATTTGAGTAACCTTCTTTTGAGAGGATATAGGGGTAATACCCAATACTTTTCAAACAACAAAGGGCATAACGTTTGTAGAATCTCTTGAGCCTAGAAGACAATTATGCAAATTCATTCCGAAGATACGAACAAAAATTAAGAAAGGAGGAGTTTCCATCTTCCCTAGAAACAAATTTAGATGAGTATCAGCTTGTGCAACTTGACCCTTATCCTTATCTCCCCTTTTGTCTACAAGTGGGACCTGAATTCTAAGTGTTTGAGAATTAGAAGACCTAGTATCAGTCTCATTGGCAACTACCCCTTGTGATGTTATACTAAAACTAAATGATCCAAAAACTGCATTCCTAATAGCACGAACTCTCAATAACTCAAAGGCAGAAAGACTTACCTTTACTTTCTTGAAATCTTCAGTCACATATTCGCCCAATTTCTCCACATTCAGGTCAGCATGGGCTTCCTTGTAGTCACTGGACTGCTTATCTTTGGATACTTCAACATTGTTTCCCTTTGACAAGTACTGGGTTGGTACATGAGGATACAGTGGATTATTACTAGCTTGTGGGTTTGGTGGAGTATTGAAATTATTGGGAGGGATAGAAGTAGTGAAAGGACCTCCATCCTGTGGACCCCTATTAGGTCTATTTCTTAAATCATATTTCTTAGTTGGTTGCTAAAAAATCTGAACTTCTTCAACACTAACTTCATCCTCATCCAAAGGGCCATTATCATTTTCATTTTCCTCACTAAACAATTGGGAAATATCATCTTCATTTAGTACCTTCTCTGCCTCATTCTCTATAGTAGATAGTTCTTTTGGTTCATTTTCTTCACCTTTGGGGAATGGGGCATGATTAAGTACCAGCACTGGAGAATCGTACGGATTTGAGGGTACAATTTCTTGTCCAGTGGAATTATTCTCCACTTCATACTGAAAGATAGAAGCTACAATCTGAAATTTAGTATAGTCTAACTCGAAGTGCTGACTTGTCTTATGTTGCCTGCACCAACCAGACAAAGCTAGTTCTGCTAAGTATACACCATTTGGAGGCTTCTCCTAAGTGGTAGGCTGATCCAAGGGAGTAGGAATCTCTCCATTATTAGGTCCAGTATTCCTTGACCTATTATGCCTAGGTTGTTGCCCTATGTCAAACCCTTGTCCACCTTTTTGATTTCTATCAAAATTCTGACTTGAGCCTTGTCTTTTATCAAAATTCTGACCAGAACCTTGCCCTTTGTCATAATTTTATTTTTTGTCAAAGTATTGACCTCTTTCAAAGTTCTTGTTTTCCCTACCATAGTTAGATTGTATATTCTTCTGAGCAGCCTGAAGCTAGCTATTCTAATTTCTTAGATAAGTTACCTCTATATTCAACCTTTTCACTTGCTCAGATAATTCATCCAACCTATCCTTATCTAGACTATTAGGTGGTGCTAGATTAACACCACCAAAGGGATATCTGGGGGTGCTTCTAGAACCAACAGCCTGATTCAAGACTTCTGAATTCTACAAATATGTAGGGAAACTAGCTTGTTGCTGATGTAGGGTTTGATTAGCTCTTTGCTGAGGATAAGAAGCCATAGGTTGAGCTTGATTTAAAGGTGGACCTGGATGAGGAACCAAAGGCAATGATGGTACAAGATTCATTATTGGAGCATGACTGGTCAAAGCCTGGTTAAGGGCTTGAATTTGTCCAGGGTGAGCAGCAGGTCCTGATAAATGTTGCCTCAAGTTTGTGTTGACCTTTACTGCCTCTGCATATGCAGTGAGCAAAGTATTTAGAGGATTAGTCCTTTGTTTAAGGAAGGTGGTTGTAAGGCCATCCAAGGCTTCAAGGTAAACTTCTAAAGCAGTATTTTCATTTCCAGCATAAGGTTCCTGGAGTCTAGTATATGCTCAATGGAACCTATCATTGAATGATCCTATGGGATCATTAATCTCTCTTTTCATTCCAGTAAACTGTAAGTACAGCTCATTGGCACTAATGGGAATCTTGAACTTTTGTAGAAATGCAGTTTATAACTCGGTCCAATTATGGATGGAAGCAGTAGGTAAGTGATTGTACCAATAGAATGCATCTTCTCCTAGAGAATAAGGAAAAATACTGCATGCAACATCCTCATGGTTAATCCCTCTATCCCTCAGGCAGGTCTGAAAAATCCTAATATGCTCTTCTGTTGTTTTGTTGGGGTCATGAGTATGAAACTTACAGCAAAAATGCTCTGATTTCTTGGGTGTGACATTGTAATTATTAAAGATCAATGCAGACGGATTATTAGCAAGAAAATCCATTGGTGGAGGTGGCAGTGGTAATGGCTAATTTATGACTGGTTATGGTTATGGAATAGGAATTCCCTCAGAATCAGATGTAGATGAGGAGGATGGATACGATGGAAGTGGATGAGCAGATGATGATTCTTCCCCTCCTCTAGTCCTTCTTGGCCTAGTAGGCAATTGTAACTCTTGAAATTTTTCTCCTCCTGGAGTAGATCTAGTTCTTTTAAGCCTCTCAAAAGTGATGGCATTTAGGAAACACTCTAGTTTGCTTATTCAAAAGCCCTCCTTCTAGCGCCAATCTATTGATGGTGTTCTTTGCATAGCAACAACTTAGAAAGAATATGATATCCTATCTCTCTTGAAAGGTAAATCTCTATGGGAAAAGACACAACCCCAAGGTCTCTAATGTCCGGTCTTGACAATGCAACAAAACAACTCAATGATAAATGTGAAAATGCTAGTAATCACAAAGGGACCTTACTACAAGAAAATATTGGATTTCGAATTTATCAGATCTAAACAATGAATTGATACTTGGAATCTTGATTTGAACCCTGATAATAAAGAAACAACAAAAGATAAAGGTTTAAGAAATGATTCTAAGACTATTTTTAACCATAAGATTGAAAATGCCAAAAGATAAAATGCTCAAAATGGACCAATCTCTCATAAACTACTTTCTGTTTAACCTAGATGAATCTGCAATTTCACAAAAATAGTGCAATCTTCTAAGGTATTTAAAGATTTTCAAATCACAAACATTCATTCAGCCAATCCTATTGCAATTGAGATGAGCAAATCCTTATAACTAAACTAAGCACAATTTTAATTCTAGGCTAACTTTGCAAAGCAGCTAACAATCAGCTAACTGCAAAAAGTATGGACTAGAGATTGCTGCAAACATTTCAAACATGAAACCCTAAGCATCACCAAATAATTTAACTATAAACTTATAGGAAATTTTAAAGATACAACAACAAGAACCATGCCAGATGAAACTCCACAAGATAGATACCAAATCACAATATCTCTCTTATATTAAATCATCCAAAATAGCAACAACTCCAGTTTTCTATTACAACACTTGCTTGAGAATAATCTCTAATTCGCTCTAGTATCAAATCTCTATTCTATCACTTATCTATTTTCTCCCCTATCTCTATATCTCAAATGAGGTGACATGCCTATTTTATAGAGAATCCCTAAGATAGGTCAGCCCAAAAAATAATAATTTACAATAAAAACTTGACCTACAAGAGGTCGGCCTCAAAGATATTCAAACATAATCATGAAATGTGCCATTAGCACCAATTTCCTCCAATTCGGCCAAGGTATCAAAAAGGTTTGGCCCAATGCATGTGAATAATGGGAAGCACAAGTCTCAATGTAACCCTATATAGCTACTTCCCATCCTTGTCTTTAGCTCGATCTTCTTCACCATGCATGGCCAACAAGACTCTATCCAGCTCAATAACAAGCGGCAGAGGCAAAACCCTAATCCTTCTCTCAAAAGACTTGATGTCATCTCTAGCCTCCCTAATTGCACCATCCCAATCAGCTCTATTAATTAGAAATCTGTCCATAACTACAATATAGGTTGCAGCATCATCTAGCTAATGCCCAGTAACTCATCCTTCACTAACTGGAGAATAAACATCTCTCCACCATTTCTTAAGTTGCTCCAGATTCAGATGTTTCAAACAAAACTTCTTTCTTCCTGTCATGACCTCAAAGAATGAGATACACCGATCATGGATACCAGTCAAAGTGTCCTCAATCTGCTTTGCCTATTTATGAATTTTCTTTAAGGCCCTTTGTCTCATTTGCAAGATTTCAAACCATTCCCAAGGTTCAAAAACCCTTGGAAAAGGAAGAATCCCACTCTTTACTAGCTCATCCTCGGTGAACTCCATAATTGTTGTAGCCTTCTGTAGTAGGAGATCAGTATCCTCCTTGTCCTGAGCCAATACAGTCTTTAACCAATTCACCACTCTCATAGCATCTCCTCCAGTCGACAAAATGTCCTTAATGGAAACATCTCCCCTGGTTTGGACACCCTGCAACCAAGAAACTGTAGCATGTGTGGTGCTTTTCATCTTTTCCACCTCGGAGATTGTCTCTTGAGGCAAGAAACCTAAAGCAAAGGAGGAGGAGCTAATAGCCTGCAAGAGTTTCATCAACTCCTGCAAACACTTCTTCAGTTTCTCATTCTCTCTCTCCAACTCATGCCTAGTTTGCACAGCCTTCTTCAGCCTACCCATGATTACAACACTGGAGCCTTCATACTCCTCAATATCCTATTCTACAGAAGCATGCCCTAGGTCAAAATTTTGCACATGATAATCCTTGGCAGTTACATTATTTCTATCCTTATTCGGAGCAGGGGTAGCGATATGGGCCACTCTGTTGCCTGACCCATCTCTCAATCTGGGACACAACCCTAGCCTTCTTCTTAGCCTTTCCTTGTTCACAATTTTCCATCAAGACATCCCAATTGGGAGGAGCATCCTCTACTATTACCATTTTTCTCTTCAATTATTTATCCATCCAATCTAGAATAGTAGATTCAGTTGGCATTGTATCCTCCTTCTCCTGTTGGTCATTACTTGTATCCTTCTCAACACTTGACGCATTAGGGATATCTGAGATTAGATTCTCCTTATCTTGCAACTTCTCTTCCACCACAACCTGCACCGGTGAAGGGACCTTAGCTTGGATTTCCTCCTTTTAAGAAGACTTATTTAATTGCCCCTTCACAGGTGAATCTGCATGTACCACCAAGGGAGATTGAATCACCTTATCAATTTATGCCTCCGCATTATAAAGGTCTCCCTCATGAAATTCTTCCTCGCCCAAATCTTTAGGTTCTTCATCCTTCTTTCGTTCTTCTTGTGTACTACCAGTATCCTGAGGAATGGAGACACTTACCTACTCAACAATGGGAACATTCAATGGAACATCTTCCTTTACTGTAATATCCCTTGGGGAAGGAGTCCGTCACTTTCTCATATACACTTGTGTTCTTTCCCCTAAGCTCTCCACTTCTACCACTGGTGGCTTAACCTCCTTATCAGTTTTGGGAACCTCCTCCGATTTTTGTGATAGCTTTGCAAGTATTCTTCTCTTTTTCAATGGAGGAGTAATCTCTACCTCCTCTTCCTCTTCTTTGTCCTTTTCACCTTCTTTTCTTGAGGCATGTCTCCTCTTCTTGGCAATAGGTTTCCTCTATTTGCTCACTTCTGTCACTTTATCAACTTGAACATCCTTAACCTAGATTTTGAAAGGGGAATCCACCTTTTCTTTGCCCTTAGGATTTGGTTCAAGTGATTCCTCAGAGGTAGAGTGAGACTCTAAGTCTCCCATCAGATCATAAGTACATGGGATACCCTCACTCTCCAATTCTAACATCTTGTGCTTCAACCACATTTTGGTGTACTTGATAACCGGGGTCATGATTTCATCCAACTCTATTTTCTCTTCTTCTAACGAGTCAACTTCTCCAACTGGCTTATCTTTCACTGCCTCATAGACATGACCTTGGATTAAGTTTCCATCATCCTCCACCTAGTTGAGGATGGCCTTCACATTGTATAACCTTACTAAATCCACTGGCAATCTAGAGAACTTCTTCTTCCTTGCCTCAAATTCATCACTGAGGTTAACCCAATAATCTTCAATATGAGCCTTATGGTTGTATTCCCTACTGGCCTTCTCTTGTGCTTCCCCACTGATGTCAAACCTTGCTCTCTTGGAATGGAAAGAGAGACCAAAAGTATTCATCTCCTCCTTAGAAGCATGAGCAGACTAGTTAGAAGGACAAACCTCACCCATTCCTATCTTTAAGGGAAAGTCATTCCCAAAACCTATTTTGTGCATTTGTCCCTTCACAACTATGTCGAAGTCACAAATCTGCCTAATGACTTCCAATAATATGATATGATCAGTAGGGTATCTCAACAGTCTATACGGAGCCCTTTGACAACCATCAATTCTAATGTATGAGAAAGTTCGGAACTGGATAAGCCATGCCCCATATCTCCTTATCAATTATTTAGCTTTGTTATAAATCCTCATATGTTCTGCACCTTGGAGCAATTTGGTGATGTACATCATGAAAACATCATTGGATCTTCTGCAGCTTGCTCCAGTTAGGTGCAACTGTGGATATACCTCATATATTGCATCTTGTCCAAAGGTACCCCTAGTGCTTAACCCCTTGTATGGGTAAAGTCTTGCCAATGAATACACTAGGTAGGAGATCATAGTAAAAGTCTTGGTTTGCGAGACATTGCATAACTACTCATGGATCACTGCACTTATGACACCTGCCTAGTGATAATCTATTCCCTACTCCATCTGAGCAATTACACTAAACATCCAATTCTTGAACACCCCTGCACTCTTCAATCCTACCAACCTACTGAGCAAAGTTATGACATTGTAGTAATCTCTCTTGAACTTGAGCCTGAATAGTTGCTTTGGAAACTTGGAGAAATGTGACTTAGGCTTCTCCAACCAAGAGTTAATCACCTACTAAGACTTAACTACATTTTCCTCATAATAATTCCTGGCACCATCCATATCAAAGGCCACCACATGGGACCTGTCAAGCATATCAAAAGTTACAACAATGGATACAGGGCTAAAGCCCGCTAGAATCCTTCCCTAGGGACCAATTATCCTTTCTATCCCTCTATCATAGTTCCTAGCACATTCAAGTACCAGTTCATAACATTGCACTGTGGAAGAGAAACCTGCTACATGAGCCAATCCGGAGTCCATAATTCATCTAGCCAACAAAGGAGGGCTTGGTGCTGACATCTCAGCCTTAAACTCTTCATAGTCCCACATAACCACATTGATGTCAGTGATTCTTGACCAAATAGAATTCAGCTTGCTTTCAGGAATCTTTGCTTTTATGTCCAATTTAACCTTCTCTGCATCTGAGATGGCAGAAGTCTCTGCACCTGAATCTGATGCCTTCCCTTTGCCTCGACCAGTAACATCTTGTCTTGATTCTGCCTGCAAACAAATAAAAATGACCACAATCAGATCCAAAAGAAACAACAAGTGCAGGAAAATCAATATCTCAAAGTTGGGGATTTAGCCCCCTTCACGGATTCCACACTGGAGAGGATTTCTGGGGAAATCCGAACCAGGCGGAGTCCAGCGAACCAAGCATACAAACTCCCATAATATCACCTTAATCCATCAATCTAACAAAGGAGTAACCTTAAAAATACTTAGCATAAGTTCATTTAATCAATCAAATACATCATCAATAAACCAACTCCTCATAACCGTCATATTCCATATTTTCCAAAAAAACCCGGAAGAATCCACCGGAGACGGATTTCAGTGAAAAAAACAACAGTTATAACTAACCCGACAAAATGAAGAAGGCACGCAACATCCAGGAAAATTTGGAGGAAACGGATTTCATCGCGAACTAGATAAATTACCACTAAAGCATTAATCCAGCAAAACGAACCGACCACGGACACAGGGAAAATCCAAAGGAAGCGGAATTCCGCGAGGCAGACGAAATCCGGGAAAAAGTGGTGAAAGAGAAAGAACAGGAAAAGCCGAGGAAATCCGGGGGAAGCCGAATTTCGTCAGGACGTCGAAAACCCGAACCCGTCCACATCTTTCTCACCTTCACCAAAGTGATCCAAATGAACACGAACCTAAGGCCTGCACCTCGACAACGACTTAACCCTGACCTCCAACGGATCAAATACGAATTTAGAACACTCCTCACAGCAATTCGAGAACCCTAGATTAAGTACCCTAAACCTTCCTCCATGAAAGCATGGAGAACCAGGCACGACTTTCTCACACACTAAGATGGAAAGTTTAAGACCAATGCAAACAAATGCCCAAAAGAATAGAAATACCAGACCAAGAATAAACATTCAATGATCAACCTGGTGGACTAGTAGAATAATGGAAACCCCAAAAATCCCGGACATGACGCACACTCGAGGAAATAACAAAGCCATGAAAGACTAGAAAGAAAATGAATTAAAGTAACCAACAGAGAAAGAGGGCATATCTACATACTATGAGAGCGAAAGGACTGGAACTGGTGATGCCAACAAACAACCCTCAAACACAAGCAAGATACAAGCCATGCACACAAAATGAAAATGTAGCAATTGAAACGGCTTCCAAATCCACGATCTAGAAATACACCAGAGCCTCCAAGACTCAACTCAAATGATAAGCAAATAAACAAATTCAAATGGCCAATTACTTCCCAAAATTCAATATATCAATACCCCAAAAATCTGCACAATCGCCATTAATGCGGTCGACAAGACAGTCATGACCACAAAAAATTGGAGATTCGACAGGGCAACGGACTTCAGAGAAATCCGGACGCGGCAGATTTCCACAGATCTAGGTCAAAAGTAGTCACTTCCGGACTTCGAAAGAAAACCGAGAGAATCCGACCAACACGGATTTTCCCAAAAACAGTGAAAACTCTGAAATGCATTCAGAACTCAATATTTTCAATAAAATTCATAAGTGTGCCACTTCAATTCGCAAGATGGACATCAAAGCACAAGCCCAAGCAAGCAAAACCCCCCAGGAAAGAAGGGCCAAAACACCAAAAAGAAAAAAAAAGAGGGTCCCCACTTTCAATGGGGTGTGTGTGCAAAAACTGGACAACACAAATCAAGGTGGTGAATAAAATTCTTGGCGATATGCTAAGGTGCCTTGTTGGAAACACACCTAGTAACTGGGATATGGCTTTAGCCTAGGTTGAATTTTCTTACAATGATTCTCCAAACCAGAGTACAACTTTTAGTCATTTTTATATTATTCATGGCATGCATTTCAGGGGTGTCTTGGAACAGAAATCTTGGTGACATGGAGAAAAGAAGTGCAGATGGTGAATATTTTTCCAAAGTAATTCATAAACTTCATGATGAGGTTAAGCTGAACATAGAAAAAAGAAATCAACAATACAAATAATATGCTAATAAGAAGTGGAGAGAGGTTCATTTTTAGATGGACGGTCTTGTGTTGGCTCATCTTAGGAGAGAAATATTTCCTATTGGTGAATATAACAAACTAAAAATAAATAAAATTGGTCCTTGCAAGATTCTTCAAAAAAATTTAGCAAATTCCCATGAGATTAGTCTTCCTCCAAGTATAGGGATTTCACCAATCTTCAATGTAGAAAATTTGTATCCATACCAAGGTGCTACACAAAAAAGTTAGATTTGAAATCCACTAAATACTAGAATGTGACCAAACTTATTCCACTGTAAATTGAATGCATTCATGATAAACTACTATTGAAGAAGACCCACAACAAATAGTATTTCAAGTACTTGGTGAAATGGTGCAATAATAATTTGGAGGATGCTCCTTAGTTGTCCACATTTGAAATATATAAATATGGTCATTCCATTGATGACCTCATGAACAGGAGTTCATTATCTTTTGTTTCCCCCCAGGGAGCTTGATGTAGGGGCCTTGTTTCAATTTTGGTTTTCTTTTTAGCTTGGTTTGTAATTTTGGTTGTTATTTTGTTTTGTATTTTCCTTATATGCTTTTATTTCCTAGTGTTGTGACAAGTGTCAAGTTCTGAGTGGCATCAACTCTTCAGTTCGTGTACATATTTCATTATCGTTGTACATAATTTTTTATTAGAAAAATGCAAGACAATTACAATGGTTGGAAGAGGAGTGATCGCCACTTTGGTGTTAGAGTTGTAGCCTACAACAAGAAGGGACAATAATTTTTGGGTTGGAAGATGATAGGTGACAGTTTCCAGATGAAAGGATTTTCCTAAAAACAAAGATAAAGATGATTTTTATAGAGAGGAAGCCAATTTTGGAATGAGGAAGGAAAATTGTTTCAAGAATCATTTTAGGCTACAAATTCAATGCACAAAGACCACAAACTGGTGTGTGGAAGAAGAAAAAGAGATCCTATTATAAAAGAAAGGAACATGGAGAAAGTTGTATTGGTTGGGGGTTGTGTTTGTAACTAGCCGATTGGTATTTTGTACTTAGATTTTCCTAAAATTATACGCACTTAAACTCTGTTTTACTTCATTGATGCCTGTTTTCTATAAATTATATGACTTTGCTAGAGGAATGAGTTGGTTCATGTTCCTTTCACCTTGAATATGGGTTTGCATAATTGACCAAAAAATTGTGTAGGAAATTACCTGCATTTCTTTGGCATTTATTGCTATTTTCTATCGCTTATTATTGCAGATTGTTGGAAGTCAAACAAGTTTGGCTATGAAGTTTTCTTTCTATTACAAATGTTTTTGAAGCCAACTTCATTGTAAATATTGTATATCTTATATTTCTTGTTTGAATCCAACTTGAAGAATATTTTGGAAGGATTTCGATGGTATAAATAAAAGCTAATTTTTTTGAGAAGATGTAGAAGTATGTGTTCGAGTGTGTTGTAATTGTTTTGATGATGAAATGTGCCAAAGATCACCTTTGAGAGATCAATAGTGAATGTGAAGACTGGGAAGAAGAATATGAGCTTGTAAATGAGTAATTTTGTTGAAGGTAGCAAGTTGTAAGCAACATAGCTTTTTGAAGTAGTTGTAATACCAAAGGTAATGAGATGGAGGTAACATATGTATTGAGAAAATTCAATTGTATGTTGAGGTAGTGAACCTTTGATGTGAAATTTGTAATGAGTAGCAAGTAGGAAAATTACTTTGATTAAATACCATAAAATTCTATTGTAATTTTGTTTATATTTGTGAGGTTGGATTTAGATAGTAGACCCAAGCAACTTGCTCATTGTGGTTTTTCCCTTGTTGGATTTTCCACGTAAATTTGGTTTTATGGTTGTGTTTTTTTGTGTTCATCTGCTTATCATGTTTTAATTGGTTCATTGCTACTAAATAAAATTAAAAAAATAAAAATTGGTTCACCCCCCTCTCAGTACTACTTTGTGTTCAAAAATTGGTATCAGAACTGAGTGCCTTGATATAGCCTAACAGTTGAGGTAGATCCTATGAAGGAACACATGGGAATTGAAGAAACTCCAAAAGAAAATAATCCTCTATAATTCAATAAGCATGAAGATATGGAAGGTATTAATGTAGAATATTGTGAAGTAGACTTTGAAGAAAAACTTGTTTCAGCATTGGAAGATTTAGATATTTCAAGAAGAGAAAGTGGAGAATTGAAGATCAAACTCAAGGAATCAAAAGAGACAATCATCAATTTGAAATTTCAAGATGAAGAAGGAATCAATTGAAAAGTTGGATCTTCCATGTCTCAAGAAGAGAAAGATAAAATTATTTGAAAACAAGCTTAGGAATTGAGATCAAAGCAAAGAGTAGATACTATCATGATTATGGATAAGGAAGACAGGGATAAAGTTTAGAAGGAAACTAAAGAAGTAACAAAGAAAATCCCCCATTGACTTTATCAAATATTTCCTTGCTTGACTTTATCAAATATTTCCTTGCACAAAAAATGAAAATTTGGCCTGTAATTGCTCTACAATTGCTATAGTTGTCTATGTTTTGTGGGTAAGTTGATATGGAAAAAATCACACCATTGCAAAAATTTCATCTTGGTGATATCTTTCACTCTTCAGTAAGGGAAGAGATATTGTAGCGATAAGTGGATAGTATATATTTTTTACAAGAGGTGATAAATATCCTAGAAGGTGAAATACCTAATGCAAAAAGGGATTCCTCTCTGTCACCTACTCAACAGATCAAACAATCGATGGATTCCTTTAAGTAACACTCTACTTATTTGGAGAAGAAAGTTGAGGTGAATATTCAAAACAATAGACTAGTCGAGGCCTCCAAAAAATGTGCAAAGGCACATGAGAAGTTGAAAACTTGCATAGAAGACATTCATAAGTGTATGGAATAAGTGAAGGCATTATACCTTTTTTGTCTACAATGGCCTACTGCAACAAAAGTAATTAAGGATTAGGTCAATGTTATGAAAGTGTAGATCAAAAATGTGGTTACTACTTATTATCTAGTGAAGGACAATGATGGTGCCATCAGGGAACAAGTTGAAAAACTACACTCCTAGCTACAACAACTGTGAGATCAAAGGGAGAAGATAAAAATCCAAGTGGAATAATTGAGGGAGGTTGTAAATAGAAACATGGAATTGTAGACACTGAAAAATGTCCTAAATTCTACAAGCAACATTTTTCCTTAGTCATCATCCTCTAATAATTAAATAATTTTAATTATTTAATTATTCTTGATCATATTCCTTTATTAATTAAATGATTTTTTAATTATTTAATTAATTCACTTTCTAATATTTATTCTATCCTGATCAATTAAAATAAATTAATTGCGTCACTAATACCCCTTTCTTCAATAATTAAATAAATCTTTATTTATTTAATTATTTATCTTTTTATCACATGTCTATAATCAGATAATAATTATTATTTGACCTTTTATTCTTCTATAATTAAATAATTGACGAAATTATTTAATTATGTGTCATTCTTCTCCTTTAAATAATTGATTTAAATCAATTATCCATATTCAATTTCTATTTTTTCCTTTAATTAAATCTCCTTTTTCATTTCCTCCAAATAAATAATTTGCCACTTGTCATCCTCTTCCATTTTCGAATAAATAATTTAAAATAAATTATATATCCCTCTATTTTGGTCAAAGATCCCCTGTCATTATTTCATGTCATAGTCTGCATGTCCTGCATGTCTATCATAGCCGTCAGGCGTCATAGCCGTCGACGTCATATCTTTTCCATGCATGACATATTCTGGTTGCATCAATTCTCAACCGTAGATCTTGGCATCTTCCTAGAAACTCGATCTTGGCCATCCATTTCGTAACTTCCCTATCATGAATCCTCATCCGTTGATCTTAGAATATTTCTAGAAGATCAATCTCGTCCGTCCATTCGAATGGTTATCTGTAAAAGAAACCCTTCCCCTCCATTTTAAATTTAATAGTCATTATCTCCAACTTTTTTGCTTACTATTTGCAAGTATTTGCACAACTTCATCAACAAATCTGAGGGCAATATTGGCATAAGAAGAAACAAGAGAGACAAGAGAAAGAATCAACTTCAAAGGGGAGTGCTTTATTTCATTTGCTTTCATTTTGATTGCTCTCTTTGTTTGTATTCTCTTGTTTAGATTGGGATAATAGTTTAGAAGTGTTGGCTATCACTTAATCTAAATCTATTTTATTTTCCCCATTCTTACATTGGTGAACCCGACGTTTGTTTTCTTGTTTGTTTGGTTGTTTTGCAGGTTACAGCCAAGAATTCATACGAAATCCTGTCATCTTCTTTTGAGCACAAAAAAATGGGCACATAAATTCTTTTAAAATGATCATCTAGGTTTTGTAGCCCTCATTTTCAGCTTTCCGAAACTTCAAACGGTTTAAAATTTCGTTAAGATTTGAGAAAGTTATGCCTATTTTAGTATTTGTTGTTTTTTAGTTTAGCTGTTAAAACCCGCGTTTTCTTTTTGCCTATAACATTTTTTTTTATGCAGAATCTTGGAAAAATAATTTCTGGGTTTTGAAGGATTGAGTTTTAGCTTTCCATGGATATAAACCAATTGAAATTTTGTTAAGTTTTGAGAAAGTTATGATTATTTTAATTCGTTGGTGTCATTTTCTTTTGAGTTACTAATCTCTTGTTTTTAGCATGTGGCACAGCTTGGAGGGAGTCTAAAAAAATTGTTTCTTTAGAAACAAAAATCGAGCTTTTAATTTTTTTAGGCATAATCAATTTTGTTTGCTTTCAACAACTACAACAAATTGCATTTACACTCATCGATTAAAATGAATATGCATTTCATGTCATGGGCTTAAAATGAACACAAATTGCATTTCCACTCATTGATTAAAATGAACATGCATTTCATTTCATGGGATTAAAATGAACACAAATTGCATGCACACTCATGGGTTAAAATGAACATGCATTTCATGTCATTGGCTTAAAATGAACTTTGTTTATTTCATATCAAGTTAAATTTTTAAAATGAACAAAGTGTCTTGTGTGTCCTCCTCACATTATCATTTGGTAATTAAAATTTATATGTGTCTTCAATTTTGTATTACTCTTTGATGCAATAATCGAAGTATCCTCTCCCCTTGCGCATTTATGCGATCTTGGGTGTAAGAGAAACGATTATTGCTTCTAGAACTTGGGCCTTCCTTGGTGGGAAAAAGTACTCCCCCCAAGGCGACTCAGACCGGCAACGAAGCTTTTTGGCCAAGCTACCCCCGACCGGTATATAAATGTGAATCCTAAGGGAAAACCTAGGATTACGAGTGCGGATGTGTCATACGAACCAAGTAGTACTCCTCAAAACCCTGTTGAGCGTAACCTCTTCAGGCTGGAGTGCCTCCTAAACGGAGTTTAATCTTGTGCCCCATGTATGGCCACTCGAACGGGGATCCCGAACTAAAAACCTTTGTGTAGTTTCCAAAATCTTTCTATTTGCTAGCGTAGCAACGGTCGTTGTGAAGGCATCCACATTCTCGCAGTTCTTAGTAGAGGTGATCAACTTGCCATGGGAGTTTCATGGGGTTTGGAAGCTTGGTTGGCCTGAGAAGTGAGTGCAATGTAAGGGGGAGCCCATGCAGCCAAGCTTTTGGATTCACACGCTAAGAATAAGTGTGGTTGGGGAAACCCACTTGGAATCTAGCGAATATTGTCCTTGCTTAACCTAGGGTTGTGTTTGTCTTCATTGTGCATGTTTTCAAATTTTCAAAGACAAGATATTGTGTTTGCCAAGTGTTTTTTTTAAGACATTGAGACAAATAAACACCTTTCACAAATCTAGAAACACACACATTCAACTTGAAACAATTCTAGATTTCACAGTCTAAAAGCCAAGACCAAACTTGTCCAATTTGATATCAAACAGCCTCTGTCGAAAATCAAAAATAAAATTGCTCAAATCTTCCATTAGTGACATCTTTAGTTTGCATTCACCCATAGGTTCATCCTTTCATATCATATCCTTGGTAATAAGGTCATTATCATTCCACCATTCCTTAATCTTGGTCTTAGGTACATTGGCACTTTGCATCCTTATATCCTTGAAAATCTCCAAAAAAAAAAAATAGCACAGTTTCATATCCATTTTGCATTGGAACCTTGCATTGTCATCCAAAGGTCACAGGTTTTTTTTATGGTCTTCAATAAGTTTTCCTTATCCATCATAATCCAAATTCATAACCATGTCTTCACTTTACCTTGATCTTCTTCGTAGTCAAGCTGAATACCAATCAATCCTCAATCATCAATACCAACCACTCACATACCATTCTTACCAACACTCCATAAGCTTTAGCCCTTCATCCATCTACCCTCACTATCAAGAGTCCCTTAACACAATCCATGCCATTGACCCACAACAAATGTCCATTAGTCATCCCTATCCTAACTTTGACAAGGGAAACCAACCTTCCACTAGTCCATTCCAATCCTCCACATCCTATCGTAATCCATCATCCACTAGTCTATTCCAATCCCCCATGTCTTATCCTAATCCATCATCCACTAACCCATTGTCATCCACTCTATCCCAAACTACAATACCATCCAATAAAAGCACATTAATTGATACTCTCCAAGGACAACTAGCAAAGGAACTTTTTCAACTCCTAAATGAAAACACACTTAGGAAATCCAACCACATTGTTAATCCTACACCATCCAACCATTTGTCACCATCATCTCCTCCATTGCCTACCAATACTGAAAAACATCTTGCTATTGAAACTCCATTATTGCCATGTCAAAATCTCGGGTCTATCAAAGAAAATCATATCCTTGTCCAAAATCAAATTCCATTGCCTAAACTTGAGGATACATGTCAAAAAGAAAATCCAAAGCATGACATCATAGCTTCACTTTCATATCAAGATCAAAGCAGTCCATCTCATGATCCCATCCTTAAGTCCATCCAAGAAGTCCTTCTAGATAATCATGGCATCCAAAATACACCTATCCTTGTTCAAGAGTCTATTCACAACCATGTTGTTCAAGATACACCTATTTTTGACCAAGATCCTACCATTGGACAAGAAATCCAAAATGATCCTCTTATTGACCTTTATGCCATTCATGACCAAACATTTGAAGATGACCCCATCCAAACACAAAACACCTCCATTTCCCAAAATGAGACACTTGCCTCCTTTGGACACATAGATAATCAAATCGATGATATGGATAACATCAAAGAAGAGCATAAAGCAACTACTATTGATCAAGTCAAAGGAGAACACAAAGAATCTACTATGGATCAAGTCAAAGAAGAAGATACAAAATCTACGACAAATCAAATTGATATCCCAAATGATCGAGAAGAAACAAGCATGACGAATGATAAATCCAAAACATCCTATCAATTAGGAGCATCCACCTTTGTCAAAGCAGGATTTCTTGTAGATGAGGAGATTCCAAGTAACAAAAACCACATACAAAACGATGGGTTAGCATCTCGTTTTCAAAATAAAAAATACCTCATCGGAAACAAAATATGTCAGAGCATGCAGTATCAAGGAAGAGGACTAGGTCTACATGACCAAGGCATTATAGAACCAATACAATTTTATGCAAATCCTAGACATCAAGGTCTTGGTTATTCTTCAATCAAAGAATCAAATGATGTTAGTGGTACCTCCTTGATATTGGGGGCAACTTTATCTAATATAAACATCAAAATGGGGGCCATGAGTAGTCCTTTTCATAAGGTTGTTGCCAAAACTCCTTCCATCCACACCATAAACCATCATTCCAACATGAATAAATCTTCCATTTGGAACCAACAAAAAGAAAATTATTATAAATCCAAAATTCAAAATCAAATGTCAAAGGCCATTGAATCAAACAAAAATTCAAGTGGACAAATGAAGTTAAAATGGATCCCAAAGTAAAATGGATCAAACAAAGAAAATATTTCAAATCCAAAAGTCAATAAAAATATGGAGCCACAAGAAAAGAGGACTCCCACATATATTAAATGTCCACCTTTAAAATGGTCATCAAGAAAGGCGTATAAAACTGTTGGTTCCAAACACTATCCTAATCAAAATTCCAAACTCCATCATCCACCGTCCCAATTTTGGAAAATAAAAATTGCTACATCCAAAACACCAAATTGTCCATCCACACCTACCATCATCCATCATAATCTTGCATCTCACCTAAAGTCTAAAAATCCTACTTCACAAATCCATCGCATCTTGGCAACAACCCTTTATCATAAGGACTCCCATGGTACTCTATCACGATGTGCGTATTTGATAAGGCCAACACTAGTATCAGAGAGGATCACAATGTCATCAATCAGGTGTATGCAAGTGCTATGATCTTGACAAGACAATTACTCCATAAAGCTCACTGTTGGCATATCATGACACTAGTATCTACATCAACACCATCAAAAGATTCAAAACAATCAACAGTCATCCAAACTATCAAATCGATATAAAAAGTCAAAAAATATGTCACCTTGATGAAAACCTGGCAAGAAGGCGTCTTGTGTGACATCATCAAAAGGAAAGAAAAAAAATAGTAAAGAGAAAAATTTCATCCAATAGTGAAAACCATTTTAATGGCGCTTTGGATAAGTACCATGATGAAAACCTGGAAAATAGGCGTCATGTGTAAGAGAAATTATCTATGTGGATTATTACACTTGGGGGCAAGTTGTCTCATCTTCCATGCCTTTCTCATGAAACTTCCACCTATCAATGTAAGCCCTATCATTTCCATCTATTCTCCCATCTACCGTGATCTTGATAAGAAATGGGGTACAAACATAAATCATGCTTTGGAAAAATGTTGGACATGTCTATCCTTTGGTCATACACTACCCATGAAATATCATGTCATTTCCTTCGTAGAATTTATCCAAACCCATATCTTGGAGAAAACAAATTGTTCCTATGCGAAATAGTCCTTGGAGATCATATCCTAATTCCTCCATCCAATAATCCTCATGTCTCTTATCCTTTGCCAAAAGCAATCCATTATCTTTTCATACCTATTGTTGGACCTGGTTTCCCTTGTCATCAGTTTAAGGATCCAAACTCACTTATCCAAGTGCCCTCCATAATCCCATCTGGTCCTAAGGTTAGTCATTCGAAATGCAATGAGTCTAATCCATACAATCTTGCTATGCGACCTACCACATCATCCAAAACATTCCTCGGATTTGTTCCTAGCCTTGCTGCAAACTTTGATCCTTTAGTCACATAATCATCATCCTCATGTTGTTTCGGGATGTGTCCTTCCCCTATCAAACAACATTGTCATCATCATCATCACCTATCAATTGGTTTTCAGCTTGACTAGGGGTAAGATCATGTTTGTCCTTGGATTCATGTGCATGCCTTCCTAGTTGATTGTGGATATCTTTCACATGTATTTTTCATGATCCCTATAGTTATCATCCATAATAAAGTCTCATTCATCCATAATAAAGTGCCATCCTTTCCATGAACCAAAAACCACCGACATTTAGCATCCTTCACTTTCATATCCACTTGTTGCATTCGTTGCTTCCCCTCACGCCTAGTAAATTTGTCCTATACTCGACTGGGGGCAATTCCTTGACTTGCATCTTCATGGGAAATAATACATGGTACAACCTTCAAAATCCATAAAAACACCATAAAATGTCCTGAAAAAATCATAAAAATCATAAAATGTCCTGAAAAAATCCAAAAAAATCATAAAATGTCTTGAAAAAATCATAAAATGTCCTGAAAAAATCCAAAAAATCATAAAATGTCTTGAAAAAATCCTAAAAATCATAAAATGTCCTGAAAAAAATCCAAAAAAATCATAAAATGTCTTGAAAAAATCTTAAAAACCATAAAATGTCCTAAAAAATCCAAAAAAATCAAAACATTTCAAAATTTAAAAAAAAAAATCCAAAAATCATAAAATCCTCAAAATCCAAAAACATCAAAAAAATCAAAACTCCCAAAAAAAAAATAGTCTAAATCTAGGTCTGAGTCTGAATCAATTTTGTTAGAGTGGTTCGAACTATGTTGCCTCTGTGCGTTTGCTACATAGGCAAGGCTCATCTTAAATGAGCCCCCGAGGCATTAGGTCAGTCCCTTTAGGTTGTCCAAATAACATCATGACCCGGTATTTTGTCGAATAAGACAAAGTCAAGTCATGTCGAACTACGAGGTCTCTGTGCACTGCTACGTAGGCAAGGCCATCTATCGATGAGCCCTCGAGGCCCCCTAGGTCAAGTCCTTTAGGGTTCATCGTGTTGGGTCACGTCCTTGATCTGAAAGAAATCATCATCCAAACCGCTTCAAGAAACAACAAACAAATTAAATCTTTCATCAATCAATTATCTTATCATCAACTCAATCAGGGCACTAGTCTTATATCGGAATGGGGCATTATGTCATTTGTCTCATTCGGTCTCATCTCTTGTCTTTTATCAAGATACGTCCTTCCTGGGATTGGACTTTCTCAACCTTGTCATTTACCTTAAGCAGGATGTGTCCTTGCAGTTAGCTGTCATGTCAACACTTGTCACTTGGTCAACTTTATCAGATGTGTCCTCTACCTAAACAGGATGTGTCCTTCCTGCGGTTGGGTATCATCACATCGCTTGGTCATATTCATCAAATATTTGTCAAACAATCAAACAACCTTGTCAGCTTTGTCAATCGATCTTTCCTTAATCAGGATGTGTCCTTCCTGAAACCGAGGATTATCATTATCAATCAACTTTGTCACACCACTCAATCTTATCAGCTTGGTCAATCAATCTTTCCTTCATCAGGATGTGTCCTTCCTGAGGCTAGGCATGGTCAATTAAATCACTTTATCGATCCTTATCAACCTATCAATCAACTTGGTCATCTTGGTCAACCTAATCAACCAACCAAACAATCATCATTATCACTGGAAAACACTATCTTGGCAAACACTTTGTTGGTCTGGATTTTCTTATCTTTTTGATTGGTTTTGGGTCATATTACTAGTCTCCTCGAGGATGTCCTATCAATGGATTTAGAGGGACGATGATGGATCATGGCCTCTTTTCTTTGATTGATGCCTGTGGTTTGTCTTGGCAAAAGGACTGGGACAATTGGGTCCTTAGTATGAGTTGGGGCATTCCTTGTCTTTTTGACTATTTGTCTCTCCCAAATGGTCACCTTGCACACTTTGGTCTATATCATACCATGGTGTTTGTGGTCCATTTGTGACATTTCCGATGCCCAATGATGATAAATATAAATGTAAGTATGGAAGTTGGTTCTATTATCATTTCCTATCTATCTTCTTTCCCCTTTTTCATGCTAACATTTCTTCTATCCTTCATCCTTTAGTCTTATCTTCCATTTCAAGAGCACATTCATGTTCTTTGAACCCACATGTCCTCTTGAGGGGGCATACCACAACCCTCTTGGTCATCCTTCGCCTTTCTCTTTACACTGGGGCATATTTCAGAATTAAATTTCTTCGACACAATGCGATGAACTACATTATGTCAAAGAGGGGCAAAATGTAGACACTGAAAAATTGTCCTAAATTCTACAAGCAACATTTTTCCTTAGTCATCATCCTCTAATAATTAAATAATTTTAATTATTTAATTATTCTTGATCATATTCCTTTATTAATTAAATGATTTTTTAATTATTTAATTAATTCACTTTCTAATATTTATTCTATCCTGATCAATTAAAATAAATTAATTGCATCACTAATACCCCTTTCTTCAATAATTAAATAAACCGTTATTTATTTAATTATTTATCTTTTATCACATGTCTATAGTCAGATAATAATTATTATTTGAACTTTTATTCTTCTATAATTAAATAATTGACGAAATTATTTAATTATGTGTCATTCTTCTCCTTTAAATAATTGATTTAAATCAATTATCCATATTCAATTTTTATTTCTTCCTTTAATTAAATTTATGAATTTAATTAAATCTCCTTTTTCATTTCCTCCAAATAAATAATTTACCACTTGTCATCCTCTTCCATTTTCGAATAAATAATTTAAAATAAATTATTTATCCCTCTATTTTGGTCAAAGATCCCCTGTCATTATTTCATGTCATAGTCTGCATGTCCTGCATGTCTATCATAGCCGTCAGGTGTCATAACTGTCGGCGTCATATCTTTTCCATGCATGGCATATTCTTGTTGCATCAATTCTCAACCATAGATCTTGGCATCTTTCTAGAAACTCGATCTTGGCCATCCATTTCGAAACTTCCCTCTCATGAATCCTCATCCGTTGATCTTAGAATCTTTCTAGAAGATCAATCTTGTCTGTCCATTCGAATGGTTGTCTATAAAAGAAACCCTTCCCCTCGATTTTCAATTTAACAGTCATTATCTCCAACTTTCTTGCTTACTATTTGCAGGTATTTGCACAACTTCATCAACAAATCTGAGGGCAATATTGGCATAAGAAGAAATAGGAGAGACAAGAGAAAGAATCAACTTCAAAGGGGAGTGCTTTATTTCATTTGCTTTCATTTTGATTGCTCTCTTTGTTTGTATTATCTTGTTTAGATTGGGATAATAGTTTAGAAGTGTTGGTTGTCACTTAATCTAAATCTATTTGATTTTCCCCATTCTTACAGGAACATTTAACAAGTCTCCTTGGAGGAGCTAAAGGAGTGGAGAAAAATAATCATATTCCATCCTCCTTGGAAGAAGTAGAAGATATTCATGCCAATCTAGTGATTCAGATCCATATCACTACTTCTAAAAAATTGCGATGGGACAACTCCTTGACTCAACTTAAGTCAATATACAATGAACATTCTTCCCTATGATTAGAGTTGAGTACGTTTTTTCAATATGTGTTTTGTAAATTTTTGATATGTAAATATGTGGAGTAAATAAGTGTTCAACATTCTATGTATATAGAAAATCTTTTTGGAGAAAAGGGGAGTATATTGTAAAATGTATGTATAGATAGGGAAGTTCATATATTTGTTGTGAAGACCACCTAGCCTTTTCCCTTGATTTCAAAGGAGGAGAGATAATTGAAGATCTGGTATGTGTTGCAATCAATAAAAAGGGGGAGATTGTTGGAAAATGCATGGATACTATGTTATCATTGATGTCAACCTTTGTTAGTGTTTTCATTGATGTCAACCCTTGTATATATCATATGAATTTATATTATTCATGAGTATATGGTACATAGATGTAAGATTTTCCTATCTACTAAATTTCATAATTATATGTTATCACTGGTACACTATTGTGCATCATCAGTCAAATTTCATGGTTTGGTGTTAAAATCCTTGGTTAAAAAGTTTGAGTCTATCTAAGGCACAAGATTGGATAAACAAGAGCTCTATCAAATGCTCCATATTCCACAATAGATGAAGTCTTATTTTTTCAGTTTGAACGGTCGCTCTCTACAGTCTGAAGGCATGCATATTTCATGTATCCGCACATGTGTTCTACCACAAATTATTCTAGAGCTATCAATATATGAACTTGATAAGTCCCAAAGAATGTATGACAAAGAGAGAATTGTATGTCTTTGTATTTTACCATATTTCAATTTTTTACCTTGCGGTTCTAAAGTTAAGTTTATGAATATGCTATATCTACTCGATCTAAGCTTTAGATGATTTGGTTCACCACCGGCAATTTTCTAGATGATAGTATGTTGTCTATGTTTCGACAACCTAGTAGGTTGGTCTGTTGATGTCTAATCAGTCTACATCAATACATGTTGGATCAAGAATGTGTACAAAGGTTTTGTAATGCATGATGGAAGCTCTTTTGGCTCTTTTGTAGCTTGAAAAGATGTTATGTGATCCTTTCCTTCATAATAGTGTTCAAAATCATTATTCCTTAAGTATGAAGTGTTTTCTCCAGTATCTATTGATTTAATATAAAAAAAGGGTGCACAAAGATGTTTCTACATTCTATATCAATTTTTTGAAGTGATCCACAAAGTGTCTCTTGTTCTTTTCAAAACTTCTTTGGTCTGGAGTTGATGTTTTGATCGTTTTATTGTTTGTCAAGCTGAATTGTCATATTGGGTTGATTGTGCCAAGTGTTTAGCTATGTGTGCCAATTTTTGAAGATAAGTTTCATGAAGGATAGGTCTTAAATATATCTCTTCTTATACCACATTAGTTTTATTTCTATTTCAAATATTTTTTGAGCTGACTTCATTGTAAATATTGTATATCTAAGATTTCTTTTTTGAAGTCGACTTGAAGAATCTTTTTGAAGGATGTAGATGGTATAAATAAAATATCAAATTTTTGAGATGTAGAAGTATGTGTGCGAGTGTGTTGTAATTTGTTTGAGAAGAAAATGTGTGAATAGTATTCTATAGAATATATTTTGATGATGAAATATGTCAGAGATCAGTTTTGAGAGATCAACAGTGAATGTGAAGATTGCTAAGAAGAATATGGGCTTGTAAATGGGTAATTTTTTTGAAGGAAGAGAGCTGTAAGAAACATAGCTTTATGAAGCAGTTGTATTTACCAAAGGCAGGGAGTGAGAGGTAATTGATGTATTGAGATAATTCATGTAGTTTTCATGATCAATTAAAGCATTCAAAGTATCATTTCAAAGAATTATTAAGTGTCAAGATCCACATCCAATTCATCCATCTCATGCAAGTTGCTAACCTCCTAATGTCTCCATTATCAAGGTTTCATTCAAGGGTTTGTTGAGTGGTAACATATATTTTTTCATTCTTCATTCCCTCTTTCATTTCATTATTTCAATTCAAGGTTTGATTACCAAAATAGGGTTTGACCAAGGCAAACCCCCATTCACCCAAAAAAAAAAAAAAAATCTCTGTTGTGTTTGTGATTGCAGATTTAGGTTGAAGAAGACTTGAATACTTTTTGAACTGAAAGATTTACAAAGTTTCCAAAGTTGCAAAATTTGTCAAATTTTTCATCAAATCATGAAATCTAACCTACAGATCAATTTTTGACTTTCTAACACTGAAACTTGGACAAATCAAAAGCTTCAGATCTACACCAAAGGCTCCCAAAATATTGTTGCAACCCCTTTACCTGGACCCATTCGCCCATGGGCGAATAATTCTTAGATCATCTTCTAGAAATCACTTTTGGTGACTAATACACATGTTTCTTCCCTTGTCATATCTGCATTCTACTTTCTAGTTCTATAAATATTGAGTTTAATCTTCAAGTTTCAAGTGTTAGATTGCATTTGGTGTTGATTTGCTATTTTTAGTCTTTCTCCCCAAATTGTTGTTTGACCTTGACCCCCATCCTTCAATCATAAGGAAATCTGAAGATTATCACATAGGGTTGATTTACCTAAGGGTTGTTAATCAATTCTTTGTGGGGATATCTTTTCATAATGAAATAAAGTAAAATAGGTCCCTTATTGTTCATCAAATCCATATTTTACAAAACAAACCTAGTTTTCTTCATTTCATTTTGGTGAACCCAACTTTTGAGCATCATAACTTGCTAATTTGGAGTCCATCTTCAGTCTTAGATCTAGATTTTACATTCATTTTCATTGCATTGCATTGATTTGCATGTCATTTAGGGTTGTTCGCTTGCATTAGTTTGCATCTAGTTTAGGGTTTTAGGTTTGCATTTTTGCATCCTTTAAAAGCTAGAAAATTCAAAAATATCAGTCATTTTGCATAGTTTTTATATAGCATTGCATAATCAGTCATTTATATATTAAAATTGAATCAAACTTGCATCTCTAATTAGGTATTTTTTCTTGTAATTTAGCACTATTTTGTACTTTCATTTAGACCTTATTTTATAGAAATCTGAAACTGCAACTCACTATCTAAAACCAAAATTTGAAAACCATAGAAATCATATTAAAAACTTGCAAATTAATTTTTAAAATCTTGAAGTGAGACCTATTCGCCCATGGGTGAATGAGTCTCTGCTCGGGGCTTAGCTTGAAATCTTGAGCATTAAAATCATAGATTTTTCCTTCTGTGTTTCTGTATTCAGTCTTTTGTTTTAGTTTTTTGAAATTTTTCATATTAAGAATAATTTGTCAAATTTAGTTCATTGTTTGAAATATAAATTGCATCTAAAAGACATCATTTTTTCAGGTTTTTGCATATCATAATATAAAATTTATCTTGCTTAAATCTGAAAATTGCTTCTACATATTTGCATTGCACTTTACATTCTAGGATATTTCATTAAATTTTCTCTCTTATCTATTTTGGGTGCACCCTGCATTTGTGAAACTTACATGAGCTTCACAATTTGGTGTCCTATTGCCAATACTATTTTGAGATGTAGTTCAAAACTCATGTCATCTTACAATACATCATTCACCATGGATCTTGGGTTCTCTAACTCTTTCACTCATAGTGTTGACACTAGTCAACCCACCATGGATCATACCCTTAACACTTCATTTCGTATGACTTCCCTAGCTACACCTAATGTGACTAATGTTGATGCAATGATTGCTAATGTCCCTCATGAGAATCTTAGAAGAATGGATAAATAACTTGATAAATTGTAAGATTTTGTGAGTTCTGAATGTAGTGCTCCTAATGTAATCCCTCTGATAGATAAAATGAGGAGAATAATTGAAAATGAACAATGAATAGGTATTGTTCGTAGCTTGGTTCATGTTAATAATGAACATGTCCCTACCATAACTATTTGTACTCAATATTTGGGGTATACTCAAATTCAAGGTGGAATTCCAATTCCTGCTTCCACAACCATAACATCTCTTCTAACATATACCAATCCAACTATTACAACAACCATACAACCTACTAGCAATGTAAACACTTCCTTAGGTATTTCCACTAGGCTTGCCTTTAGATTTATGCATTCAAATATCATTTTTCCTAATCCATCTCCCCTCACAAACTTACAAGTCACTTTCCCTCCACATACATATGCACCTCCACCTTATACACCTCCATCTCACAACATTAAAAATGATCCTATCCTTAACACACTCTTGCAAGATGTTTCAACCCTCCAACAACAAATTGCTATAGTAATTCAAAATAAAAATGGCCAACCTTCAAAATATGTCAAAAGAAATCCCTTGTCCTTGGAGATATTGAGAACACAAATTCCAAAAGGTATAGAGATTCCTAGATTTGAGAAATATGGTGGGAAAGGAGATCTTGTTAGCCATGTTTCTACATATACATCCCTATGTAGTGACTTCATTTTTTACGATAAACTCTTCGCTAAACTCTTCCCTAGATCCTTGAAGGATACTACTTTGGAATGGTTTTTCTCCTTACCGAATAATTTGATATGTTCATTCAATGAACTTATTGATGCCTTCTACAATCACTTCCAAATACATACAGGTTCTAAGATGACCTTGGTTGATTTAATGGCATGCAAACAAAAGGGTGATGAAAAAGTCGTTAATTTCATAGCACAATACCAATTTCTCTACTCACAAATAAACATTAAGATTCCCAATGATGACCTTCAAAGAATTTTTATCTCCAATTTTCAAAACAAAGTCCAAATAAAACTTGAGATGTTGAAATTTCCCTCTTTCACACAATTGTGTACTACCCTCCATGATTATCAAAATTTGATTAGTAGTCATGAAGTGAAAA
>CM021102.1:698238316-698372281 GCA_007115665.2 Sequoiadendron giganteum
CTGGACTCGCCTAGAGCTTGATGGTTTTACTAGCTCTCCTACAAAAAAGACTCCATAGACCATATTTACACTATTTATAGGGTCCCCTACTTGATTCTAAGAGGCCATGGAAGTTTAGCCATGAGAATTCAAGTGGGGAGCATCATTTACAAAATTGGCCTTGAACCAAGCAGTGAAAGTAAAGAACACAAGAATCTACAAAACTATTAACCAGTCATGCCAAACAACTAAACCAATGCCACACAAAGTAGTTTCATGTCACAAATTAAAGCTTCAATGCATTAGTTCAGTCCTTTCAATCCATTAATTGACTAGATCAAGGCTCTGTTTCAAAAACATAGTCACAAACTTGTTCTTTCCAAGTCACAATCCATACTTCCAACTCTTCAAACTCATCCAACTGTCAGGTTAGGGTATGTCTTAGCTTATATATCCTATTCCCACATGTTGGGACCCTTAGGTCGGACTTAGAACAACATAAAAGCTTCCTATTGTTTAGGAAATGGTGTCATGACAACTTAGCAAGATGTCCTGAGCACACAAAACTCAAGACTCTAAACAAGCTTGCCACAACACACACACCAAATCAATCTTGGGACTTTATCAATTAGTCCTTATTACCTTGGTGGTTGGCTAGAACCACCTACAAGCCAAAATTTGCTAAGATCTTTCAAAAGACCTTAAGGTGCTCTTGCACCAGCAACTATTCTGCATAGCTCAAAGAAGGCCATGGAAACAAAGACAAGGTATGCCACAAGACCCTCTTAACTTTAATTCATTCTTTCCCATTGGAAATAAAAAAAAATCTGCTTGGAACTCTCAACCTTGGAAAGCTAATGAAAATCAATGGCAAAACCCTCAACAATGGCCACAACCTCAACAAAATTGGAACTAGCAGTAGCCAAATCCTTGGTTAGAAAAAAATTTTGAGGGTTCTGATTACAATCCCCAATGTCCAACATAGCAGAACCAGTAGCAGCCTCAATGGAAAAAAGGTCATTAATGCCAATAGCAAAACATGAACTATCGGTAACCTATGCCTCCTCCTCAACCCAACAACAAGCCATTATGCCTCTATCAAATCCTACATCTCAACCACCCAGACCACCACAAATACTTTCCCAACCTACACCTAACCTTAACAACAAGCCTATCCAACAAGCTTATACTAACAAAGCTATGTAATAACCCACTTATGGGGTAGAGGCGAGTGATATCCACCTCGGGTCAAGGAAATAACTTGTTGGACCTTCATCTCCTCAAATAAATGAGATGGAGGATGAGGAACCTGCAGTCCAAGCTTCAAACAAAACACCTTTGGAACCTGAGTCAAATCAGGTACACCAAACTACCTCAAGTCCAAAGCCTCCTTTCCCTGAATGCTTATCCATTCAAAAGCATCATACACAAGCTGAAACAAACTTTTTGGGCCAACTTATGGATGTCAATATTAATATTCCTCTCATCCAAGCTATTAAGGACATTCCAATCTATACAAAATCAATCAGGGACCTATATCTTAAGAAACCAAGGAGGAAAAGGAAGGATCCTCAAATAGTACATGTCTTTGGAAACCTTGTAGATATAATGTTAGGGAACACAATTGTCCCTAAATACACAGACCCTAGTAGTCCAAAAATGGACTTTGAGATTAATGAGACCCTTATCAAGAACACCTAGATAGACTTAGGGGAAAAAATCAATGTTATGACTAAAGAAACAATGCAATTACTTTAGTTAGCCAACCTTAGACCTACACAAACTATTCTACAATTGGTTGATAGGTCATCAGTCAAGCTTGAAGGAATCATTGAAGACTTAGTTATTGCATTAGATTCTTGGGAATATCCTATTGATTTCATAGTTTTACGGCCAAAGGTTAATCTTCTAGGATACCCACTCATCCTAGAAAGACCATGGTTAGCTATAGTTGATGCATTCATAGGTTGTAGGTCTGACAATATGATAGTATCTAATGGGACTGTGACCGAGAAATTGGTCCTCTATCCTCCAACCCAACCTTATGTTGATCTTGAGTAAAATATATGGCCCACTTTGGATGAGGAAGATAATTATTCCATGTAGACATTAATGACTATAGAACACAACCCTCTATTGGATTATTAGGATGAAGATGAGCTTATTGCACACATAATAGAAAATGACTGTGGTAGGAGCCCGTAGCAACAAGGCTATCTTGCATGCCTACAAGACCCCTTGCAAAGTATTATACCCACCAATTCCTCTGAAAAAATATCTCATATCTTTCATTCCCTACTTCCACAATAGTGTGTACCAATTATTCGAAGCCTTGAGCTCTCATGTGTGCAAGAATCATCCAAAGAATCAAAATTCATGCTAGGAAACATGTTGAACATAAACAATGCATTGACTGAGGAGCAACAAAATTCTCTAACTATTATGCTACAGGCACATGCAGCAGCATATGCATGGAACTACCATAATATGAAAGGCATAGATCTTAACTTATGTATGCATAGGATCTATATCAATGATAGTTATAGACCCATTAGACATCCTCAATGATGAATGAACCCTGCCTTGAGAGAAATAGTCAAAGTTGAACTTCAAAAACTCCTTGATGAAAACTTTATTTATCCTATATCTAAAGTGAATGAGTCTCACCTTTGGTCATTATTCTCAAAAAAGGTGGAAAATAGAGAGTTTGTGTAGATTATAGGGAGCTGAACATGACCACTAGGAAGTACCACTTTCCATTGCCCTTTATAGACCAAGTGCTTGACTCTTTAGTAGGGAAAAAGTACTTTTCATTCCTAGATGGTTTCAGTGGTTACAATTAAATAAAAATTATTGTAGAAGATCAAGAGAAGACAACATTTACATGTACTTGGGGTACTTATGCCTACTCTATTATGCCCTTTGGTTTATGCAATACTTTAGCTACTTTTCAGAGGGTATTGCTCAACATCTTTTTTGATTATGCTCATGATTGTATGGAGTGTAGACACTGAAAAATGTCCTAAGTCTATGAGCATCATTTTTCCTAGTCATCATCTTTCAATAATTGAATAATTTTAATTATTCTATTATGTTCGATCATATTCCTTTATTAATTAAATAGTTTTAAATTATTTAATTGATTCACCTTCTCATTTCTATCTTGATCAATTAAAATTATTTAATTGCGTCACTAATACCCCTTTCTTCAATAATTAAATAAATCATTATTTATTTAATTATTTATCTTTTATCACATGTCTATAGTCAGATAATAATAATTCTTTGACCTTTTATTTTTCTATAATTAAATAATTAACGAAATTATTTAATTATGTGTCATTCTTCTCCTTTAAATAATTGATCCTAATCAATTATCCATATTTAATTTATATCTCCTCCTTTAATTAAATTTATGAATTTAATTAAATCTCCTTTTTCATTTCCTCCAAATAAATGATTTAAAATAAATTATTTATTTGCCACTTGTCATCCCCTTCCATTTTCGAACAAATAATTTAAAATAAATTATTTATCCCTCTATTTTGGTCAAAGATCCCCTGTCATTATTTCATGTCATAGTCTGCATGTCCTGCATGTCTGTCATAGCCATCAGGCGTCATAACAGTCAGGCGTCATAGCCTTCGGCGTCATATCTTTTCCATGCATGGCATATTCTGGTTGCATCAATCCTCATCCGTTGATCTTAGAATCTTTCTAGAAAATCAATCTCATCCGTCCATTCGAATGGTTGTCTATAAAAGCAACCCTTCCCCTCCATTTTCAATTAAACAGTCATTATCTCCAACTTTCTTGCTTACTATTTGCAGGTATTTGCACAACTTCATCAACAGATCTGAGGGAAATATTGGCATAAAAAGAAATAGGAGACAAGAGAAAGAATCAACTTCAAAGGGGAGTGCTTTATTTCATTTGCTTTCATTTTGATTGCTCTCTTTGTTTGTATTCTCTTGTTTAGATTGGGATAATAGTTTAGAAGTGTTGGTTGTCACTTAATCTATACTATTTTATTTTCTCCATCTTACATTGGTGAACCTGACGTGAATCTTACAATTTTGCAAAAAAAAAAAAATCATTTATTTTCTTGTTTGTTTGGTTGTTTTGCAGGTTACAGCCAAGAAGTTGCATAAAATCCCGTCATCTTCTTTTGAGCACAGAAAAATGGGCGCATAAATTATTTAAAAATGATCATTTGAGTTTTGTAGCCCTCGTTTTCAGCTTTTCAAAAGTTTAAACGGTTTAAAATTTCGTTAAGATTTGAGAAAGTTATGGCTATTTTAGTATTTGTTGTTTTTTTAGTTTAGCTGTTATAACCCGTGTCTTCTTTTGTCTATAACATTTTTTTCATGCAAAATCTTGGAAAAATAATTTTTGGGTTTTGAAGGTTTGAGTTTTAGCTTTCCATGGATATAAACCAATTGAAATTTCGTTAAATTTTGAGAAATTTGTGGTTGTTTTAATTTGCTGTTGTGATTTCTTTTGAGTTACTAATCTCTTGTTTTTAGCATGTGGCACAGCTTGGAGAGATTCTAAAAAATTGTTTCTTTAGAAATAAAAATTGAGTTTTTCATTTCCTTAGGCATAATTAATTTTATTTGTTTTCAACAACTACAACAAATTGCATGCACACTCATTGGTTAAAATGAACATGCATTTCATTTCATGGGATTAAAATGAACACAAATTGCATGCACACTCATGGGTTAAAATGAACATGCATTTCATGTCATTGGCTTAAAATGAACTTTGTTTGTTTCACATCAAGTTAAATTTTTAAAATGAACAAAGTGTCTTGTGTGTCCTCCTCACATTATCATTTGGTAATTAAAATGTATAAGTGTCTTCAATTTTGTGTTACCCTTTGATGCAATAATCGAAGTATCATCTCCCCTTGCGCATTTATGCGATCCTGGGTGTAAAAGAAACAGTTATTGCCTCTAGAACTTGGGCCTTCCTTGGTGGGAAAAAGTACCCACCTCAAGGCGACTTAGACCAACAACGAAGCTGTTTGGCCGAGCTACCCCCGACCGGTATATAAATGTGAATCCTAAGGGAAAACCTAGGATTATGAGTGCGGATGTGTCATACGAACCAAGTAGTACTCCCCAAAACCCTGTTGAGCATAACCTCTTCAAGCTGGAGTGCCTCCTAAATGGAGCTTAATCTTGTGCCCCATGTATGGCCACTCGAATGGGGGTCCCGAACTAAAAACCTTTGTGTAGTTGCCAAAATCTTTCTATTTGTTAGCGCAGCAACGGTCATTGTGAAGGCATCCACATTATCGCAATTCTTAGTAGAGGTGATCAACCTGCCATGGGAGTTTTATGGGGATTGGAAGCTTGGTTGGCCTGAGAAGTGAGTGCAATGTAAGAGGGAGCTTGTGCGGCCAAGCTTCTGGATTCACACGCTAAGAATAAGTGCGGTTGGGGAAACCCATGTGGAATCTAGTGAATATTGTCCTTGCTTAACCTAGGGTTGTGCTTGTCTTCATTGTGCATGTTTTCAATTTTTCAAAGACAAGATATTGTGTTTTCCATGTGTTTTTTTTAAGACATTGAGACAAATAAACACCTTTCATAAATCTGGAAACACACACATTCAACTTGAAACAATTCCAAATTTTGCAGTCTAAAACCCAAGACCCAACTTGTCCAATTTGATATCAAGCAACCTCTATCGAAAACCAAAAAAAAAAAAAAATTCTCAAACATTTCATTAGTGACATCTTTAGTTTGTATTCACCCATAGGTTCATCCTTTCATATCATATCCTTGGTAATAGGGTCATTATCATTCCACCATTCTTTAATCTTGGTCTTAGGTACATTGGCACTTTGCATCCTTATATCTTTGAAAATTTAAAAAAAAATTTAAAAAAATAGCATAGTTTCATATCCATTTGGCATTAGAACTTTTCATTGCCATCCAAAGGTCACAAGTTTTTTTATGGTCTTCACTAAGTTTTCCTTATCCATCATAATCCAAATTCATGACCATGTCTTCACTTTACCTTGATCTTCTTCGTAGTCAAGCTAAATACCAATCAATCCTCAATCGTCAATACCAACCACTCACATACCCTTCTTACCAACAATCCATAAGTTTTAGTCCTTCATTCATCTACCCTCACTATCAAGAGTCCCTTAGCACAATCCATGCCATTGACCCACAACAAATGTCCATTAGTCATCCCTATCCTAACTTTGACAAGGAAAACCAACCTTCCACTAGTCCATTCCAATCCTCCATCATCCACTAGTCCATTCCAATCCTCCACATCTTATCCTAGTCCATCATCCACTAACCCATTTCCATCCACTCCATCCCAAACTACATTTGGTCAGGGTCTCCAAAACCACATCACATTGCCTACACCTTGGTATACATGTCAAAATAAAATTCCAAAGCATGACATCATAGCTTCACCTTCATGTCAAGATCAAAGTAGTTCATCCCATGACCCCATCCAAGAAGTCCTTCTAGATAATCATGGCATCCAAAATACACCTATCCTTGTTCAAGAGTCTATTCGCAACCATGTTCTCCAAGATACACCTATTTTTGACCAAGATCCTACCATTGAACAAGAAATCCAAAATGATCCTCTTATTGACCTTTATGCCATTCATGATCAAACATTTGAAGATGATCCCATCCAAACACAAAACACCTCCATTTCCCAAAATGAGACACTTGCTTCCTTTGGACACATAGATAATCAAATCAATGATATGGATAACATCAAAGAAGAGCATAAAGCAACTACTATTGATCAAGTCAAAGGAGAACACAAAGAAGCTACTATGGATCAAGTCAAAGAAAAAGATACAAAATCTACGACAAATCAAATTGATATCCCAAATGATCGAGAAGAAACAAGCATGACGAATGATAAATCCAAAACATCCTATCAATTAGGAGCATCCACCTTTGTCAAAGCAGGATTTCTTGTAGATGAGGAGATTCCAAGTAACAATTTCCACATACAAAATGATGGGTTAGCATCTTGTTTTCAAAATAAAAAATACCTCATCGGAAACAAAATATGTCAGAGCATGCAGTATCAAGGAAGAGGACTAGGTCTACATGAGCAAGGAATTATAGAACCAATACAATTTTATGCAAATCCTAGACATCAAGGTCTTGGTTATTCTTCAATCAGAGAATCAAATGATGTTAGTGGTACCTCCTTGATATTGGGGGCAACTTTATCTGATATAAACATCAAAATGGGGGCCATGAGTAGTCCTTGTCATAAGGTTGTTGCCAACACTCCTTCCATCCACATCATAAACCATCATTCCAACATGAATAAATCTTCCATTTGGAACCAACAAAAAGAAAATTATTATAAATCCAAAATTCAAAATCAAATGTCAAAGACCATTGAATCAAACAAAAATTCAAGTGGACAAATGAAGTTAAAATGGATCCCAGAGAAAAATGGATCAAACAAAGAAAATATTTCAAATCCAAAAGTCAATCAAAATATGGAGCCACAAGAAAAGAGGACTCTCGCATATAGTAAATTTCCACCTCCTTTAAAATGGTCATCAAGAAAGGCATATAAAAATGTTGGTTCCAAACACTATCCTAATCAAAATTCCAAACTCCATCATCCACCATCCCAAGTTTGGAAAATAAAAATTGCTGCATCCAAAACACCAAATATTCCATCCACACCTACCATCATCCATCATAATCTTGCATCTCGCCTAAAGTCTAAAAATCCTACTTCACAAATCCATCGCATCTTGGTAGCAACCCTTTATCATAAGGACTCCCATGGTACTCTATCACGATGTGCATATTTTGATAAGGCCAACACTAGTATCAGAGAGGATCACAATGACATCGATCAGTTGTATGCAAGTGCTATGATCTTGACAAGACAATTACTCCATAAAGGTCACTATTGGCATATCATGACACCAGTATCTACATCAACACCATCAAAAGATTAAGAACAATCAACAGTCATCCAAACTATCAAATCGATATAAAAAGTCAAAAAATATGTCACCTTGATGAAAACCTGGCAAGCAGGCGTCTTGTGTGACATCATCAAAAGGAAAGAAAAAAAAAATAGTAAAGAGAAAAATTTCATCCACTAGTGAAAACCATTTTTATGGTGCTGTGGATAAGTACCATGATGAAAACCTAGCAAACAGGTGTCATGTGTAAGAGAAATTATCTATGTGGATTATTACACTTGGGGGCAAGTTGTCTCATCTTCCATGCCTTTCTCATGAAACTTCCACCTATCAATGTAAGCCCTATCATTTCCATCTATTCTCCCATCTACCGTGATCTTGATAAGAAATGGGGTACAAACATAAATCATGCTTTGGAAAAATGTTGGACATGTCTATCCTTTGGTCATACACTACCCATGAAATATCATGTCATTTCCTTCATAGAATTTATCCAAACCCATATCTTGGAGAAAACAAATTGTTCCTATGCAAAATAGTCCTTGGAGATCATATCCTAATTCTTCCATCCAATAATCCTCATGTCTCTTATCATTTGCCAAAAGCAATCCATTATCTTTTCATACCTATTGTTGGACTTGGTTTCCCTTGTTATTGGTTTAAGGATTCTAATCCACTTATCCAAGTTCCCTCCATAATCCCATCTAGTTCTAAGGTTAGTCATTCCAAATGCAACGAGTCTAATCCATACAATCTTGCTATGTAACCTAGTACATCATCCAAAACATTTCTTGGCTTTGTTCCTAGCCCTATTGCGAACCTTGATCCTTTAGTCACATAATCATCATCCTCATGTTGTTTCAGGATGTGTCCTTCCCCTATCAAACAACATTGTCATCGTCATCATCACCTATCAATTGGTTTTCAGCTTGACTAGGGGCAAGATCATGTTCATCCTTGGGTCCTTGTGCATGCCTTTTTGGTTGATTGTGGGTATCTTTCACATGCATTTTTCATGATCGCTATAGTTATCATCCATAATAAAGTCTCATTCATCCATAATAAAGCTTCATCATCCTTCCCACGGTCTAAAGATCACCAAAATTTAGCATCCTTTGCTTTCATATCCATCTAACTGGGAGCAAATCCTTGACTTACATCTTCATGGTAAATAATACATGGTATCGACTCTTTAAAACTTTCAAAATCCTAAAAATCATAAAATGTCCTGAAAAAAATCATAAAAATCATAAAATGTCTTGAAAAAATCCTAAAAATCATAAAATGTCCTGAAAAAAAATCCAAAAAAATCAAAACATTTCAAAATCCAAAAAATCATATCAAAAAGCAAAACTCCCAAAAAAAAAAAAATAGTCTAAATCTAGGTCTGAGTCTGAATCAATTTTGTTAGAGTGGTCGAACTATGTTGCCTCTGTGCGTTTGCTACATAGGCAAGGCTCATCTTAAATGAGCCCCCGAGGCATTAGGTCAGTCCCTTTAGGTTGTCCAAATAACATCATGACCCGGTATTTTGTCGAATAAGACAAAGTCAAGTCATGTCGAACTACGAGGTCTCTGTGCACTGCTACGTAGGCAAGGCCATCTATCGATGAGCCCTCGAGGCCCCCTAGGTCAAGTCCTTTAGGGTTCATCGTGTTGGGTCACGTCCTTGATCTGAAAGAAATCATCATCCAAACCGCTTCAAGAAACAACAAACAAATTAAATCTTTCATCAATCAATTATCTTATCATCAACTCAATCAGGGCACTAGTCTTATATCGGAATGGGGCATTATGTCATTTGTCTCATTCGGTCTCATCTCTTGTCTTTTATCAAGATACGTCCTTCCTGGGATTGGACTTTCTCAACCTTGTCATTTACCTTAAGCAGGATGTGTCCTTGCAGTTAGCTGTCATGTCAACACTTGTCACTTGGTCAACTTTATCAGATGTGTCCTCTACCTAAACAGGATGTGTCCTTCCTGCGGTTGGGTATCATCACATCGCTTGGTCATATTCATCAAATATTTGTCAAACAATCAAACAACCTTGTCAGCTTTGTCAATCGATCTTTCCTTAATCAGGATGTGTCCTTCCTGAAACCGAGGATTATCATTATCAATCAACTTTGTCACACCACTCAATCTTATCAGCTTGGTCAATCAATCTTTCCTTCATCAGGATGTGTCCTTCCTGAGGCTAGGCATGGTCAATTAAATCACTTTATCGATCCTTATCAACCTATCAATCAACTTGGTCATCTTGGTCAACCTAATCAACCAACCAAACAATCATCATTATCACTGGAAAACACTATCTTGGCAAACACTTTGTTGGTCTGGATTTTCTTATCTTTTTGATTGGTTTTGGGTCATATTACTAGTCTCCTCGAGGATGTCCTATCAATGGATTTAGAGGGACGATGATGGATCATGGCCTCTTTTCTTTGATTGATGCCTGTGGTTTGTCTTGGCAAAAGGACTGGGACAATTGGGTCCTTAGTATGAGTTGGGGCATTCCTTGTCTTTTTGACTATTTGTCTCTCCCAAATGGTCACCTTGCACACTTTGGTCTATATCATACCATGGTGTTTGTGGTCCATTTGTGACATTTCCGATGCCCAATGATGATAAATATAAATGTAAGTATGGAAGTTGGTTCTATTATCATTTCCTATCTATCTTCTTTCCCCTTTTTCATGCTAACATTTCTTCTATCCTTCATCCTTTAGTCTTATCTTCCATTTCAAGAGCACATTCATGTTCTTTGAACCCACATGTCCTCTTGAGGGGGCATACCACAACCCTCTTGGTCATCCTTCGCCTTTCTCTTTACACTGGGGCATATTTCAGAATTAAATTTCTTCGACACAATGCGATGAACTACATTATGTCAAAGAGGGGCAAAATGTAGACACTGAAAAATTGTCCTAAATTCTACAAGCAACATTTTTCCTTAGTCATCATCCTCTAATAATTAAATAATTTTAATTATTTAATTATTCTTGATCATATTCCTTTATTAATTAAATGATTTTTTAATTATTTAATTAATTCACTTTCTAATATTTATTCTATCCTGATCAATTAAAATAAATTAATTGCATCACTAATACCCCTTTCTTCAATAATTAAATAAACCGTTATTTATTTAATTATTTATCTTTTATCACATGTCTATAGTCAGATAATAATTATTATTTGAACTTTTATTCTTCTATAATTAAATAATTGACGAAATTATTTAATTATGTGTCATTCTTCTCCTTTAAATAATTGATTTAAATCAATTATCCATATTCAATTTTTATTTCTTCCTTTAATTAAATTTATGAATTTAATTAAATCTCCTTTTTCATTTCCTCCAAATAAATAATTTACCACTTGTCATCCTCTTCCATTTTCGAATAAATAATTTAAAATAAATTATTTATCCCTCTATTTTGGTCAAAGATCCCCTGTCATTATTTCATGTCATAGTCTGCATGTCCTGCATGTCTATCATAGCCGTCAGGTGTCATAACTGTCGGCGTCATATCTTTTCCATGCATGGCATATTCTTGTTGCATCAATTCTCAACCATAGATCTTGGCATCTTTCTAGAAACTCGATCTTGGCCATCCATTTCGAAACTTCCCTCTCATGAATCCTCATCCGTTGATCTTAGAATCTTTCTAGAAGATCAATCTTGTCTGTCCATTCGAATGGTTGTCTATAAAAGAAACCCTTCCCCTCGATTTTCAATTTAACAGTCATTATCTCCAACTTTCTTGCTTACTATTTGCAGGTATTTGCACAACTTCATCAACAAATCTGAGGGCAATATTGGCATAAGAAGAAATAGGAGAGACAAGAGAAAGAATCAACTTCAAAGGGGAGTGCTTTATTTCATTTGCTTTCATTTTGATTGCTCTCTTTGTTTGTATTATCTTGTTTAGATTGGGATAATAGTTTAGAAGTGTTGGTTGTCACTTAATCTAAATCTATTTGATTTTCCCCATTCTTACAGGAACATTTAACAAGTCTCCTTGGAGGAGCTAAAGGAGTGGAGAAAAATAATCATATTCCATCCTCCTTGGAAGAAGTAGAAGATATTCATGCCAATCTAGTGATTCAGATCCATATCACTACTTCTAAAAAATTGCGATGGGACAACTCCTTGACTCAACTTAAGTCAATATACAATGAACATTCTTCCCTATGATTAGAGTTGAGTACGTTTTTTCAATATGTGTTTTGTAAATTTTTGATATGTAAATATGTGGAGTAAATAAGTGTTCAACATTCTATGTATATAGAAAATCTTTTTGGAGAAAAGGGGAGTATATTGTAAAATGTATGTATAGATAGGGAAGTTCATATATTTGTTGTGAAGACCACCTAGCCTTTTCCCTTGATTTCAAAGGAGGAGAGATAATTGAAGATCTGGTATGTGTTGCAATCAATAAAAAGGGGGAGATTGTTGGAAAATGCATGGATACTATGTTATCATTGATGTCAACCTTTGTTAGTGTTTTCATTGATGTCAACCCTTGTATATATCATATGAATTTATATTATTCATGAGTATATGGTACATAGATGTAAGATTTTCCTATCTACTAAATTTCATAATTATATGTTATCACTGGTACACTATTGTGCATCATCAGTCAAATTTCATGGTTTGGTGTTAAAATCCTTGGTTAAAAAGTTTGAGTCTATCTAAGGCACAAGATTGGATAAACAAGAGCTCTATCAAATGCTCCATATTCCACAATAGATGAAGTCTTATTTTTTCAGTTTGAACGGTCGCTCTCTACAGTCTGAAGGCATGCATATTTCATGTATCCGCACATGTGTTCTACCACAAATTATTCTAGAGCTATCAATATATGAACTTGATAAGTCCCAAAGAATGTATGACAAAGAGAGAATTGTATGTCTTTGTATTTTACCATATTTCAATTTTTTACCTTGCGGTTCTAAAGTTAAGTTTATGAATATGCTATATCTACTCGATCTAAGCTTTAGATGATTTGGTTCACCACCGGCAATTTTCTAGATGATAGTATGTTGTCTATGTTTCGACAACCTAGTAGGTTGGTCTGTTGATGTCTAATCAGTCTACATCAATACATGTTGGATCAAGAATGTGTACAAAGGTTTTGTAATGCATGATGGAAGCTCTTTTGGCTCTTTTGTAGCTTGAAAAGATGTTATGTGATCCTTTCCTTCATAATAGTGTTCAAAATCATTATTCCTTAAGTATGAAGTGTTTTCTCCAGTATCTATTGATTTAATATAAAAAAAGGGTGCACAAAGATGTTTCTACATTCTATATCAATTTTTTGAAGTGATCCACAAAGTGTCTCTTGTTCTTTTCAAAACTTCTTTGGTCTGGAGTTGATGTTTTGATCGTTTTATTGTTTGTCAAGCTGAATTGTCATATTGGGTTGATTGTGCCAAGTGTTTAGCTATGTGTGCCAATTTTTGAAGATAAGTTTCATGAAGGATAGGTCTTAAATATATCTCTTCTTATACCACATTAGTTTTATTTCTATTTCAAATATTTTTTGAGCTGACTTCATTGTAAATATTGTATATCTAAGATTTCTTTTTTGAAGTCGACTTGAAGAATCTTTTTGAAGGATGTAGATGGTATAAATAAAATATCAAATTTTTGAGATGTAGAAGTATGTGTGCGAGTGTGTTGTAATTTGTTTGAGAAGAAAATGTGTGAATAGTATTCTATAGAATATATTTTGATGATGAAATATGTCAGAGATCAGTTTTGAGAGATCAACAGTGAATGTGAAGATTGCTAAGAAGAATATGGGCTTGTAAATGGGTAATTTTTTTGAAGGAAGAGAGCTGTAAGAAACATAGCTTTATGAAGCAGTTGTATTTACCAAAGGCAGGGAGTGAGAGGTAATTGATGTATTGAGATAATTCATGTAGTTTTCATGATCAATTAAAGCATTCAAAGTATCATTTCAAAGAATTATTAAGTGTCAAGATCCACATCCAATTCATCCATCTCATGCAAGTTGCTAACCTCCTAATGTCTCCATTATCAAGGTTTCATTCAAGGGTTTGTTGAGTGGTAACATATATTTTTTCATTCTTCATTCCCTCTTTCATTTCATTATTTCAATTCAAGGTTTGATTACCAAAATAGGGTTTGACCAAGGCAAACCCCCATTCACCCAAAAAAAAAAAAAAAATCTCTGTTGTGTTTGTGATTGCAGATTTAGGTTGAAGAAGACTTGAATACTTTTTGAACTGAAAGATTTACAAAGTTTCCAAAGTTGCAAAATTTGTCAAATTTTTCATCAAATCATGAAATCTAACCTACAGATCAATTTTTGACTTTCTAACACTGAAACTTGGACAAATCAAAAGCTTCAGATCTACACCAAAGGCTCCCAAAATATTGTTGCAACCCCTTTACCTGGACCCATTCGCCCATGGGCGAATAATTCTTAGATCATCTTCTAGAAATCACTTTTGGTGACTAATACACATGTTTCTTCCCTTGTCATATCTGCATTCTACTTTCTAGTTCTATAAATATTGAGTTTAATCTTCAAGTTTCAAGTGTTAGATTGCATTTGGTGTTGATTTGCTATTTTTAGTCTTTCTCCCCAAATTGTTGTTTGACCTTGACCCCCATCCTTCAATCATAAGGAAATCTGAAGATTATCACATAGGGTTGATTTACCTAAGGGTTGTTAATCAATTCTTTGTGGGGATATCTTTTCATAATGAAATAAAGTAAAATAGGTCCCTTATTGTTCATCAAATCCATATTTTACAAAACAAACCTAGTTTTCTTCATTTCATTTTGGTGAACCCAACTTTTGAGCATCATAACTTGCTAATTTGGAGTCCATCTTCAGTCTTAGATCTAGATTTTACATTCATTTTCATTGCATTGCATTGATTTGCATGTCATTTAGGGTTGTTCGCTTGCATTAGTTTGCATCTAGTTTAGGGTTTTAGGTTTGCATTTTTGCATCCTTTAAAAGCTAGAAAATTCAAAAATATCAGTCATTTTGCATAGTTTTTATATAGCATTGCATAATCAGTCATTTATATATTAAAATTGAATCAAACTTGCATCTCTAATTAGGTATTTTTTCTTGTAATTTAGCACTATTTTGTACTTTCATTTAGACCTTATTTTATAGAAATCTGAAACTGCAACTCACTATCTAAAACCAAAATTTGAAAACCATAGAAATCATATTAAAAACTTGCAAATTAATTTTTAAAATCTTGAAGTGAGACCTATTCGCCCATGGGTGAATGAGTCTCTGCTCGGGGCTTAGCTTGAAATCTTGAGCATTAAAATCATAGATTTTTCCTTCTGTGTTTCTGTATTCAGTCTTTTGTTTTAGTTTTTTGAAATTTTTCATATTAAGAATAATTTGTCAAATTTAGTTCATTGTTTGAATTATAAATTGCATCTAAAAGACATCATTTTCAGGTTTTTGCATATCATAATATAAAATTTATCTTGCTTAAATCTGAAAATTGCTTCTACATATTTGCATTGCACTTTACATTCTAGGATATTTCATTAAATTTTCTCTCTTATCTATTTTGGGTGCACCCTGCATTTGTGAAACTTACATGAGCTTCACAATTTGGTGTCCTATTGCCAATACTATTTTGAGATGTAGTTCAAAACTCATGTCATCTTACAATACATCATTCACCATGGATCTTGGGTTCTCTAACTCTTTCACTCATAGTGTTGACACTAGTCAACCCACCATGGATCATACCCTTAACACTTCATTTCGTATGACTTCCCTAGCTACACCTAATGTGACTAATGTTGATGCAATGATTGCTAATGTCCCTCATGAGAATCTTAGAAGAATGGATAAATAACTTGATAAATTGTAAGATTTTGTGAGTTCTGAATGTAGTGCTCCTAATGTAATCCCTCTGATAGATAAAATGAGGAGAATAATTGAAAATGAACAATGAATAGGTATTGTTCGTAGCTTGGTTCATGTTAATAATGAACATGTCCCTACCATAACTATTTGTACTCAATATTTGGGGTATACTCAAATTCAAGGTGGAATTCCAATTCCTGCTTCCACAACCATAACATCTCTTCTAACATATACCAATCCAACTATTACAACAACCATACAACCTACTAGCAATGTAAACACTTCCTTAGGTATTTCCACTAGGCTTGCCTTTAGATTTATGCATTCAAATATCATTTTTCCTAATCCATCTCCCCTCACAAACTTACAAGTCACTTTCCCTCCACATACATATGCACCTCCACCTTATACACCTCCATCTCACAACATTAAAAATGATCCTATCCTTAACACACTCTTGCAAGATGTTTCAACCCTCCAACAACAAATTGCTATAGTAATTCAAAATAAAAATGGCCAACCTTCAAAATATGTCAAAAGAAATCCCTTGTCCTTGGAGATATTGAGAACACAAATTCCAAAAGGTATAGAGATTCCTAGATTTGAGAAATATGGTGGGAAAGGAGATCTTGTTAGCCATGTTTCTACATATACATCCCTATGTAGTGACTTCATTTTTTACGATAAACTCTTCGCTAAACTCTTCCCTAGATCCTTGAAGGATACTACTTTGGAATGGTTTTTCTCCTTACCGAATAATTTGATATGTTCATTCAATGAACTTATTGATGCCTTCTACAATCACTTCCAAATACATACAGGTTCTAAGATGACCTTGGTTGATTTAATGGCATGCAAACAAAAGGGTGATGAAAAAGTCGTTAATTTCATAGCACAATACCAATTTCTCTACTCACAAATAAACATTAAGATTCCCAATGATGACCTTCAAAGAATTTTTATCTCCAATTTTCAAAACAAAGTCCAAATAAAACTTGAGATGTTGAAATTTCCCTCTTTCACACAATTGTGTACTACCCTCCATGATTATCAAAATTTGATTAGTAGTCATGAAGTGAAAACTCCCTCTAGCCATCTTGAAAAATATGAATCCATGTCTCATAACAAGTATAAACCATTCAAGAAAAAGAAAAAAAAAGGTTTTTAACAAATTAATCCCCCTCAACCAACTCAAAATGTTGATAACCAAGTGGCTGCTATGAAGACAAAAAATCCATACACATTTGCTGATAGAAATAGATAGTTCGCACCTCTACCTGACACACTTAATAATATCATGTTGCAACTCTTAAACAAGAAACTAATTTCCTTACCTCATGTTAGAGCTCTTGATCCTACTAAGCCTCTAACTATAGACAAAATACCTATTTCCATTTTCACCGAAAAAATTGGCATGATGTACAAAATATTACAAGCATCTTAAACATCTTGTGCAAGACCTCATTAATTTTAATCATATTCAAATTTGTGGTGTTGATGCTCAAGGTTATAAGTCTGTAGCCCCTCCTAATCAAAATCTACAAATATTTACTAATCCTATGCCAAATCATAACATTTCCTTTGTCAAAGCTAGTGAAACAAACAATGATGTGATGAATGTTGACATGAATGATGAAAACACAAAGATAATAGACAATGTGATTGGAATTATTGAAATTCAACCTCGTAAGGGCCTATCTAAGATGTCGCTTGACATTGCTTTCCCACAACATGACATAATTAAACATGCACCTGATGGTCCTCTTTACATAGCTAGAAGAATCAATGACAAGCCTACTAATGGGATATTAATTAATCTCATTTGTGTAGAGAATTTAATCACTGAAAAATTCTTATTTGTGTATGATATTTATCAAGATACTTATGAAAAACTGAAAGCATGGATCAAAATGCATATTAGTTTTTATTTTCCTACGATAGGTTCAATAACTCTTTAAACGTTGGATCGAAAACATTATGTGTCTCATTTTTCATCATCTCATCATCAGACCAATTTTATGTGAAGTTAGGCTACCCATGGCTTCGCTCCATGAATGTCGTCCCGTCAGTTATGCATAAATGCTTAAAGCTTCCATTTGGCAATGAGATCTTTACTGTGCATCATAGTGGCTTTAATCATGTGTATTCCTATGGTAATTTCTCATTGGATTTCTTTTGGCCTGAATCTATGGAACCTATTAGGCCTCATGAGGACTTATTTTTCAAATACTATCAAAAGTTTAAGGCAAAGCACATAACATAATTATCCCTTACTAAATGCCTCAACCCATGATTGAGCCTCCTATCCTTGATGAAACCATGATTGAACCAAAATCCCTTCCAAGTAACCATGACCAAAATATATCAAATCCTCCACCTATTTCCTATAAGAGACCACAAGATAACTAGACAAGCCTCATTGTGCCTCCTAAAATCAAAAAAAATTATAAAGCTAAAGAGAAAGTGGTTGAACAACCTCCCATGGTTCCTTTTGATCCTCCCTTAAGGGAAGAAAAGAAACCTATGGTTAATAAACCTAATCCTACATAAACACAACTTGAAAATCAAATGAAAAGGAACTGAAATTCTAGAGAGCGTAGGCATAGACATCGTGCTATTGCTTGTTTGTTACAAGAAAAATATGAAAAGAACAACATAAAAAATAAAAATATAAACTTACCTCAAGCAATGAATGATGATTTTCCTCCCTTTCTGAAACAAGAAAATATTAAACCTTGAACACAACAATAACAAGTATCTTCTATGGATATTTTCATAAGGCCTTTTGTTGTGATAAACTAGGATGATGGTAATGAAACTGCTAAAATTGATGAGGAAGTGTATAAAGAGTCAAATTTATCATTTTCCTCTTCCATTAGCTTAAATGATAACAATCATGATCATCCTTCTACAAAGAGTGTTTCATCACGTGTTGAACTTGGTGATTGTCCTAGTTTGGTAATTGATGTTGTCCCTTTGGCTAGTTGTCTTCCTTCCGCATACGATGAACAAGATTGGGATGTGGATGACTTGCTATAGGTTGACTTGCATGTACCTTACTATTCTTGTCTTTATTTTCTTTTCATGTTCTCTTTTGTGATTGCATGTGTGTAATGTGATCCCCCATACTGTTATGTTTGATGTATCTTCATGTTCATTCCTCTATTTTTACCTTCATTCTTCTATATGTCGTAAACCTTTATCTTTTCTTTTGTCTTGGGTGTTCCCTTTGGGGATGATGCAAGGTGTCTAGACACTTAGGTCTCTTCCATGTTGACCTAAAATTCTTCTTTTTTTCACTCTATATATTTCATTCTTCCCATTCCATGAGTTATTTAGGGAATGATGATATTTTTGAACTCTATAATATCATTGTAGCAAAGAAATATGCTAACCCCAAATCTTTGGATCCCTTATGTGTTTGGGATTTCATTTTGGGGGCAACCCCTTCCTTTCTAATGACATAGCTTCATTTGGAAATATATACTTGACATAGGGATTTCCAAATAATTTCTCATGTCCTGTTTAGCATTTATCATTTTCTACTTTAAAGTAATTTCTCACATCATGGTATTAGCAATTTCTTTAAAGTGGGGGCATACATTGGCATTATCAATTTTTTGGAGATCTTGGACTATATCTTATGTTTCATTGTGTGGTCTTATTACTTCTTGAGAAATGTCTTCTTCTTGGTGGATTCATTGGGTTTGATGTCCTCCAAGAGTGTGACCTTTCTTGGCATATGACTTTCCTCTTAGTGGTGATGCTACACAGTGCATTCCCTAATTTACGAATCTTTTATCCTAGACTTGTCCTCTCATGGAGATATTAGGCATGATGTAGGAGACCTTACATGAACTAAGAAAAATATCTTTGAACATGTCTTATCCTATTTTCATTTTGTTCATAAGTGTTTAGCATAACACAACTTGCTAACCTTGTGAATCTCAAAGATACAACCCATTTTCATGGTCACCAAGAATAACACACTTTGCTTGCTTGTGGTGGCTTGTTTGTTCATAAGTGTTTAGCATAATGCAACTTTCTAAGCCTTATGGATATTGAAGTTCATATTGTGTGGTGCCTTATTAAATTTATCAAAGGTATAACTTTGGTATGGTATGGGAGCCTAATAAGATTCTCTCATTTTACACCCTTGGGGTCTCACCTAGTGGAAAATGGATTTCACTAGCCCATGTGAGCATGCATTGTTGTTTGCATAGTGGACAACAATTTTTGCTTATAAATGTCTTTGGACAAATAGTTGAGGCATGTTCCACATCATGTTGGACAATCAAGGATTGATCCTATCCTTTTTCTTTTTCTTGTTCACTCTTCCTTCGAGTCTTTGTCATTGTATGATTGAGTATCTTGTCATTGTTGCATATATATGTTTAACATATGTATGTGTTTCCTTGTTCCTTTGTTGGTTTTTCCATGAGATCTTAGATCTTGGAGGATTTATCACCTTCATTGATCTTCATTGTATTATCTTTCCAACAATTGTATAATTAAACCTCTATTGATTGTCTACATTAGTGTGAGTTTGACATAGGGTCATCCTCTCACTAAAGTGGGAGCTAAATGTAGTGTAGGAAAAGGTAACCCTTTAAATTTTCTCACTTGTTTAGGCCCTCCCCATTTAATTTGGACTTACTAATGCCTTAATTTAGTGTTGTTAAATGTACCCCGTTACATTTACACAATTATTTGGGCCCTCTTAATTAAATTAATCTTAATTATGCCTCAATTAGCCCTTTAATTCATTTACAAAGCCTAATTAATTATATTCTCTGAACAGGAAACCTTAAAATAATTAATGCCTAAATATAACACTTTATATTGAGCAATGTGTGTTCCAAGTATAGGGACCTAGGAGCCATTTTCCCATGGGAAAATGGGTCGTCCATAGACCTTTGGACCTAAATTTAAATTATGTTTTTGGTAGTATTTTAACATCTCTAAATCCATAATTCATTGTCGGCTTGTGATATTTGAATTTTGGGAAATTAAGGATGCATGCCTGTAGACATTGAAAAATGTCCTAATCGATGTCATGCATCTGAAAAAAGTTTATTAACATCATTTCTTATTAATCCATCCTCTTTTCGCTTAATTAATTCAATTAGCCTAGCTAATTAATTAATTATATAATTTTAGTCCATTAGCCTAATTAATTAAATCGGGTTAATTCATCTCTTTTCACACTAACACTTCATCCCATTAAATTAAATAAATCAAAATATTTAATTTAATCTCCTAAGTCATCTTATTTAATTAAATAACCCTAAGTTAATTAAATATCATTTTACACCTCCCCTATTTATTAAATCATTTAATTTAATAGATATTTCTAATTCCTCTAATCCCTAATTGCATAAATTAAACCTTTTTTAATTAGAAATTAAACTAATCAAAGCAAATATTCTTTATCCTTTTTGCACAATTAAAAATTTGTTTTAATTTATAAATTCACCTTTATCCTCATCAAATGGAATATTCCCTCTCCTCTAATCAAGCTACTTTGCTTTAAAAGAAATTTATCCCATTTACCTCCCAAGCAAGTTATCTTTGACCTGTGTGAGCAGGTCAAAAGTGTGTTTGTTTGAGGTGAATGCCAAACCTTGATCATTTCCTTGATCCATGTGATCTAGGATTCTCATTCTTTGATGAGAATCCTTGATCCATGTCTTCTCATCCCCTTCATTCTCAACCGTTGATCAATATTTTTTATCTCAACCACCCAAATTTCATGAGCTCTCCTATAAATAGCCTACTATTTGGAGAAATAAAGAGGAATCACTCAGAAAAAACTTATACTGTTAATTTTATTCACATCCATACTCTCAATTTGCACACATTTAGCTTAATTTCAGTTTATTTTAGTTGCATAATAGCTTAGATTATACATTAATGACTTTCTTGCATCCATCCTAGTTTCTAAATAAATTAGGGTTTCATCATTTTAGCATCATTTTAGCTTAAATTAGCTTAAGATTGGCATAGAAATTACATAATTAGATCAATTTTAGAATAAAATAATGGTAACCTACCTTGCATCATGTTTATTTTTATCATAATTTAGGTTTTCATACACCAAACATCATGGTTTCATCGATTCTCTTCCATAGAATTGACTTAAACAAGCTCACTATCATGGGATTGGGAAAGGTTCATCATTCCACAATAGGATAAATTTCAATAGATTAGAGTAGATATTTTATTTAAAGCTTTCATAATTTCAGCATCTTAGGTTTCTTGATAAAATGTTTACTTTCAATTTTGATTGATTGATCTTGTTGAGATTTGAGTAACCATGGCCCAGTCATGCTTCAATTCTTCATGGATCAAGCGCAATCACACCGGTGAGTCTCACGATTGACATTCTAGTACTAAAAGGAGGGAAAACTGACGATTTAACTATTTTTTAGCTCGAAATCCATGTTCATGATGTTTTACAGGTCACAATGATGCTCAAACCACAAACAACGACGCTATCTCAATAGCGTCACCATATAGAAATTATCGAGCAATTTAATATGGCGACATGTATTTAATTGGTTGATACTAATTTAAATATAGTGACACTTATTTAAATTTGAACTATCATGGAATAGAAATGGGGATGCTCAAATTCACCAGACCAACGCTTTCAAAATTCAAACTGTGATTCACTCATTGTCTGTGACACCCATCAAAACAACAACGTAATCGTGCTCACTGGTTTTATTGTAGAGCGACACTCAAATTGACTAGACTGATGCCCGAAGTTCAAATTATGACACCATCATGTGCAACGACACTCAACCATGGTAAGAAACTTTACATTTTTTTTGGACATGTGACTTAATTTCTTTGGATTCTCTGATTACTGATTGATGTCTGAATGTGTTTTTATTGCTAGACTAATAGGGTTTTTCAAGTTTAAAAGTATGGAGAAAAATTGAAGAACTTCTCTTCTATCTAAACATTCTATAATTGTAACTAGTGTTTGATGCTTTGGGGAAATTATAACCCAATTCCATGCTTTTGTTCTTTCAATTCTAGGCAACACACTAGTTTTCCATTGGGCTTAAAATGAATGTTCAAAGTTGGATAAAATGAACCCTCACATTACATCTTTCAATTGGGCTTAAAATTGAACAAGACAAACTCATCCTTCAATTGGTGCTTAAAATTAACTCATTATTGCTTTGAAAGATAAAATTGATAATTGTTTGTTTTGTTTTGTGGTTTTCAAATTTGCTAGTGAATATATATGCAATTCTCTCGCACCATTAGGTGATTTTGAGAAACATAAAAATTCTCTATCATGTTGTAAAATCACCTCCATCTTCCAATTTGGGTTTAAAATTGAACAACCATGCTAGTGTGAGAAAAGGCATAGTGTGTGTTCTCTCTTTGTGCATACGAACAAAGATGATCAAACTATGAATCTACTTACTCGCTATTGTTTATCTTTAGAGGGCCTACCTTGGTGGGAAAAAGTACTCACCCCAAGGGAATGACCCAAGCGGTAATGAGCATAAGTCAGGATCTTCTGAATTGCTATACAAGTTTGTGGTTGCAAGGAAAGTTTGCAATCAATAGGGTGATAGATGATAGTTCTCCCCCAGTATCATTATAATGTGTAAAGCCCTTGTTCTAAGGGTTGGGAGACCTCTTGAGGTATTTTATCATTGTGTTCTCTAAACTAAATGCCCTTATTATGAACCCTTGTATAGTAGCCAAAAATACCTTGACATTTGTTGTTGTCAGGAGGTCAAACCTCCGAAGTCATCCCACATATTTGTGATTCTTAGTAGAGATTAAAAATTTTTCATGGTAGATTCATGAGAACTTGAAGCTTGGTTGACCCGCATAAGTGAGTTTCGTGGACAGGATCCAATGTGGTCAAGCTTCTAATCATTTGCTTTGAATAAACGTAGCTAGAGAAATCCAAGTGGGAATACAACAAATATTGCCATTTCTATCCTGTTAGTGTAACTAATATTTAATTGCACTTGCATAACTTTACTTAGGTTTTGCTTAGGTAGTTATTAGTTTACTTAATTAATAAGTAAGCTTTATTTTAGTTGAGTTGTTTTAGGTCAACATTAGGGTTGCATACTTTTTTTTCATAAAGCAAATCATCTCATTGTAATCTTAAAATTTTGAATATATCAATTTGCACATTTCATGCAAAGCTCTTGCTTTTTATTAATTTTTTCTTTTATGGAAGGCCTTTTGGTTTGCATGTCAGATCTCGATTTTCAACATGGTATCAGAGCCTTGACATGCAGCCCCTTCTCAGATTTTGGAGAAAATCATTGCAGAGTTCGTTCGGGGTTCCTTGAGGGTATCATGCCTTGAGTTCATCTATGCAGTGTTTTGGATCAGATCGGGCTTCACCATTGGATTTAGAGCACTGGAAAAAGTCAGGATTGGCTTTCATTTTACTGATTTTGGTCATCATTGAAGAAATCTATGATGGTTTCAAGCTCGGTGATTTTTTGCAAGCTCTTGAGGTAGCTGATTTTTTGAAGCATTTTGAGCTCAAACGAAGGTCACCATCGCGTTCACAGTGGCCAAAAAACTTAAGGACACCTATCATTTGGTAGATTTCTGAGCACTTCATCTAAAAGGAAAAAAAAAATGCCAGGGGGGCCATACGACCTCCCTAGCACACCTTACGAGGCACGTTTTTCAAAAAAATAAAAAATAAAATATAAAAAAAATGAATTTTTTTTAGCACAAATCTGCATGGCCAGTGTAAAATTTGGGCGTCGCTTGCTCGCAGCCCAACAGCCACCCATGTGCCACCCACGCGCCACCCAATGGCCTAGCTCCACCCCTCCGCCGCTCTGTCTACACCAGCCCCTGCAGGCTCCAACGTCATCAACTCCGGTCATATGGGGGACCGGGCGCTATGCGCCCAACCCTCGGTTGACCCCTCTACATTCACCACAATCATATGGATGACTAGGGGCTCTACCCCAGCCCCTAGTCTGCCAGCCCCTTGTCGTGCATAGGACCAGGGGCCAAATGTTTTTAGCCCCTTGGGCTGCCTGCAGGCCTTATTGGCCAAATCGGAGCACTTTCACCAAATCGGGCATACCTTTTGCGTACGGAGTCAATTTTTAGCAAATGAGATATCATTGGAAAGCTAGTTCTAAGCCCATTCTACTGATGTAGGTATTTTTCTTGGTTATGATTCAATTTTATTTTTCAGGTCCTTGAACTCAGATGTTGTTGTTTTCACTCCAGAGGGAATATCTTTTCACTCGGTGATCCTTTTTTCGCCATTCTTGCGGCATTGTAAAGCTGGTTTATTTCTCTACATAGATCTGAGGTCTTTTTTTATGTTTTTTTTATGCATGTTTAGGCATTCTCTCAGGGGGTTTTCTTGCATAATAATCTAATTAGAGTGTGCATGCACATTGATCTTCATCTTGTATTGATGACAATTTGCATGGGTTGTATCTGGTTTCTTAGTTTCTTTTGGCCACATTTTGTCTTAGCTTGACACATATCAAATTCATATCGGTTCACACTTTAGATTGAGAGCCTATGGTTAATGATCTACATCCAATCCATCTCAGTTTGAGGGCCACTAAATTTTTGGTTAATGTTCTAGAGTCTTTATGGTACTTGTTCCCATGGAAGAGTTTTAGTCTTAGTTTGGCATCGGCATCGAGATACATGGCTTCTAGATTCTATCATTCAATCATCTACTATTGCTTTATGGATTCCAGGGTTGTTCCCATTTGGATTTTTTGAGTGTTCTGTGGCATCAGGTCTACTATTGCATTATTATGATTCTGATACGATTTCTTGTAAATAGAAGTATCTTTCCTTACTTTCCAGATTGCGGTTCCAGTGTTACTCTATAGTGCTCTTCCAGTGCTTCTTTGCAGTAGGTCATCTCATTATAGAGGGGTTTGTCCCACTGGGTTTTTCTTCTCTACCTCATTATTGCATTTGTACATGGTTACCTAATCAAGCCTTGTTGTCGGGACCCATTCATTCTTTCTTGCATTCATCTTAGTTTTAGGTGCATGCTCATTTAGTCTCCCTAAGTTGCACTTATGGGGGGGTGTTAGTGTAATTAATATTTAATTGCACTTGCATAACTTTACTTAGGTTTTTCTTAGGTAATAATTAGTTTACTTAATTAATAAGTAAGCTTTATTCTAGTTGAGTTGTTTTAGGTCAACATTAGGGTTGCATACTTTTCTTTTATAAAGCAAATCATCTCATTGTAATCTTAAAATTCTAAATATATCAATTTGCACATTTCATGCAAAGCTCTTGCTTTTTATTGTTTTTTCTTTTGTGGAAGGCCTTTTGGTTTGCATGTCTAATCTTGGTTTCCAACATATCCTAGGGTTGTAATGCTTGTGAGTTATTTTAACACTTTGCTTGATTTCAAAACAATCCAAAAACAAACATTCACTATCCAAAATTTCAAACACTTTGTCTTAAATATGGACTTCTTGAGTTAGCCTTGATATTGCTTCTTATCCTAAGGATTTATCCTTAGCGGTTTCTAAGTATCTTGAAATCAATCTCAAACCCATATTTACCAAAGATAACATAGGAAATTATGGCTTTAATCTCATGATTTTCATGAAATGGACATTGTGAAAGTTATGATGTTGTTGACATAAACATCTAGTTTGAAAACATAATCAAAAGTCGAGTATTTGTAAAATAAATTCATCTAAGAAAGATAGATGACACACAAATGAACCCCACATGACTATTTGGAGACCGATTTCTCTCTTTTAACAACCTGATCTAACATGTGCTATAATTTATCCAAACTTTGAATTCATTTGAGGGAGAACAATTGGATATTATCAACAGTTTGAGAACCTTTACTTTTGAAACTAATGAAACGTCAAATCAATGGAGAATTGTTGCAACTATCTTGGATAAAGAAGAACAAAGAGAAAATATTTTTGCTAGAAGGCCTATATTACCACCCCTTGTGTGGCAATAATTATCTTCTTCTTTAATGATCTCACACAAGATTAAAATCCCCAAAATGAGATCCACAAGTCGTCATTCCAAGCTTAGACATCTTAAACCAAAATCTTTCAAGAAACACATTTTGGCAATTCACAAGAATAGAAACCAAATAGTGGCAAACTTTTATAGACACGCTTCAAGGTATAGTCCTGAATTATATACTTTATTTTGGGGCCAAAATCTTGGTCTTTTTCACGATACTGAGCTTCTCTTGTATAATCCAAGACCATAAAGTGAAACTACCTTGGTCTTGTCAAAACCACAAATGATCTTACGCAAAGTAAAGATCCCCAAACGAAAGTCAACTGGTTGTCACCATAAACTTAGACATTGTATTGCAAATGCAATCAATAACCGCATTGAGGCACTCTACACAAATAGAAACAATTTTTTAACAAAATTTTACGAATGCGCTATAAGAAGAAACCCCAACCTATACACATTCTTCACAAGCCAAAACATTCAACTTTTTGAATATCCAAAAGATTTCCAAGACAATAATTGAGTCTTTAGGAGTGGAAGATTTTAGAGGTCTAGCATCATTCTCGCTACCATGGTCTTAGAAAACGTAGGTTCATTCTAAGTCAACATTGGATCAAACATTTCACCCACCCCTCAATCACATTCCATCCTTCACCTCATCTATCTTTGCATAATATTTCAACACACCAACACTTTGGGACTTAAAACCTTAAACCAACTTGCTACCTTAGCTACTTTGTATGTGAAATGCATCCTTTTCCATGCACCTAGTTGAGATAGTAATCATCTATGAACTAGTTTATCTTGAAGGTCACAAGTCTACCCTAGAGATTTCTATGTTCATTAGATCATCCTTTATTCCAACATCCCAACATCAAGCTTAAGCCAAAAGTGTTGTCCCAGAACGCTTGCAAATATCACTTCCCACATCATCCATCTTTTCATCCCCCATTATCATCATTGCTCCCAAAAGACTTAGACCATCCCTTTTACCTAAATTTGAGTCCACTAGAGAGTTCAAACATTTTAAATCTCAACACAACTCTTCCATCAGTGACCCAAAATTTATGGTAAAAACGAGATCGTAACATAAGAGAATCGTGGAAAAATAAAAAGTTACATTTACCACAAATGATCCAAATCCTTTAAAATTTTATCCTAGAAGTCAGGTTACACCATCACAACAACCATCATCTCCTTCAGGATTATATGAAATCGAAGAAATCACCAACAATCTATTTGAGCTCACTAGGGAAGAAATTTTAGAACATCAATCTTTTGAAAGTGTAGCTCCTATCTCCCCAACATTTGTAGCATTGGATTTCACACAATATTTCACAACTCCATCACAAGGGCTAAGTCAAACTTATATACCTAGTCTTGAAACCGGGCTTGTTAAATATTTTGGTCACACCTTACCATTCAAAAGTAATACGCTTGTTGGAACCCTTGAAACCAATCCTCCACCTCCCACCACTATTTAGACACCTACCTTTGGTGCTCCTTCTATTCCCAAGGATCTAAAATAATTACACACTCCACTTGAAATTCACTATTCCATTATCACTTTAACATTTCTAGGACATCCATCTTCATCCACATCTATGAGTACCACAAGTGTACCTACCATCACACAAAGTGGTACGGATCACAAATCTCAAAGTAGCACACAACGGCATGTCAAAACCATATCACAGAATCAACCCTCAATGCAACTAGGGACATCTTTATCCAACCCTCTGATGGGTTCATCCATTCCATCTACCATTACCACATCATCTCCCATCCATCCATCTAAAAGAAATATGTTGGTTACAAGTTCTATCACTCCTAGGAGTACCTTGATTACAAATCCTTTGTTTACATCTTCTGCACAAGGAAATCCTTCAAACATAGGGCAAGGGAATTTTTTCAATCAATGGACTCAAGGTCCTAGTGTGTCATTTACATTGCAAAATTTAATGACATCATCTTTTCCAATAGCTCCCTTTCCTATATCCAACCAATCAAGAGCTCAAACATACATTCCTCCATCTCATCTACCATATTGTAAGGAATGTTAAACCAAGGGAACCCTCCACCTTTCACTACCAATCCACTAACCACTCAAAATATCAATATACCTAATCCTTCACAAATGTCTCAACAGCTTCCTGATCCCATGTTCAAAGAACAGGCCTTAGCCTTACAACAAGCCCAACAAACTTACCAACAAGTCGTACAACAATAAGAAGAAGAAGAAGCAGTGTTAGCACAACAACAATAGTAAGCACAACAAGCAACCCTACTAGATCAACAAGAAGCCTTAGTTCAACAACAACATCAAGCTCAACAAGCAGCCTTAGCACAACAACAATAGCAATAGCACCAAGTGGCCATTTCCCAACAAGCTCAGCAAGCAGCTTTAGCAACACAACAAAAATAACAACAACAACAACAAAGACAACAACAACAAAAACAAAAACAACAAGCCTATCAAGCATCCTTAGTAGCACAAAAACATCAGGCACAACAGCAAGCCCTTATGACACAACAACAACAAGCTCAACAACAAGCCTTACTAGCTCAACAGTACACCCAACAACAACAAAAAGGTTCCTATTTTCCTCATACGAACATCATCAATCCAAACACATCGAAAACATATTCATTATTTTCACATAATCTCACACTTTCATACACTCCATATAACTCATCTCTCATCCCACCATATGTTCCTCCACCCAATCTGCAAGACGATATAGCTTCACAATTAAAAACACTCTCACAAGAAATGCAAGACCTTCGCATGGGAAAGACCAAGAAACCTCATACACAAAACTTGTGTTCTTACCCATTTCATCGAAACATAGCAATGATACCATTCCCTCCCAATTTTGAAATCCCCAAATTTGACAAATATAGAGGGAGAGGATGTCATGTAGACCACATCAAATAATTCAATGTCATGTCTATGGAAGTGGCTTACAATGATTCACATCTAATGCGCCTCTTCCCTCGAAGTTTACCAGACAATGCTATGGATTGGTTTTCTCATTTGTCTCCTAGTATCAAAAAATTTCAAGAAATCACTGACAAATTCATTGATCACTTCTCCTTCAATCTTGACATGGACGTTAGTCTAGAAGAGTTTCACACTCTCAAATAAAATCTAGGAGAAACCTTCACATCACATGGACGTTAGTCTCTACCTGATGAACAACAAGTGGGAATCATTATAGCCAACCTTGATCTGAATCTATCATTCCACTTAAAAATGCAATGCATTATATCCTACGATGAGCTTGTTATAAGAGCCCTCAACATTGAAAGAGACTTAATTTCACAAGGAAATACTCAAGCTTACAAAGACAGCCATCCTTCAACTAGTTCAAATGAGAAACCTCATGTATGGGCTAAAAACAAAAATGTAACAAATGACAGTGTAGTGGATGCTAACGTCATACTAAGTGCTCCTAGACCCAACAATAATCAAGGTTCTACTATCCAACCAGCTATGCAACAAATGGTACCACCTCAGAACAATCAAATCAATAACAACAACATGCAACCAAGGAAAACCGGTAATAGGAACAATTATACCAAGTGCAAGTACACACAGTTATCAGAGCCTGTCGAAAAAATCATGAAAAAATTGGTAGATTCAAATTTAATAACACTTCCTAACTTTGAAAACTACCAAGAACCCTAAGAAAATCCACCATGGTACAACGAGTGTGATCTTTGTGACTTTCATAAAATTAAGGGACATAAAACAACAAATTGCATGAAACCCAAGAATATCATCCAGGATCTCATAGAGAATGATACCATATCTTTCGAGGTACCCACTAGAAACGAGGATCTCAAGATATACAAGAATCCTATGCCTGATCATAACAAAGCTAACAATAATGGTAAAGCTAAGGATTACACCAATATTCAACATACTTATTCCAATGTGGTTGCTTCCTATGATAGTGTTATCATTGTTGTCACCATCAAAGGAGCTAGTACAAAATGTGGAGTCACCACGCAATGTGGAAAAATAACCGTTCAAGGAGCTGCCCCATCTCAATCTAGGACACAACCCACTTTTCCCACGTCTAATCCCAGCAAGTACAATCTTGTAGAACAACTTAAACATACCCTCGCTCAGATATCAATTTTGGAACTCTTGAAATTATCTCCCGCGCATAGGGAAATACTAGAAAAATCCTTGTCTGAGTCATGTGTTCCTGAGAACATTGATACTGATCAATTTCAATAAATGGTAGGACATATTGTTAGCCATCTTCTCACCTTCTCTGAATAATATTTACCATCACAACCATCTCATAACCATGCTTTACACATTGAGGTTGTCATTCATAAAAAAAGGTTGAAAAGAGTCTTGGTAGATGGAGGTGTCAAACTATACATTTGTACCCTGCAATTGATCAAGCATCTGGGCTATTCAGAAGATACTATTAAGAAGACAAAGAGTACCACCATAGAGAATACGATGACCAATAACAGGTATCACAAGGAATCATAGCACTCCCTATCCAAGTGGGACCTCTCATTGTAGAAACTACATGCCAAGTGCTTGATCTTGATCTTCCCTATAACATTCTACTTGGTCGACCTTGGATCCATGCTTTGAAATCCATACCTTCAACCTATCATCAGTGTGTAAAGTTACCTTTCAAGGGCAGAGAAATCACTATCCATGGAGGTCTTGATCCTTTATACTATTGCAAGAGCCTTGAAGCCAAGTTTTATAAGATCCCACAAATACCCAAAAATGATGAAGGACCTACATCATCAAGCTCATTTGTTGACCCATCATCTCTAGCCTCTACCTCAACATCACAAGAACCTATTGTAAAAAGCATACCTGATGTCAAAGCAATAATCCAAGATGACGGTTGTGGAAGCTATAAAATATTAAAAGACACCTTTTTCTTAGGAGAATTATCAATTTCTCCTCAAACACATGGGAAACCAACATCTAGCACCAAAGAGCCATAAATTATCAAAATAGTGGCTACTACTTTCACCAAATGGGGAGATTTGAATCAAGAAAACGTCCATGAGAAATACATCTCTAAACTCCTCTATCAAGATGAACGATCTATTCCTATTCTTCCTATGGAAGATGACAATAAAGGTCTATAGCTAATGTAGAGCATGGGGTATAACAAGAATGAGAAGCTAGGACAGAATGACAATGGCTTGTTAGAACCTATCCTTCTTGAGAGACAACTAAAGAATCATGGTTTAGGTTGTACTACTAGCAAGGTCACACTTATTGGCAAAGGCACTTCCATTAAGCTGGATGAGGCTTCCTCTTGGTTACCTACATCACGTGATACTACCTTAGATGAATTCCCCCTTGATATGGATGACCTATTTGAAAATAACACCCTCTTCATGATATCCATAAAATCCTTTGTCCCAAACAACCAACCAATCGAAATACGCCTGGTATACTCGCAACTCATTAATATGGACCAACAAGGCCCACCAGTTCTATATTTATTCAAAAATAATGAAGCGATCTTACAATTCATGGGGCTCCGAGACAATTTATCATGGGCAGATCACAAAGAAGTCTTTGACATAGAGCTTGATACAAGGGCATACTATGGGGAGATGATTGAATCCTTCAATTGCAAAATAAATGAAATGCAATTAACTTGTTGATTCTTGAGTGAAAACCATCTCATGGCACTCTCTGGTCCTAAAATAGTAAAAAAAAAAAGGATGCATTCGATAGTGAAAACCTCCCTAACGCACCCAAGGATGAGGGATTAAATCTCCCCTTAGTGTAATGCATCTAGAAAAATCAGCAATACTAGTAGAGAAGGCTATACCAGTCAATCTGGGAACAAAAGAAGAACCTAAGATCACCTTCTATGTTGAATCCTTGTTAGACAAAGAACAAAACAACCTTGCAATATTTCTTAAGGAGAGAAGAGATAACTTTGAATGGTCATACACAAATATGCCAAACCTTGATCCAAAAGTGGTTGTACATCACCAAGAAGTCTATCCTGAAGCCAAACTAGACAAGCAAAAATTTAAGGAAAATGCATCCTCAGATAGCACTCTTGGTAAAACTAGAAATACAAAATCTTATTAATGTTGGATTTATCTAACCAATAGATTATCCTGAGTGGGTTTCAAACCTGGTACCAATCTCAAAACCCACTAGGGGCATCAGAATATGCACTGATGTTAGGGATCTAAACAAAGCTTTTCTGGAGGATGATTTCCCTCTTCCTAACATTGATCTCATTGTGGATTTAACAATTGGGAATGAAATATTGTCGCTCATGGATAGCATTTCAGGCTATAATAAAATCATAATTTCCAAAGAGGATCAACATAAAACTACCTTTACTTGTCCATGGGGAACCTACTACTGGAATGTAATGCCATTTGGGTTGGAGAATGCATGAGCTACCTATCAAAGAGAAATGGCCCTCATCTTTCACGAAATGATCCAAAAAATAGTTGAAGATTATGTGGATGATATTTTGTCAAAATAAAAAAAGAGGAGTGAACACATACAAGTCTTAGGAAATATCTTTGACAACTTGAAGAATAAAAAATACAATTGAATCCCAAAAAGTGTGTTCGGGGTCACATCGGGGAAGCTTCTTGGTTTCATCATTTCACAAAGAGGGATAAAAAATGATCTAGCAAAGGTAAAATCCATCTTAGATATAGAGCCTCCACAGACATTGAAACAAATGAGAGGATTACAAGGAAGGCTATAGTCCATCAAAATATTTCTTAGCTCAGTTATCAGATAAGATTCACCCCTTTTCACATCTTCTCTATAAAGGGATAACTTACAAATGGGATGAAAAATGTGATAAATATTTCCAACAAATCAAGGATTATCTACTAATAGCCCCAGTGCTCATGTCATCAATATCAAAAAAGCTATTGATCCTATAAATCTCAAAAACACAAGCAACATTAGGAGCTCTTTTAGCACAACATGATGAAAATGGAAAAGAAAGACCCATATACTACATCAATAGAACCTTGGTTAGCTACAATATGAACTATTCACCCATTGATAAAGCATGCCTAATGGTAATATTTGCTTCACAAAAGTTCAGGCATTACATGTTGGCACACCAAATCAAACTCATCACAAAGATTCATCCATGAAAATATCTATTATCTAAAGCAACCCTCATAGGTCAAATGACTAAATGGGTAATGATTTTGATAGATTTTGATATAGAGTATGTGGAACACAAGGCAATCAAAGGGCAAGTGATCACATACCAGCTAGAAGAAGCACCCATCTATGATGGGAACCCATTAAAATCTGAGTTCCCTGACGAATCAGTGTTCCTTATTAATCTAACAACTCAATGGAAGATGTATTTTGATGGATCAAGAGTCGACATTCTCTTCATCGCCCCTCAAGGTTATTGTATCCCAAATTCTTAGAAGATACCATTCCCATGTACCAATAACATTGTTGAATATGAAGCCTTGGTCACAGGTCTCGAGATAGTAGTTAAGTGGTAGATACAAGAGATGAAATTCTATGGAGATTCACAGCTAGTTATCAACGAAGTCAATGATGACTATCAAACCAAAGATGACAAGCTCACTCCTTACAAGATAATGGTGAAGAATCTCAAAGATATTTTTATAGACATAACTTTTGAGTAGATTCCTCATATGAATAATAGAGCAATAGATGCCATGACAACAATTGGATCACTACTAGATATGTCGAACAATATTCTTCAATGTGAATTCTTGGTAGAACATCTTCTCATACCAAATTTCAAAATCCATGAATCTGAATTCACATGTGTCATTGTTGGTCCTGGATCCCCTTGGTACCATGGCATCTTTACATACCTTAACATAGGAACCCTCCCATTGGATATCACCCCAAACCTTAAAAAGACCTTTGTCAAAAAGGCATCTCGATTCATGATCTTGGGTGATACCCTTTACCGTCAAAGCATCGAAGGGACATTACTATGATGTCTCAACCAAGAGGAAGCCTTAACTTCCTTAATAGAAGTGCACGATGGCATATGTGGATCCCATTCTAGTGGTATATCATTAGCTAAGAAATTGTTGAGGATGGGGTACTATTGGCCAACCAAGGAAAAAGAAGCTCGTCAGTATGTACAGAAATGCATCCAATGTCAACAAGATGGGGATCAAATTCATGCTCCAACTAAGGAATTGCAACCAATGATCACACCATGGCCTTTTTTGCAATGGTGACTTGACCTCATAGGAAAAATCACTCCAACCTCATCCAACGGCCATAAGTTTATCATAACCACCATTGAATACTTTACTAAGTGGGTTGAAGCTATTCCTATGACCTACATAGCGAGGAAGCAAATAGCCAATTTTATCCTAAATTACCTAATTTGTCATTATGGTATACCACAAACCCTCATCTCAGATAATGGAACCCCATTCAAAAATCAGGATGTAAAAGATTTGTGCCAAAGATTCAATATCCAACTCTACACTATACTATCCCCAAGGCAATGGCCAAGCAGAAGCAACAAAAAAAACTATCTTAAAAATCCTAAAGAAAATAGTTAACAAAGTTGGTCGTGATTGACATCTGCAGCTAAATCCCACTCTCTGGGCTTATTGAACCAATATACATACACCTACAAGAGCAAACCCTTTTTCCCTGGTCTATGGATCAAAAGCCATCTTTCTTATTGAGGTTGAGTTCCCATCATTATGGGTATCACTAAATAATTTGATAACTAAGGAAGAATATAGAGTGTCTCGCCTTGATGAGCTATAATTTTTGGATGAACGTCGCCTTGACGCCCTTAATCATTTTCTTGAGTGTATCAAAATCGACTGAAATAGAGCTATAACAAGATAATCAAATGTTGGTCATTCCAAGTAGGGGATTTTTTCCTAAAACAAAATCAGAAGAATCTTCCAAATCAAGACAACAAAGGAAAGTTTGAGCCTAATTGGTTGGGTCCCTTTGTCATCATAGCAAGCTATGGATTAGGAGCATACCAACTGTCAACCCTTGAAGGTGAATCCTTACAGGAGCCAATCAATAGCTTGCACCTCAAAAAAAATTATGCCTAAACATGAAGGGTGTAAATCAAAAAATACAAAAAATCTAAAAAATCTAAATCTAAAAATCCAAAAAAATGGGAAAAAGGATTTTAAAAAGTAAAGAAAAAAATCATCCTCTAGTGAAAACCACTTCGGTGGCACTTTGGGCAAGTACCTTGGTGAAAACTCGGCAAACAGGCGCCTCGTGTAAATAAGTTATCTCCATCTATTCTTTGGCTATTTTGATCTATCATTCTTTGCACCGCCGTTCATCCCCCATCTGTGTCCTTATCATGGCTTGTTACTGTGAGGTATTATAAACCCTTTAGTGCTACTTGGCATTTTCTAAAGGTCAGTTTGTCTTGCCTTTATCGAAGTAGGCTAAACATATCACAATGGGGGCATTCCATTATGCGTCACAACTGGGTTCTTGTATATCTAGAGGTCATGGGACATATTACCAAAAAAATACCAAAAACATTTATAAAATCTTATCCAGAAACACTTGCAAAATCCTATACAGCGAAAATCAAAAAACATTTAGAAAATTGTAAAGGCTAAAAAACCAAAACTTCTAGAAAACATGAAAATCCCTAAAAAGGTTGAACATCAAAAAACCAAAAAAAAAATGCCTTGTGTCAAATTGCGTTGTCTCAAAGCTTGAACATAGGCAAGGCCATCACTAATGTGCCCCTGAGACACCCTAGGTCATTCCTTTAGCAGTTTGTTTTAATTAGCTATCATGTCTTATCTTTGTCATGTAAATGGATCAAGTCGATCGAACTACGTGGTCTCTATGTGTATAATGTAAGCAAGGCTAATCTTTGATCAGCCCCTGAGGCCCCTAGGATAGGTCTTTAGATTAAGATATTGGTCGAAACCCCTTGAAAACCCCAAAATATCTAGATATTTTAGAAAATCCAAAACATTCAAATATTTCAAAAAATCCAAAAAAAATATCCAAATATCTCAGAAAACCCAAAAACATTCGAAAAAAAAAACACAAAAAATACAATGGAGAACATTCAAAAAGACCTAAAAAGCCTCAAATATTCAAAACACCCTAAAAAGCCTCAAAAAATTGAAAAAACATAAAGATTTATATAAACTTTCGAAAAGACCAAAACCAACCTCAAAATATTTCAAAATACCAAAAAAATTCAAATATTCCAAAAAATCCAAAAGTCCATCCACCCCATCTCGCTTTCACCTGTAATAAACTTCCACCCATAATAAACGATCATCACCTTCACCCTTTGGTGAAAAAAATAGAAAGAAAACATGGCAAGTTGTAAAGTGTGAACTCAAAAGTCAAAATCTCAAGTCTAATTCATAGGTAAATGCGTCAGTGAAGTTTGCAACAATAGCTCATTTTAGCATCATGTCCTAACATCAAACAACCCTCTAATAAACATGTCCTAGGATGTATCCTTCCTACAATGGGCATCAGTATCAGATATCACCTAAGCTAATCTTAAACTAGGCAGGAGCTATAGATAACACTAAATGTTTATCTTTGATCTTTCCATGATTTATCTTAATGACCCATTCCAAGGACCTCTCGATGATGTCTATCTAAAATGATTTAGAGAGAAAGGAATGGGGCATTGATCATTATCTTTCATTTGTTGTGTTTGTAGATACTCTTGTAAAATAATATGGCTGCATACTTGCTTAGTTGTGTGTAGGAAGGTCGTTTGGAGTATTTTTTTGACTATTGCATATGATTTGGTCCAATATGTTCTAAATTTATGACTTACATTCCAACAAGGTTTTTGTATGTCAAGGTGTGAACAAGAACTATCCTATATGCTTATCAAATTCAAAGTCCATTACACTAGACACAATGACATCCTAGTTATCAATACCTTGATGTATCGTGTCTATGTGTTATATCAAACAATAAGGAATGACAAAAATCCCAATCCCAAACTATGAGCACCCATCCTACATTTCATCTTGCATTCTTTTTCATGGTCTCGTCACCATCTCTAATAAAGTCTTGATGGATCATGGACTTGTTGGATCTTTTGAAGTAATCATCATCGACAACGGTTATTCATTCTTTATTCTTCTATCTTCTCTTTGCGCTAACCTGGTATCATGACCCTCAAAAACATCATCAATGCATCCATCCTGCATCCACAAACCATCAGCATACATGTATCACATAATTATATCATAAGCATGAAACATCTATCAACATAATCATTTGCATATCACATCACACATTTTGCATTATCATTTAAGTTGGGGTGAATAATATAGATTTTTTATTCTAAGCATCTTAAATTGATGCTTATCATAAGCATTTGCATTCATCCATCTCTATGCATTCATCATCATAACATGCATAGAAAATATACAAAAATAAATGCACCCATGTAATTTTCATCCATAACATTTGCATATCATGAACACCTATCCATATCATATCATGTAAAGATAATAAAAAATAATATAACATTTCATTCATCCATATCATATCATTGCATATCACATAGGCATAAAAGAAAATGAATCCATACATGATCATGTATAAGCATCCATATCACATCCATCCATGCATGAAATAAAATCAACACATCATAGCATGAGTCATCTGTATCTATATCATATATATCAAAAAATGTGTCATGGTACAAAATTTAGATCAGTGTATGTACATCGATAATAAGGACAATATCCATGAGGCTATCAAAAAGGATGCCATGAATGTATATCAGTATAAAGAATGGGGAAAAATTAAAAAAAATGTCTATACATCAAAAAGCTATCCCTGGTGGCTGCTACCCTCTCCAGCCTTTCGCTTAGGCTAATCATCAACACGAAAATGCATGTCACTGCATTGTGAAAAATTAGGCTATCGAAGAGCCACTGGAACATCCTTATGATAATGTTGCCTATAATACACAGCCTCCGTAATAGCCTCTCTATACAATTTGGCCAACACAGTTCAACCATGTGTGGTTGCTACTATAGCCTCTATCTATTGTAGTTGGAAACCTCATGATCTCTCTCCCCAGTAACAACCTGGACCCTCTAAAGAACTGCATCCCTCTCTGTTGTCACTACAACCACCTATTGTCGAGCCTAGTCTTGCTCACTAGTCACAACCAAAATCTATTAGCAGGTCTGGTCCCGCTCACTTATTAAACCTTTCACCTACTGCTGCAGCTGCTATATCTATGCATCTCATGCATTTGGTGGTGGTTTTAGTGGTGGTCCTGGTGGCTGTTGTTGCACTACTGGAGGCTGTTGAGGAGGTTGTTGTCCAACTAGAGGAGCCCCCAAAACCTGTCCATCATGGCCATCCTGGCCTCCCTGCCCTCTTCCCTTGACACCTCTGCCTCATGGCCTCCCTCTAGCAGGAGCCCCTACTAGATTTGTAGGTCATCATGGTGGGACAAACCACACATCATAAGCAAGAGTCATTTTTTCATCTTCCTATCCCTGGTCATATGCACAAGGTTGGGCAACCAACTGGCGGAAACTCCCAACAGCCACTGCTATCAGAATCATCGGCCCCCATGTTGAAGCCTCTCTAGCTAATCGAGAAAAAATAGCCCTATAGGCATCATTAGGCATGTCTAGTACATCGCCAAACTGTCTGGCCACTCTGTCAGGAAGGTATCGCTCAACCATGGTATGCTCTCGACCCTACATGTATCGAGTCTAAAGAGCGAATTAAAGCTATTATATATCATCATACCATGGCGGCATCTGAAGCCATGGACACTAGCGAAACACTGTCATATCATCCAAAACCCGTCTCCAGTACAAGAGCCCAATCTATCATGTGTGCCTGAGTGTGATGGCACCACAGTATCTCTAGATGACTAGATCATCTAGCTCAACATCTACTGCCTCTAAAACTGGCCTAAGCACTGCAATGTGCTCCCATGCCCAGATATGAAGAAGAGTAACACCTGCACCGAGGGCTCTCCCATCGCAATAAACAAAATCATGAATATCATGGTATAAGGAGGCCAACATCACGGGGGCCCAAGCAAACAAAGTCCTCCTATGTAGCATTCGCTACCAAGACAAACCCCATCCCAGATTGTAAAATCGGCTACGTCTGTTTGGAGCCACCAAACCCAAAATAATGGCCACAACGATCAATCTAAATGTCGACATGTGACCTCTGTATGCCTCTAAATCAATCTGTGAGGTGACTAGCACAATCTGGTCCATATCCATCACCTCTAAGCAAGCATCAAATCCGACATCAAGATCATAAATCACATGATCACCATGGATAGGAAATCACAATATGCGCCACACATCCTCTAGGGTCACTGTCGCCTCCCCCATCGGAAGGTGGAAAGATGAGGTCTCGTTGTGCCATCTCTCGCACAATGCTATCATCATAGCCAAATGTGTCCTCACAACAGGAGCATATGAGATGTACCACAATCCTAGTATCTCTCTGAGGTGCTCCTGGTGTAGCTCTGATAGATCATTCAATCTCTCAAGTATTGTTAGTCTGTTCTCTCTCGACATCAATGGTGGGAAGACCTCCTACACTCGTGAAGCGCACGACGTCAAGAAATCATCAAAATTTGAAGTTATTTGTAATTTTTGGCTTGGAAATCACAAATGTGTTGTTGTTCACAATTGCGTCGCTATATTCAAACTGCAAATAGTAGTGCCCAATACATTTAAAATTCAAATTGACAAACGAGTCACCATTTAAGATGGGGTCGCTATTTAGAATTTGGCCTGACCTAACCCTAACTTTTAAATCGGTAAGTGTGTTGCCAAATGCAAACACGTTGCCATTTAAAATTTGAAACCCTAATTTCAAATCGAAAAAAGCATCGACATATACATATGTGTCGATATCTATCTTTTGGGCGTCATCGATTGAAGTTTAGCGATGCCCCCAAATTCCAAATTCTAACGCCTAATAAATGCATAAAAAATTCAAATTTCAAATCAAGTTTTGAATCACATACTAGTGGTTCTGCACCTTGAAGCCACTGGAACTCATGAACTCGATTAGAAATATGTTGGGGAAGCTCACGACGTACCATTTTGTCAAAGGGTCAAATCTCAAACTACAAGAATTCATTAAGTGTTAATGCACAAATGAATTGAACTTGACCCCTCATGGCCTATTTAAGCTAGAAAATTAGGGTTTTTTGCCCTAATTTAACCTTTTTAATGGGGTTTATCATCATTTTCACAAATTTTTCCAAACTGGACCTAATTTTGTATTGTTTTTCACATTTTGGCATTATTCTTGCATCTCGGAACCTTTCCGAAGCCCTTGGGGCAACTTTTGAACCTTTATCGAGAAATCAACCCAAAATCAAAAATTTTGCTCAATTTCTCGAGGAGGCAAGGAGTCAATCTTATCCTTTCATTGGAGCATCTGAAAAATCAAAAAAAATATATTTTTTGATTTAGGCAGCATTTTTATCCAATAAGCGTTATTCTTTGAACTGAAGCAATAGGTAACTCGCTTCAAAAAGGGGCAAAATGTAGACACTATAAAATCTCCTAATCAATGTCATGCATCTAAAACATGTTTATTAACATCATTTCTTCTTAATCCATCCTCTTTTTGCTTAATTAATTCAATTATCCTAGCTAATTAATTAATTTATCATTTTTGTCCATTAGCCTAATTAATTAAATCAGGTTAATTCATCTCTTTTCACACTAACAGTTCATCCCATTAAATTAAATAAATCAAAATATTTAATTTAATCTCTTAAGTCATCGTATTTAATTAAATAACCCTAAGTTACTTAATTAAATATCATTTTACCCCTCCCCTATTTATTAAATCATTTAATTTTAAAAATATTTCTAATTCCTCTAATCCCTAATTGCATAAATTAAACCTTGTTTAATTAGCAATTAAACTAATCAAATGGAATATTCTTTATCCTTTTTGTATAATTAAAACTTTGTTTTAATTTGTAAATTCACCTTTAACCTCATCCAATGGAATATTCCCTCTCTTCCAATCAAATTACTTTGCTTGAAAAGCAAGTTATCCCATTTACCTCCCAAGCAAGTTACCTTTGACCTGTGTGAATAGGTAAAAAGTGTGTTTGTTTGAGGTGAATGCCAACCCTTGATCATTTCCTTGATCCATGTGATCTTGGATTCTCATCCGTTAATGAGAATCCTTGATCCATGTCTTCTCATCCCCTTCATTCTCAACCGTTGATCAAGATTTTTGATCTCAACCACCCAATTTTCATGAGCTCTCCTATAAATAGCCTACTATTTGGAGAAATAAAGAGGAATCACTCAGAGAAAACTTATGTTGTTAATTTTATTCACATCCATACTCTCAATTTGCACACATTTAGCTTAATTTTAGTTTATTTTAGTTGCATAATAGCTTAGATTATCCATTAATGGCTTTCATGCATCCATCCTAATTTGTAAATAAATTAGGGTTTCATCATTTTAGCTTAAATTAGCTTAGGATTAGCATAGAAATTGCATAATTAGATCAATTTTAGCATAAAATCATGGTAACCTAGCTTGCATCATGTTTATTTTTATCATAATTTAGGTTTTCATACACCAAACATCATGGTTTCATCGATTCTCTTCCATAGAATCAACTAAAACAAGCTCACTATCATAGGATTGGGAAAGGGTCATTGGTCCACATCAATGCAACACCAATTCCATAACGGGATAATTTTCAATAGATTAGAGTAGATATTTTTTGTAAAGCTTTCATAATTTCAGCATGTTAGGTTTCTTGATAAAATGTTTACTCTCAATTTTGATTGATTGAACTTGTTGAGATTCGAGTAACCGTGGCTCAGTCATGCTTCGATTCTTCATGGATCAAGCATGATTAGGCCCACATTGGTGAGTATCGCAATCGACAATACGTATAAATACAAGGTTATTTCACTAAGTTTCACCTAGAGTTTTTATGCAAGCATTCCTAAAGCAAAGTTTATGATCAAGGGCATTCAAGCACAGATATATCAAAGATTTATTACAACATTCAATATTTATCCATCATGTCAAAGCCTTCTTGCATCATGCATGCTTTTGGAGCTAACATTGTTATATAGGTTTCTTGATCAAGCCAAGCACTCAAAGTATCATTTCAAAGCAGTATTAAAGTGTCAAGATCCACATCTGATTCAACCATCTCATGCAAGTTGTAGAACTCCTAACATCTCCATTATCAAGGTTTCACTCAAGGGTTTGTTGATTGGTAACATAGCTTTGTTCATTCTTCATCCCCTCTTTTATTTCATTATTTCAATTCAAGGTTTGATTACCAAAATGGTGTTTAACCAAGGCAAACCCCCATTCACCCAAAAACAAACATTTTTCTCTCTTATGTTTGTGATTGCAGATTTAGGTTGAAGAAGACTTGAAGACTTTTTGAAGTGAAAGATTTACAAAGTTGTCAAAGCTACAAAAGTTGTCGTCAAATAATAAAATCCAACCTACAAATCAAATTTCCAACTTTTCGACACTAAAACCTAGACAAATCAAAAGCTTTAGATCTGCACCAGAGGCTCCCGAAAGATTATTGCAACCTCTTTACTTGGGCACATTCGCCCATGGGCGAATGAGTCTTAGATGAGCTTCTAGAAAGCACTTTTGGTGACTAGTACACATGTTTTTTCCCTTCTCGGATTTGCATTCTACTTTTTGGTTCTACAAATATTGAGTTTAACCTTCAAGTTTCAAGTGTTAGATTGCATCTTCAAGTTTCAATTGTTAGATTGCATCTTCAATTTTATTTGTTATTTTTAGTTTTTCTCTCCAAAGTGTTGTTTGACCTTGCCCCTATCCTTTAGTCATAAGGAAATTTGAATATTCTCACTTAGGGTTGATTCACCTAAGTGTTGTTAATCAATTCTTTATGGGGATCTCATTTCCTACTAAAATAAAGGAAAATAGTTCCCTTATTGTTCATCAAATCCATATTTTACAAAAAAAACCTATTTTTATTCATTTCAAATGCAAGGATCAAATATAGCAAACAAAAAAAAATTACAACTTATTTCAATGTAAATTCTAGTATGTGAAAATGATTTAAGGATGACACTATTTAGAAACAACTTTTGGGAAAATTTTGGATTGCTAGAGTTATGTTCTTTTAGGTCAACTCTTTTTTTGGACTACTTTAGAAACTTGGATGAATGATGAATGACAATACACATGTAGGTGTGCATATTGATTATATGTTGATTTTGTTGTAATTGATTCCTTTAAAAATCCAAAATCCAAGTGTTCATAGAATGATTGCTCTTATATAAATGAATGTTCCATGGTATTCCTTGCATGTGTTTAATTGCACAAATTTATTTCTATAAATACCAAGACATAGCAATAAGTCACGTAAATGTGTACCAAGTTGGTTCTAAATGGTTATTGAAAGGAGGTGAGGGTTAACAATTTTAATTTTGGAGTCAATCATATATGTCATGGGATTGACCTACAATAGAAAAATATAATTCTCAAGATTCAAAAAATGTGTATAAAAATGTAGGTTGATCATTAAGTGAATACATAAAATAGGTACAAATAAAACACCTTAATGGAATTTGTTGGATTGCTAGGGATAAGTTCTCCTAGGTCAGCTCTCTTGTTGGACTAGCTTTACAACCTTAAATGAATGTTAAACAATAATACATATAGGTATGAATATGTCTTATATGTAGATTTTGATGTAATTGATTCCTTTTAACCTCCAAAATGCATGTGTTCCTAGAATGATTTCTTTTTTATAAATGAATGTTCCTTTCTATTCTTTGCATGTGTTTACTTACACAAATACATTTATTTAAATACCAAGACATAACAATAAGCCATATAAATATGTATACCAAGTTTGTTCTAAATGGTTAGTGAAAAGAGGTAAGAGTTGACATTTTAAATTTGGAGTCAATTCTAAGTGTCAAAGGATTGACCTACAACAAGAAAATGTAAATCTTGAGATCTGAAATACATGTCTAGAAATGTAGGTTGATAATAAGACAAATACATAAAAATGGATACAAATAAAACTAGATAAAATTGAATGTATAAAAATATTTAAATAAAAATAAAAACCAAAGAATAAACCAAACTTATTACAAAAACAAACCGCACTTCATTTAAATATACCACATTCCATAAATGAACCCAATACTAAATGGGATTTTGTATGGGGATAAAAATTTCACCATATCAATCATTAATGGCTAACTTATAATTTCATTATTTTCTTTTGTTTAAATCTTTACGATCTAACAAATTATATATTAGTAGGAATGATTTTTCCACAGTCCATGAAAATTAGATGCAATGTTTCCGGATTCAACTATGTGTATTTATTTGGATCCACATTTAGAATCACACTCAATGATTCAATTGTGTGATTTCTTCTTCCTGATGATAAATCACTGAGTGTAATTCGAAACGTCAATCCAAATAAATACACACAATTGAATCCAAAAACATTACATCTAAATTATATATTATAAACATGCCTTAAACAAGGCCTCATTTTCTAAAACTTACATTGTTAACCAAAAACATTGACTGGTTCAGAATAATTAAATAAAGCAAACCGTGTTCATAGTTGTATTTGTCCAGGTGTATAGACATATCAAACACACTCAGCAAAGTCAACGAACAATACATTGGATAAACTTCACAATCTGGTTGGGCATGGAGATCTTAGCCACCAGACAAATTCCAAGCTTGTAAAACATCTGATTCCACGTCAGATGATTATCATCTAAACCAAAAACAAATACATGCTACATATATACATTATATATATAACCAAATATTAATTTAGGTATTCCTGGTTAAACCCATAATGGGCAACTGCATATCCATGTCTTCTTCCCAAACCCAATTCATCCAAACGGCCAAAGTGATATTTTTCAATGGCGTTATGATGGAATTCAGCGAACCCATTAAAGCAGGTGAAATCATCGTACATAATCCTGGGTATTTTCTTTGCCATTGGGATTCTTTGCACATTGGCAAATTCATGGTGTCTGTTAATGCAGAGGAGGAATTGGAGTTAGGGGAGCTTTATTTTTTTCTTCCTTTACATAAATTGCAATATGTTCTTTCAGCTCCTGACATGGCTGCAATGATATTTAAGGCTAATTCTGCTGTTAAACAGATAATTAGCAGCAGTGAGAGAGATAATATGTTGTGTAAAATCTGGGCTGATGCCTCACCACAAGCAAAGGGTGACTGTGATGAAGAAAGGTGGGAGATGGTGTCATGTCAATCAGGAGGATTAAAGGAAATCAGATTTTCTAGAAGTGTGTCTAGGATTAGACTTGAAACCATCCTGGAAGAAACATCTTCATAGATGACTGTAAAAATGATAGTTTTATGAAAAAACTTATGTCAGAAAGTAATGCTCAGCAACAGCAGTCCCTGGTTTAGGACTGCATATTGATTTGGAATTGTTAAATGTTATATAATTCTTTTTAACATCTTTTTTTCTGACTAATGAATAAATCTGTATATTTTTTCATTTGGCTCGTTGCTCTCATTCTGATGATGGATCACGAGTGTGATCGAAGAAACGTTGATGCAAAAATTCTCATACAATCAATTCCAAAAATCATTGCTATAGAACATTATGGATTGTGGAAACTTGATATCATTAATTGAAATCTGAAAAGTCAATGCATTAAAGAAAAATATTTTTTATAGTATATCATAATCATATGATTTTTTCTTTTAATATAATTGTTTTCCATGTTTAAATATCGATACACTTGTAATTAAATATATTTTGAAAAGTCAATGCATCAAAAAAAAATTATATTATGTCATAATTATATGATTTTTTCTTTTAATTTAATTTATTTTCATGTGTAGATATTGATTAGATAGATAATATATAGAGGTGGAATTTTTAGGGTCATATATATTATATTTGTCTCTAATTGAATATTTGTGCATTTTTTTATATTATTGTTTTAACGATTATTTATAAATTTATTGTAGCTGTTATGATGATATGAGTATAGGCATATTCAAATTTTGTAAGGTCTTATCTATTATCAATGATGTGGGGTCAATTTTGGTAGAATGTAATGGTATTTAATGTGTCAAAAGTATTGTGCTTCTCTTTTTTTTTCTTTTCTTCTTTTTCTTTTTTTAAGTTTGTAAATTCATTTTTTCTTTGGTCCATGTCTTAAAAGCATGTTTTATAATGATAATTGAATGAAAAATAACAATGTCAATGACTTGTTAACAATGACTTTATTTATTAGAATATAATTTAATCATCAATAGAATCATAGCAAGGTCCAAGAACTTTTATTGTAATTTCAATGCAATTTACAATATAATGAGTTCTAGCAATAAGGACTTTTCTAAAAAAGACACATACAAAGCATTATTAGCTCTCAATGTTTATAACACAATAGAGAAACTAAAATTTCTATTAGCAATACAACTAATCATTGCTAATGATTACGATTTAAAATTAGTTTTCGTGTGGTAGTAGTCGTTGCATTTAAAGTAAGTTGTGTTGAACATCGAATTACAATTTGTAGTTTACCTAACAATTTTCCAATAGAGCATGTAGGATAATGGTTGGTAATTAAAATAAATTTAACTTTGAAATATTTCTTGTATTTACATTTGTAGCATAGAGAATAATCTTGTTTCTTAATTTGTAGTCACGAAAAATGTCCTAGAAAATTTATACTTATAAGATTGAGTAAAATTTAGAATTTAGAATTTGTTATTACACTATATCAAATTGAAATCCTATTCATATAGAACATTCATAAATCATTTAAATGTGTTGAGATTGTTACAAGAAGGCAACAATATAATATTCTACTTTCTTTCGATTTTACAAGATTACAACTGTTTGAGGCATTGCACATCAAACAATTCAAATGTCTTGTCTATGCTTCTACATTTTGATGATGCACGTCCATATGAATATATAGAACATTATGCATTTAAAGACATGTACAGGTTTTAATTTATTAGTCACATGGTTGGGTGTAGCTTTAATATTTATTATTTGTATTATATTTTTTAATTTTGCACTCAATTTAGGAAAAAAGCTATATCTTATAATTGTAAAGGAAATTTGACAAGTAAGGTTTTCCAAAAAGATTAAGCTATGTCAATAAAGTACATTTTTCTTGGATACTCATCTTTGAATCAATGTGTGATGAAATGAATAATAAATTTATTTGGTGTGAAAGTAAAAATTATTTTAGGCTTACAACTAGCAATGTCAATATGCATTTGATGTGAATTTAAGAACATTATAGATTATATGTGCACTCAATTACCATGATACAATATTGTTGCAATCAACTAATTACCTAGGTGTCATAAGATTACATAGAGAACAAGAATTGAAGCTACATTTCATGTTGTATAATCTATTATAGTAAGTTTGCATTTTCAAGGATGCACTTTTATAATAGAAATATAATTTTTTATTGCCTAATTGTAATTTGTATATTTTTTGTCAAAATATTTTCAAGAGAAAACATATTTACAATTACATAGAAAATATGGGACTTTGGCATATGTTCATAAAGTGCTTGAGTAGATAAAAGAACAAGACATTTCACAAAGTACAGATTTTGTGTATAACAAATCCATGACAATACTAATAAGGTAGACACGTGCTTCTTCAAATGCAATGAATATATTCGTATTTTGTAGTAGTCCATATTTGACTTTTTTTTTAATAATTTTTACAATTTATAGAGAATAATCTAGATGTCTTGTTTATGCTTCTACATTTTGGTGATGCGCATTCATGTGAGCATATAGAACATTAAGCATTAGATATATATAAATTTTAATTTAATTGTCACATGGTTGTGTGTAGTTTTAATATATATTTATTTGTTGCATTTTATTTTTCAATTTTAATCAATTTAGGAAAAAAAATGAGCTATCTAATAATTTGAAGGGCAATTTGACAAGGTTCACCATCAAATTTAATCTGTTTATAAAGTGCATTTTTCTTAGTACTTAGTTTTATATCAATTGTTTGATGAAAGAAATTAAAAAAAATCTTTGATGTGAAAGTGAAAATATTTTCATGCTTACCACTAGCAATGTCAAAATACACGTCATGTGAATTAGAAACACTAAAAATTATGTGCAGTTTAGTTATCATGATTGTTTTCATAAAATATGTATCTAGATGTCATGGGATTACATGGAGACTAAGAATTGAAGGCACGTTTCATGTTGTGTACTCAATTCTTGTAAGTGAATTTTAAAGATTTTTTTTTACAATAGAGGAAACACTTTTTTATTGCCCATATGTAATTTGCATATGTTTTAAAATATTTTCAAGAGAAAGTCTATTTATATGTATGAAAAATATAGAAATTTGGTATATTTTCATAAAGTGCTTGAGTAGACAAAAGAATGAGGCATCTCATAAACTAGGAATTTTGTGTATAGTAAAGACATGACTACAATGACAAGGTGGACACGTGATTCTTCAAATGTAATGAACATATTTATATTTTGTATAAGTCTAGATTTAGCTTCTTTTTTTGTCTTTTTACAATTTCCAAATTCTTCTTTTCTTTAACTCATATTTTAAAAATGCTTATTGTAAGAAAATTAACAATTTCCTGAAAGGAAGAAAATTGTTTTGCCTTTTTCTTCTTAGGGTTTACAACATAGAAGGGACAATTTTCTCTAACTTTCACTCAAGAACAAACCCTTGAGATCTCAATGCAAAAGAGAAAGAGATCTTGCAAGAGGGTTGTTTTAGGGATGAATAGGATCTAATGAGGGTTTCACCACCAATTTTAGACTTGGAAAAGATAATGAAATGCTAGATGAAATGTAAAACCCTAGTTGAATGCAAAGTAAGACTAAATGACCTAGAAAAGTGAATGAAACAACACAGAAAGTTGCAAAATAGAATGTGTGCACCTGGATATCCAAAGGATGGATGGAGATCTTAAACATTGGAAAATCTACTTTTACTAGTGATTGGGACTCATTACCCAAGCTGGGTGAATCAGTCCTATTTCTAGAAAAATGTGTAGGAACAGGTTTCAAACAAAAGGGTATTTGAATCTGCAAAATCATGAAAACTGACTGGAATTGGGACTCATTCGCCAAAAGTGGCGAATCAGTCTAGTTGGGCTTTTCTGGAACTTTGAAAGCTAGTCTTGCTCAAGATTCTATGTCTACTCTGCCCTTCCTAATTGGTTTCCAGATCCGAAACTACAATTTATGGTCTATAGGTCATCTCCAAGTATCTCAAAGGCTTGTTGACAACTTTGACAACTTTTCTCCAATCTTGCTCCTTAGGAAATATGCAACCTAGACCTTCAAATCATACACAAAGGAGAGGGGGAAATTTTGTTGGGTTAGTGGATAGGTTTTTTCCTTATTCAATCCCCTTGTTGGTAATCAAACCTTGAAATGAAAGAAAATAAGAATGGAGAATGATGATGTTGCAACTCACCAAACTCTTCAATGAAGTGCTACAAATATGCTTGAGATGGCTACAACGGATGTAGATATTGATCCTTGCTTGAATGATGTTGATCTTGAACTGAACACTTGCTTGAATCATAAACCCTACATCACAATTGTTAGCACAATAAAAAACATGATGCATGAAATCTTTGACATGATGATTGATGCTTGAATAATGCTCTAGAATGTTTGATAATCTTCCCTTGAATGCGCTTGAATGCTATTGTGAACTCAATTTTCTATTAGGAATTCTCTCACAAAAGTCTTAGGTGAAAATGAGTGAAAGAACCTTGTATTTATACTCAATTATGCAAGAATTCTTGAAATTGCAACACTACAAGCCAACATCAAGGAGAATAAAATATCGCCAAGAATTTGAATTAATTTTTATTTTGGGTCACACGGGACTCATTCACCCAAGATGGTGAATGAGTCCCATCAGACATAATGTATGGGACCAAAAACCAGAAGTGCTTAGAAATGTGTGAAAACCGGTTTGGGGCCAAAAGGTCCAAGTGGGACCCATTCGCCCAAGGTGATGAATCAGTCCCAAATCCCTAAACCTAGGCCACACAAGCTAGAAACACCTGAATTATGATTGGTGTCGGGATTATCCTCAAAGAGATGCAATAAATGAGGCTTGTCGATGCAAAATGGGGCCAATTAAAGCATAAGAGAGTCCAATTATTAATGACAGGCCTAGAAAAGTGTGAAAGTGTGTTACAACACTTTACAACACTTTAAATAAGGTAAGATTAATATTAATTTTGATTAAAAAGAGGTTTATTAGGTTGATAAGACCTTAGAAAAGTGTGAAAGTGTGTTACAACAATTCACAACACTTTAGCAAGCTACCATTAAATCTATTAGTTCACAAGGGCCCAAACAAGTGTGAAAATGTCTCGACAACATTTTATAACACCACATTTAGCCCTCACTTTAGTGAGAGGATGAACTTGCTTCAAACTCACACTAAATTAGACAAACACGCACGTCAAGAGGGGTTCAAATGTAGAAGTTCCAATAAGATGAGACAAAAATGATCAAGAGGGGTGATCAAGCCCCCATGATGAAGATCCCAAGACAAATCAACATGAGCACAAAAGAAGACACATGAGAATGATAAAGAGAAACAACAAAGAATAAGCATGCAATGTCAAAGATGAAAACGAGAAAAGATAAAAGATAAAGGAGAGTTAGATCAAGCTTTGACCATTTGTCCATCATGATGTGGATCAAATCTAAGCTATTTGTCTGAAAAATGCATACTCACTCTAAGACAATGGAACTCCTGGTTGTCCGCTGGGTGAGAAGTCCTAAAAGGTGAGAGACATACACTCATGGTTGGTTTGCACTCACACACACGCAGGTGGCTATGGGGAAATTCATGCCTCATTCGGGCTTCCCGCTCAAACCATACCAAATTTATACCTCCTAATAACTTTAATAAGGCGCCACACAAAAGAAATGATTTTCGAGCTTCATGAGACAAGCAAAACTTTGTATGCTTGGAGCTCATGAATAAACAAGATGGCTCCACAAGAATTCAAGTTGTCTCATCCAAGGTGGCCATATAACTACAAGTGCAAAATAAGGAATAAAGGAGTCTTGTTTAGTTCATGCAAGGTCTCTAACTTAGGGAAAATCGTGCCTAATGTCTCCAAGAGAGGACCAATCAAAGAATAGAAGATTCAAAACTAAAGGGATGCAGTGTGTCACATGAAGCCACTAATAGGAATGTAATATACTAAGAGGGATCATTCTCTTGAAGGACATCACACCCAATGTTATCCACAAAGAATAAAATGCATCGTATGAAGTAAGAAGACTGCACCATGAGTCATGAAAAAATAATGCTAATGTATGCCCCCACTTTAAAGAAATTGCTAAACACCATATTGTGAGCAATTACTTTAAAGTAGCAAATGATAAATGCTAACAAGAAGACAAGAGAGCTAACTTGGAAAGCCCTATGCCAAGTCATATGTTTCCAAATGAGTTGTGTCATGACAAAGGAAAAGAGGGGTTTCCCCCAAAATGAAAATACCATAAATACAAGAGACCTATGGATTTGGGGTTAGTATGTTCGTGTTGCAATGTTTTTTAGAGAGAGATCAGAACAGTCATCATTCCCCAAATACACATAGAACTAGAAGAATGAAACAAAGAGATCGAAAACAAAGAAAACCTTTCAAGTCAACATGGAAGAGACATGAATGTATCAACCCCTTGCATCATCCCCAAAAGGAAAACACAAGACAAATGAAAAAGATAAGGAAATTTTTTTGGGTCAACATGAAAGAGACATGAATGTCTTGATGCCTTGCATCATCCCCTAAAGGAAAACACAAGACAAATTAAAAAGATAAAAAGCAAAAAATAAAATATTGACAACATAGAGAAGAATAGAGATACAAATAGAGGAATGTCACAAAGAGAGAGAGGAGATCAAATAGAACTCACGGGGAATCACATCACGCACATGCAATCATATAAAAGAAAATGAAAATGAAATAATGTGAAAGACTAGTAGGACATATGTGATTCAACCTATGAGCAAGTCATCTGCATCCCAATCATGTTCATTGTATACCGAGGGTGGATAACTAGCCAAAGGGACAATAGCAAGTGTCGAACTAGGGCCAACACAAGGTTAAACACTCTTTGTAGGAGATTTATCATCTAAGTGCATGGAAGAGTCCTGAAAAAAATGTATTCAATTCATTATGCACCTCTTCGTCATTTTTTCCAACCTCGTTATCATCATCCAAATCATCACAATAGGAGGTTGAATGATAATGTCCAAAGAAGGCTTCAAATCTTGTTGTGGTTGTTGTATTGGATTGTTGTTTTTTGGTGTATGGAGAGGTTGGTCATGCATTGCTTTAGTCAAGTTTGGATTTTGATTTTCTTTGTTTAATTCTTCATGTAATTTATGAGCAAGGGCACGACGTCTAGGCCTACGTTCTCTAGCACCTCTATTTCTTTTAGTTTTTTTTCAAGTTGCATTTGTGTAAGAGCGGGTTGAGCAACCATAGGTTTCTTTTCTTCCCTAAGGGGAGGAACGGAAGGAACCATGAGAGGTTGTTCAGTCGCTTTCTCTTTGATTTTGTAAACCTATTTTATTCTTCGAGGTGTGATAGGGTTGTTTTCATTGTCTCTTGATCGTTTGTAGGAGATAGGTGAGGGTTTGGTGTTAGGTTGGTCTTGGTGGCTTGGAATTTCTTTAGGTTCAAGCATGGTTTCGTTAAGCATAGTAGGCTCTGTGGTAGGTGGAGACATGTTTTAGAGGGATAATTCTGCTATTTTCTTTGCTTCGAACTTTTGATAGGACAAGAAAAATAAGTCTTCTCTTGGTTTTATAGGTTCCATAGGCTCGAGCCAAAAGGCATCTAAGGAAAAAATTTCCTTCAGAGGACAAAGGGTTAGAGCCACTATGATGGACAGTGAATATTTCATTGTCAAAGAGAAACTTTAAGCATTTATGCACAACCGAAGGGACAACTTTCATGGAGTGAAGTCATGGGTAGCCTAGCTTCACACAAAATTGGTTCGACTACGGGATGATCGAGAATGAGGTATCTAACGTTTTTGGTCCTATTTGTAAAGGAAGAGTGATTGATCATAGTGTGGGGCAAGAAAAACCATTGTGTGTCTTGATCCATGCTTTTGGTTTATAATATATGTCTTGATAGAGCTCATGCAAAAGTAAGAATTCCTTAGTGATTGCATTCTCTCCACGGGCGGGATCTATTAGTATCCCATTAGTGGGCTTGTCATAGATACAACTGGCTATATAAAGACGACCATCTAGTGCTTGTTTAAGTATATCCTTAGAGGAGAAAGCAATGTCAAGAGGATTTATAGTTTGGCCCTTACGAGGAATGAAGTCTATCACTCCTGCCATTTCATCCATAGGATCATTATCTATAGCATCATGTTGAATACAATCATTGTTATCATCATCTGTATCAACATTCATCATAGCATTCTTTGTAGTTTTACTGTCTTTGACAAATGAAATATTATGTTTTGGCATGGGGTTGGTTAAAATTTGCAAATTTTGGTTAGGAGGGGAAACTAACTTATTTCTTTGATCACTAACACCTCCAACAGAGAGACGACCGGATCAATGAGGTCTTGCACAAGATGTTTAAGATGCTTACACTATTTTGTGTCATGTCCATTTTGTCGATGATAGTGGTAATAAGCATTTGATCTAAAGCTTGGTGGTAAAGGCCATTTAGGACCAAGTGCTTTGATGGGAGGCAAGGTAATCATTTTTTGTTCTATAAGTTGGTACATTGTGTTATGAAGGGTATTGAGTAAGGGAGTGAATTTTCCTTTCGGGTCCCCATAGCTAAAAGGTGTCGTGGCTCTAACAACAACTACTTGGTTATTAACATTTTGATTTGTTTGTTGAGGGGGATTAAATTGAAAGAACCATTTATTTTGTTTTCTAAAAGGTTGGGAATTGTTTTGGTTTGCGGGCTCAAATTTCTCAAATTGGCTAGAGGTGGACTTTGTATCACAACTACTAACCGAATTTTGATAATCACGGAGGGCAGCACACAAGTGCATGAAGGATGGGAATTTCATCATGGTGAGCTTTTCTTGAATCTTACTTTGCAAATTTTTTATGAACATATTTTGAAGGTGAGGGTCGAGGACCTTGACCTCGATTTGGGAATAAAGTGATTGATAATGTGAGATAAAGTCAATTATCTTTTCTTCTTATTTTTGCTTACATCTCATCAAATCAGCCAAGGTCATCTTAGGAGTCATATGCACTTGGAAATGGTTTAAAAATGCATAAACAAGTTCATTAAATGAACTAATTTAGTTTTTCAGTAAAGAGGAGAATAATTTGAAGGCAATATCTTTCATTGAACTAGGAAAAATATTTTCCAAGATTTTATCATCAAGGACAAAGTCACTGCACAATGTGGTATAGGCATTAACATGGTTAGAAGGATCTCCCTTCCCTCTGTATTTCTCAAATCTAGGCACCTCTACACATTGTGGCATCGATGTTCACAATATCTCCAAGGACAATGGACTGCTTCTGATATAATATGTGTGTGGGCCATTTTGATTTTAGTTGATGGTAGAAATCTATTTTTGAAGGGATGAAATAGTTTGGAAGAATTGAGTTATGAGAGGTTCACTATTTGTATTATGAGATGGAAGTGAAAGTGGTCAAGGAGTGTATGTGTTTGAAGGACAAGTGAATGGAATGCTTATAGGCAATAAGGTGGTACGAGATATAATGTGTGATTCCACATAAGAACTAGGGATGCTAGCAAGAATACCCAAGGAAGGAATCACATTACTAGTTTGTTGCATTGTTGTTGTGACTTGAGGGTTGGTATAGGTAGGTATTGATGCTATTGTTGTGGGAGGATGAATTTGAGTCCCTCCTTGGCTTTTGACATTATTTGTTGGTAAAGGACCACTAGTGGTTGAGGGGAGGTGTTTTCCAAAGATTTGAACTATATTTTTCACAAGTTCAATCCCATCTTCACTTCCAAGCATGCAGTGAATGTTATCTATAGTAGGGATGGTAGTAAGTGAAATGTTGTTGTTTTACACTTGATGTTGTAAGTTTTCTAGGTCCTCATGAATTTGGATTATTTTTTATTGCGAGACACTATCATTCCTTGTTTCAACTTGCGTACTACTTGAAGGAAAAGATTTTTAAAGGTGTTTCCATACCTAGTGTACTAGTGTCAATACTAGGAGTGAAAGAGCTAGACAACCCAAGATTCACAACGATTGTGCTATCATAGGATGACATGAGTCTCAAAATTTGTCTCACTATAGTATTAGCAATAGGACACCAAATACTCATGCAAGGAATACTAAATGTGAGGTGAATGCAAATGCAATTTAAGCTAAGAAGAATTAAATGCTTATAATATAAATTTTGGAAACTAAAATAGAAATGCAGTAACAAAAAATAGAGAGTTAGAATCTAAACTGTAAATGCCAGAAAATGCAGTGCAGAATATGCAAAGGGACTGATTTTCCCAAGGTGGCGAATGAGTCCCAGAGAGGATTTTTTCAAAAATTTCTGAAATTTTCAATTGAATTTTATGCTTTTTATGCTTTATGCTTTGTATCTGAGATAAAAAAAAATGTAGATTTTGAATGTTTTTCAATGAAATTAGATGCTGAAAATGCAAGCTAAATGAGCTTTCACTAATGCAAGATTTGAAACCCTAGAATGCAAATTAACCAATGAAAATCCTAATGCAATGTTAATGCAAGCTAGATAATACACTCCAAATCAGAATTATGATGTTCTAAATGTAGGTTCACCAAAATGAAAGGAAGAAAATTGTTTTTCCTTTTTCTTCTTAGGATTTACAACCTAGAAGGGATAATTTTCTCTTTCACTGAAGAACAAACCCTTGAGATCTCAATGCAAAAGAGAAAGAGATATTACAAGAGGGTTGTTCTAGGGGTTGAATAGGATCTAATGAGGGGTTCACCACCAAGTTTAGACTTGGAAAAGATAATTAAATGCTAGATGAAACGCAAAACCCTAGTTGAATGCAAACTAAGACTAAATGACCTAGAAAAGTGAATGAAACAACACAAAAAGTTGCAAAACAGAATGTGTGCACCTGTAAATCTGGAGAAGGTTGGATGGAGATCTAAAACACTGGAAAATATACTTTTATTGCTGACTGGGACTCATTCACTAAGTTGGTTGAATCAGTCTTTTTTTGGAAAACTGTGAATGAACAGGTTTCAAACAAAAGGGTATCTGAAACTGCAAAATCCTGAAAAATGACTAGAACTGGGACTCATTCACCAAAAATGGTGAATCAATCCATTTGGGCTTTTCTAGAACTTCAAAATTTGGTCTTTCTCTTCCATGTTTGCTCTGCCCTTCCTAATTGGTTTATGGATTTGAAACTACAATTTGTGGCCTGTAGGTGATCTCCAAGTATCTCCAAGGCTTGTTGACAACTTTGACAATTTTTGGGTGACTTGACAACTTTTCTCTAATCTTTCTCCTTAGGAAATCTGCAACCTAGACCCACAAATCACACACAAAGGAGAGGGAAAAATTTTGTTGAGTTAGTGGATAGGGTTTGCCTTGGTCAAACCCCTTTTTGGTAATTAAACCTTAAAATGAATGCAAACAAGAATGGAGAATGATGAATGAACAAATGATGATGTTGCAACTCACCAAACTCTTCAATGAAGTGTTAAAAATATGCTTGAGATAGCTACAATGGATGTAGATATTGATCCTTGTTTGAATGATGTTCATCTTGAATTGAACACTTGCTTGAATCATAAACCCTACATCACAATTGTTAGCACAATAACAAACATGATGCATGAAATCTTTGACATGATGATTGGTACTTGAAGAATGATCTAGAATGCTTGATAATCTTCCCTTGAATGCACTTGAATGCTCTTCTGAACTCAATTTTCTATTAGGAATGCTCTCACAAAAGTCTTAGGTGAAAACGAGTGAAAGAACCTTGTATTTATACTCAATTATGCAAGAATTCCCAAAATTGCAACACTACAAGCCAATATCAGATCTAGGAGAATAAAACCTCACCAAGAATTTGAATTAATTTTGGTTTTGGGTCACACAGGACTCATTCTCCCAATATGGGGGATGATTCCCATCAAACATAATGTATGGGACCAAAAACTAAAAATTCTTAGAAATGTGTGAAAACTGGTTCGAGGCCAAAAGATCTAGGTGGCACCCATTTGTCCAAGGTGGTGAATGAGTCCCAGATCCCTAAATCTAGGCTACACAAGCCAAAAACACCTAGTTTATGATTGGTGTCAGGATTATCCTTGAAAAGATATAATAAATGAGGCTTGTGGATGCAAAATGGGGCCAATTAAAGCATAAGAGAGCCCAATTAGTAATGATAGGCCTAGAAAAGTGTGAAAGTGTGTTACAACACTTTACAACACTTTAAATAAGGCAAGATTAAGATTAATTTTGATTAAAAAGAGGTTTATTAGGTTGATAAGACCTTAGAAAAGTGTGCTACAACACTTCACAACACTTTAGGAAGTACCATTAAATTGATTAGTTCACAAGGGCTCAAACAAGTGAAGATTTCCCGATGACATTTTTCGACACTACATTTCCATGGATTGTTAGTGGTGGATTTATTTATTAGAATATAATAATCATCTAGAGCATTGTAGCCTAGAATTTTTTTTGTAACTTCACCAAAATTTACAATATTATGAGTTTCAACAATAAATACATTTGTCAATAATAGATACATAAAGCACATCATTAGCTCTCAATATGTATTGCTTAAAAATTGAGCAAGAAATATAAGAAGTAGATAAAAAATGAATGTGTTAAAAGAGATTCATTTTTTATTTGAGTTGAACAAGTTTACATCATAGTAGGAAAGTTGTAATTATTATTATAAATGTAACTATTGGTTGCAAATGATTAAAACTTAGACTTAGTTCTAAGAATATGTGATAATGCTTTCTCCATTTAAAATATGTTATGTTAAACAATGAATTACATTGGCAATTTTATTGATAATTTTCAATAGAGAAATAAGTATATTAAGTGTCATGGGGAGATGAGACCTTAGTATTTTAGAATTCTCTTCCATAGTATATTTTTCTAGGTCCAAAGGTTTTAGCGTGCTCTATTTTTACTCTTGGTTATTCTATCCAATATTGTTAATTTTATTCCTTTGAATGTATACATTTAACAAAAATAATAAAGATTTTATGATTATTTTATTCTTATTTTTCATAGTAATATCACAAGTTATATTTGTCATTTCTAGAATGAAAGGAATAATATTTATGCTAGTAACTCATTTACATACCACTCTTTGGTATGGCTAATTTTTAGTGCATCTTAGAAGCATATAAAGTATACTTTAAAAAAAAAAAAAATTTGTGATAAAAAATAATGGATATGGAATATGGTTTACATCATTTTATAAATAGGTTAATGATGTTTTGCATGGAATGAGAAAAAAATACATATAAAATATTTTGAGTTGATAATATTTTGTTTAAATGAGAAGTTTGGGAGTCTATCTAATGTAGGAGCATTCGAGTCCATAGGTGATCCTGCATCACCCCCCAAAAAAATTCTTTGAGTTTAGAACTATTTGTTTCATCTTGCAAGTTGATGTTTGGTAGCCTCTAACTTTATTAAATTTTCCAATTTTATATGGTTGATCTAATGGTATCTTATTTAAGAGGAGCTTAATGGATCTTCCATAAGAATTCATTTTGGTGAGTTTTTGATGAATAAATACTAATTTATTCTAATGCAGGGATCAATGTTCGATCTAGATGTGAAAGAATGAATTTCATCTAGATACGGAGTTCCAATGACCATTTTGTTCAATTATCTAGTTCAAACTTGTTTTCACACAATAAGAATTTTGTGGAGATTTTGATCTCATTTGGCTGCAAGGTTTGAGTTTGGAATCGGTTATAAAAAATTATTCATTTGGATACAAGTTACCAATGATCATCTAAATGTAGGATTCAATAATGGGATATGGTGATGTACACCATTGCATAATTAAATAATTATTTAGTTGTGATGCACCTAGGCGGTGTGGTTAATCACACTAGGTAATTATTTAGGACCACTTTATGTTGTATTGTAACATTGTCTTATTATTTAATGTGTGGGAGACATGTGATAATAATTTAATATCGGGGAAGTATTTAAAAAGTGAAAACTTACTACCCAATATTAAATAACGGATTAGTGGTTTTGTATTCACATGGTTTTGTGGTACATGGTTTTATCTTACCACTTGGTTGTATTTATGTGAGCTTGAGTCTATAAAAGCAAGCACATGTTTAGTGGTTAAGGTTGGTTGGGTGAGTGGGTTGTCATTATTGAGTCTTTCGAAGGAGTGCATATGTGAAGCATGGAATGGGATGTGTGGATTCATGCTTGGACACATGAGGATGCATTGAGAGGCTTGATGCTTCAAAGGTATTCATTGTAACTTGTGTATTGCTTTATTGTTGAACTATTATGGAGTATGGATGCTTTTGGAGGCTAGCTTTTTCCCTCTTAAGGGTTTTCCCAGGGTATATCTTGTGTTATCTTGTGGCTTGTCTATTTTATCTATGCATTATGGTTACTTGTATGCATGTTTATCTCTCTTGGGGTTATGTAGGAAATGGAATAAGATTGTGGGTTGAATGCATTATTTTCTAACAAGTGGTATCAGAGCTTTCGTGGTTAATGGATTTTTGTTATAACCCTAGTTTGAGAGATTTGTGCAAAGTTGAAGCCATGAACATGCATGTAATATTTGAGGCATTACAAGATATGGAACACATGTTGCGGGAGTTTTTTTGCAGATTTGGGCTTTTGTGTTGTCAAAGTTTGTTGGGTTTATTGCAAATCTGAAACTTTCAAAATTTGGTTCAAAGAGGGTTTCTTGGTTTGAGTTTTCATATGAGGGTTTTGTAGAGAAAATTTCATGAATGACCTCTCTAGACAAAATTGACCTCACCATTGGATCCAAGAGGCTCAAGACATGAAAAATAACATAAAATTTGACCTATTTTAGAAAATTTGAAAAAAAGGAAAATAAAAAATTAGCCATACTGCCATTTGAACGCCCAATTTCATGATGTGCAAGAAAAATTATTAAAAAATAAATTATCGACCTATTTTAAAAAATTGCAAAAAAAAATAAATTTCGGGCTTTTAAAAAAATATAATACCCTACAAAAATAACAAAAAAAAATATTATTATTAGGGTGGGGGATCCGCAGACCCCCTGTACCCCTGGTACGCCATGGTACCAATAGTTTCAAATGGGCTATTATCCCATCAACAGTCTATCGGCCCATCGTCGGTGGTCTGGGTCTGGCGCTCCTTAGGCCCTCGGTCCCTAGCCTTCGTTCAGTGGGGACCTAACCATTAGCCTTGTAGATTGTTTAAAATTCCAAGGCCAGTTTCAAAGATTTTAAATGCTTTTAAATCTTTGCATAAAGTCCATCGAAGAATGTTGGATGCCAAATTAAATCCGTTTTAAAAATTATTTTGAGTCCATAGATATTTTGAAATCGGCTAGAATTAAATGAAATTTATAACGGTTTCAAATCCATCACTCGGACGCCACCAATCGGCCTTCGGTGGGCTATCAGTGGCTCAGCCAAACGGCCACCTCAACCTCCTCTACATGGGCAAATCAAACAATTTTTCAAAACTTGCATAACTTTCACCTAGTAGGTCAGATTTTTAACTTCTTATACTTGTTGGAAAGGTAATTTTGAGCACTACGTAGTGGTATAGGTTTGGTTTCTTGATTTTTCTATTTTGATCAATTTTTGAGCCTAAAAGCCAAATGTTCTCCTTTTGACGGTTTTGGTCATAACTTTTGCATACAAAATCAGATTTTTGATTTCAAATAGGAATTAGAGAGAATGTATATAGCATACTACACAGTGGATCAGTCATATTATCAATTTGTGGTGTTGGATGAGTTTGGTACTTGTTTGATCACTTGTAGGAGCCTAAGATTTAAGGTGTAATTGTGTGAGCATCTAGATGATTCAAGAGGTAAAACCTTGAGTGAGTACATGTTTTTATATGATATTTATGATGGTATAGCTGATTATCAATTTGGTTCTTTTTAATATAGGTTTGTTTCAAAGTTAGAATTTGATGGTGATAGGTACACAGGCTGTCTTCGGTTTTGAGGACATGGTTTGAACATGATTAGAGACTTGGAGTCTCGTATGAGTGATAGTTGAGTGTAGGTACAACATTGGCTATGGTTATGGTGTCATGGGTATGCAGGTATATTTATGCATTGGCATGAAACGATCATGTATGTGGTTGTTTGGCGGTGATTTCATTTGGTGTTAGGAGGTTGTTCTTATCTCCTTGATGCTTGTATGGTTCCTTGACTAAAGTTAATCATTTTTGGACATGTTTGGAAAATAAGATTTGTGGTTAATTTTGTGTTTGAGTCTTGGTGTTTACATGATTATCTTCTTTGATATCTTGATTTGCAAGTTACTAATTTGATGATGAGTTTGCATGTTTCAGTGGTTGGATCTACGAGTTATTTGATTGGTAGGTTGTGTAGCCTATTGATTTTAGTGGGATTACTCAGATGTGGACTATTTATATCCACCAAGTTTGATTCATTATTGTTGCAGATTTCACTAGTTGGCCTTATATGTGGTCATTTGTGCATTGGTATGTTGTTTTGGAATGAGAGGATGGATGCTTAGAGTACTTAATTAGTCAGTTGATGGGACTTGTAACATGTGGTTTGATCACGATGTCATGATAGCTTGGTACATTCATTGGTTATACACTTTCAGCAGGAGCTTTTAACAGTGATGATTTGGTGGTGTTATATTGGTTTGTGATGGTTTAATGGTAGTTGTATGTATCTTCTCAGCTTGGAGATCTTGGTTTCAATTATATGTTACTAAAATTGCAATTGAGTGTGCGTAGACCTGAATGATCTTCATGGAGGATATGGTAGTCATGATTCCATGTGTAGCTCGGTATCATGGTTCAGTGGGATTTATTGGAAGTGATGTGGATGCATCATTGGTGATGGTTATCTTTTTGTGATTGGAGATATGGTTTATTGATTTAGAGTGTGTTTGGTATTGTGCAATGATTTACTCTTGATACCAGTTTAGAGTTTGGAATGGTACATGTATTCTTGATACCAGGTGTGACCGAGGGCCTAGTATGGGTTGACTACACTTGATCCATGAGGATTTGAAGTATATTCAAGCCACTAAACATCAGTCCCAATAAGATCATTTAATAAAAAAACCAAACTAAGCATCCATTAAAACTAACATATTAAATCATGAAAGCTTCAAAAACACCTATTCTAATCCATTGAAACTTGTCCTATTGGGGGAGTGGTGTCGCATTAATGTGTAATGGTGACCCTTTCCCAATCCCATAGATAATGAGCTTATTTTGATCAATTCTATTGAAGAGAATCGACGAAACCGATGATAGATGTAAATGAAAACATGATTTAAGGCTAAATTAACATGATGCAAACTATTTTAACATGATTTATGCAAAGATAATCGATATGGGTGTTTGTAAAGCTAATGTAAATGGATTTTAAGCTAAAAAGATTAAAACCCTAATTATGAAATATGCTAAATGTATGCACCTATGTTACCATGGAATCCATTAATGGAAGCTAAGCTAATGATGCAAGTAAATTAAACTAGAAATATGCTAAATAAGTGCTAATGAGTGCAAGTCAAAGTGATTTTAACAACATAATTTTTCTCTAGATGGATCCATTTGTCTCCAAATAGTGACCTATTTATAGGAGAGCAAATGAAAAATGAAGGGTTAAGATTAAAAAGGTTAATCAATGGTCAAAAATGGAGGATAGATGAAACATGGATCATGGATTTTCATCAATGGATGAGAATCAATGATCACATGGATCAAGGAAAGAATCAAGGGTTCATATTCTTCCAAACAAACACACATTCAAAACTTGCACAAGAAGTCTTGTAAGTTAACTTGCACATGAAGTCTTGTAAGTTTGTTATAAGGAAGAATATTCCTTTTTTCAAATGAGTGAACAAAGAGAATATTTTTTGGAATATTTTCATGGGTGAGGAAAATTAGATATTTACCAAATTAAAACAATTTTTTAATGTGCAAAAGGGGAAGGAATATTCCATGGGAATATTACTTTTGGAGGAATGCGCAAAGAAGGAATATTCCCTTGCAAGTGGGGGGGTTAGATTTATTAGTAATTTGATAATTAAATAAAGTTTTAATTATACAAATTAGGGGAATTAAATAAAATGATTTAATGAAAAGGGGAAAGTGTTACGATATTTAATTAAATAACCCTAAATAAGAGGGCTTAGGGATTTAGATTAAGTAACTTGATGTATTTAATTTAATAAGACAAAATGTTAGCATGAAAGGGGATGAATTAACCTAATTAAATTAATTAGGTTAATAGATGATAACGATGCAATTAATTAAATAGCTAGGCTAATTTAATCAATTAAGTGAAAAGAGGATTGGGTTTTAGGATGAAACGATGTTAGTATATTTGATTCGAGTGCATGATATCATTCAGGACATTTTTAAGTGTCTACACTAGGATGTATTCATTAGTGCATGTGATCTCCTAGGAGGAGATGGTTAGATCATGTTGTCATGATAGGTTCTTGATTTTGCGATTGGAGCTTTGACATTGATCTTCGTGGTTCTCTTTGTATTGAGTACAATGATCATTTGCTTGATTACTTCATGATGGTGCTATGTTGCATTTGGAGTTTTACACATATTGATCAGTTATAGATGCTCATGAATACATGGAGATGTGGGTGATGGCTAGATTTCTCTTGTGATTAGAGACATTTTCTTGAGATGAATACTCTTTGGAGGTTTTAGCAAGAAGACCGAGGAGCTTTCAATTGGTATGGACATGAGTTCATGATGGACCGATAAAGGAGATTGTTCTTGGAGTGATTCATGATTACTTGGTTATCTTGGAGGATCATTATCATTCCCTACTCTTGGTCTACTCAGTGGTTTATCATTTGAGAGGTATTTGTCCATTATTTCTTTCAAATGTGTTATATTTCATGCTTTGATTTCTAATGGGATTGAGTAGAGTAATGGTGATTGATTTTGGAGATTCATTTGAGGATTATTTAGTATGATTTTATGATGATTTATCTTTCATTGATATGGATCTTGGGCTATGGATAGTTAGTTTTGGATGATTCATTTTGAGGGATGGCTAGCATGGTTATCTCCTTGTGTATTTGAGCTTATGTTATTGTTACCCAAATTTCATTAACAAGCTCATTCAAGTAGAGTTTTGTCCTTAAAAGTAAATGAGGTACATTTCATTTCTTATTTTCTCCTATTTTGCATTTAGATGCATAAATGGAATAATTCAAAAGATTACATTTTTACAAATTACTACATCCATACAAGTGCATGTAACTTAAGAAGGATTTACAAAAATCTTTTTTGAACAAAGAAGTAGTCTTTATTGAATGTAAAATGTACATTGTCTCACACAAGTCGTGACACTAAATTACTTATTCAATGAAAATAAAGAAAAGTATATACATGAATAAGTAAATGGAAAGTAATGTGCACGTAAGAAGGGAACCAGTCATTGCTTGAGGATGACTAGTTTTGGATGTGTCATCTTGTCCTGTTGCTACTTCGTGCTACTTGTGTCCTTGCTAGCTCCATTTTTCTCCTAGTTCTTGCATCTAGAAATAGAAATGGTGTTAGATCAATTCTCTAAGAAATAAAAAGTATCAAACCTTACATGAGCATTCACCTATGCATGTATAAACTGATCTCGATGTGCATTAAATAATATGTACACTTTAGGTGTCTAGGAAAATTGTCGGGGAATCAAACACACCTAAGATGTACACATGTTTTTTCTAACTTGTTCGCTTCATGTGCAAATATAGGAAAAATAATGTTGCTATTTCAATTCATCAAATTATGACATTTGGGATTAAATGTGGCTCCCACAAGGGTTGAGCTTAGCATGTTGCCTTCTTGTTTTAAAGAGGGATAAGAATGAAATAGGCATCATGTTTATTAACTTGGACAAATATCCATCACTTATGATAGTGAGTTGATGAAAGTCATTGTCATGAATGATAAATATTTGTTCAGTGTTGTCTGGTTGTAAGGACAAAAGAATGAAACAAAGATCAGCATTCATTTTGAAAGAACAATTAACCATAGAGTAGCTTGATTGGGACAGTCATGGTCTTGAGGACAAGAGGGGGCAGCATTTGAGAATGTAAAGGATAATCACCTTGCAAATTTTAAAGAATGGTACATGAGCTCTCAGGATTTTCCTTATCTGAAAGCTTTATAGACTAGGGATAGTAAAGATCCAAGGGAAACTCATTAAATGATAGTCCTCAATGGTGTTGAAAAATGCAAGAGTACAGTGGCATACAAGGAAACCATGCAATGATGATTACACCCCATGCATTCTTTAAGCAAATAATGAGCAAACTGAGAGCTTGGAGGTAGTGACTTCGATTGAATTAGAAAGCATGGTAAAATGGTTATGGGTACACATTAGCAACCTAGAGCTAGTATATGGTCAAAACTGGAAGAATGTAATATAAACAATTCATGTTAATCAATAGGGGCATTGAGAATGAGAAAGAGGACTATTAGACACAGTGTTGCTGAGTCATGAACAATCAAGGACAAACTTATACATTTTCTATGACCAAGTAGCAATAGGTATCAATCACATGGCATGAGACAGTATTCCCAAAATCAAAGCATGACAGTTAGTATAAGGCAACTTTCACTTTCAATGGAAAGGAAGTGAGAATTTTGAGGAAATTTTGCATAAGATAGTGTATAGGAGGATTGTCATTGAAAGGATAGTTAATATTAAGGGATAGCCTTATTGACGTGGCAATGATAGTCCAAGATGAATACATGTGTTGATAGTTTGATTTTGTGGTGACTAGATACTTCATACTTTGTACAGTGGCAGCGCCTGTTAAAGGATAGCTCACAATGATGCAACTACTGAATTCAGATAGCAAGATAGCATTAAGAAAAGTGGCATGAAGTACAACAACATGTTAGGGAAATTCTACAAGATTTGGAGAGACAATGAAGTGGAAATACATAATTATTTTGTACATGACAGTCCTTGCATAGAAGATGGGCAGTTCTATGTGACATATCTAGGAGGGAGTATTTTCAATCAACAAAGTGCCATGATTGATGTGAATCATGATCTACAGTCTCAATTTCAGTCAACAGTTGTAGCACTAGTAGAGGAATCTATAGGACAACAACAATAAGACATTATTTTTTATCTAGGATTTGTTCTTGATCAATCAATAGCAAGTTATTTACATTTATCACTCCATAAAGCAAACATTGGAGCCTACAATGGTTAAAATCAAGGACAATCCCGAAGGTCATCTCATGTTGTATACATAGGTAATGATAGTGCTACAAGTACAACAAGTAGGCTCCAATACATCTATTGCAATGGCAACTCAGAGCTAGGGTTTCAGAATAAGACCCTTGAGTTGGCTTTAGGAAAAGAAACCCTTAGGCTTTGTACCGTTTTCTCCAAAAAATACAAAAAAAATCTCAGCCAAACATAGAATGATGAAACTCATAAAATTTTGTAGAGAAAATGAAGAGCCTCAAATTTATTTTCAGGATCTTCGAGTTATAGTGATCTTGATCAAAACATTACAAAGAAAGGATCAAAGGCCCAAATATAAAATCATCAGTTACAAAATGTAAGGGGTTTCAAGTATTGAGCTACAGGAAAGCGAATAAATATATACCCCAAAGGCTCATTTATTTCAAAAAATTCAACAAAAAAGGGTTTCAAAGATTTGACATGAGTTTCCATTCAAGTTCTATGGTGTTAAGTAAAATAGAGAGTCAAGTATATAAAAGAAGGCCAAAATCCAGAGACCCATCTAGGGTTTTACATAAAATCATAAATATAGAAAGGAAAGAGAGTTTTAGAAGGCGTTGAGCAGGAGAAATGATGAAAAAATACATTCAACATAAAGTGACCTTGAAGGCCAAAGTCAAAAAACTCTCATACCCAAAAAATATGAAGTTATGGCCTAGGGTATACAAAGGTCGAGAACAAGTACTTCTTTGCAATTTGCAAACAAACCCAAAATGTGAAAGGCCAACGGTCTGATTTCCCTGTTTTGGAACACAACATGGACAACAAAACTTGGTACCTGCAGAAACATATTTGTGCCCGCGACCATTACGAGAATGCAATACTTTTCCTGGTTTGAAAACGAGTATAAATGCATAAAGAGCATAAAGATTCATCATTTCCTTTTGCAAGTGAACACACAATGTTTAGAAATCAAGCAAGGAATGCATGAATTTCACACAAAGACAAAGGGATCCATTATTTAGCATAGTAGAATCAAGAAACAGACGAGGTATTCACGCTTCCTAAAGGAGAAATGCAGTTTTGAAAGCTTACCCAAGGTCGGTGTTGCATTTTTGGCACGAGATCTATTCGAGAAAAGCCTCTATTTTCATACTCCACCATGAAAGAACCAAAGAACCCCATGAATTCTCCAAGTAAAATTTTTAGATGGCAGTGTTGGAAATCTTTCCAGAAGGCTCGACAAAGAGTGAAAATTCCTTGTGCATTTTAATCTTTTTTTCTTTTGTTTCATCTTTAGGGGTTTTACCCTAGTGTGTGGCTGATAGGGACTTGGCATTTTTTTGCCATATTTTTTAAAATGTAATGTGAGTTTATTAAGCCCAAGGGGTGGCATTTCTATTTCATGCCTTAGGCTATGAATTTTTATATGCCACACAAATTCTTTGTGATTTTTTGTTTTCTTTGCTTTATGTTCATTATATTTGAACTTAGCATTGTTTCTTTTTGAAGCCTTTGAAATGTAAAGCATTTTTCTTTAGGTGATGTTTATAAATCACTTGAAGTATAAATGTTACTTTATGCAAAAAACTAACAATGATTAAATCTTTCCACGCATGCAAGGAGAATGCAAACATAAATCATGTGTCAATTTGACTAGGTCGGAATGGGAAGAAAGATATGCATTGAGTTATGACATGCCAAGCATCTAGGGAGGTTATGAGTTTGTTGCAGAGATTTAGAGAGGATCTAGGAGGTTTTTATTTCTTTTGAGAACTTTTTAGGGGTTGTTTGGTGAGTCACTTTCATGGACTAAGTCATGTTTGAATTTTTCTTACATTTGGAGCTCTTTTGGGGAGGATCTAGTCCCTATATTTTTGGCTTTATTGAGGCATCCAACCCAAGAAAATTCTAGGAGCTGCTTTCTTGGAGTTGTGCTTGGAGGTGTTTACTTATACTCACTTATAACTCATTTTTGAGTTAGTTCTGATAGACATTGCTTTGCACTTAGTGACTTTGGAGTTCTTGCATATTTTTGGCATTCTATAACTCAATCTTGGGCATGTACAACATATTGCACCTTGAGAATCAATAAAGATAAGCATTTTTCCTTCTCATCTTTTGTTTTATTGTGTGAATTCGATGAGTGATACCATTGCATGTGAAGTTATCATATTCCTTGTTATAGTGTCTCATTAGCATCACCTTTATACATAAATGCATATGTGTTTGCAGGTTGTGAGTTGTATTGTGTTGCAAATAGTTCAAACTGTGAAAGTTTTTCTTTTCCCTTTTGATTTGAGTGCATTTATCTTCTCACAAGATATTTATGCAAAACATATCATAGTTTTGAGTTGTGCATATTTGAGCTTATTGGTTGATTTGAACTGTGTGTACAAGCACCTTTACAAGTCCATGATAGTTTTGGTGTATCACCTTAGTTTTGAGTACTAGCTTTTTAGTTCATGCATAACCTTCTTCCCTTTTCCTCATCAATGATATTTTAGGTGATAACCATCAGGAAGCTGGCCTTCTTCGGAGGTTTGGTCTCATTTAAGTTACCCACACCTTGGGATCATTCTCATGTTTCACTAGATTATTGAATTCTAAATTCAACAGGGTGCAGATTTTAGTGACAACAATTATCATTCATTGATGATTAGTTTGGGAGATGTTCTATGGGTTGATTTTTCAAATTTTGGAATGGTTAATTTAAGTTTGATCTTCTTGATTAGAGAGTTTTGCATCCATGTTGGCATTATACATTTATTTATATGTTGTTTGATCAAAGATATTGAACATTGTTTTGGGTGTTATTGAGGCTTCTCATTTGGGGTTGTTAGGAGATCATACTTGACACAGAATTGCACTTTTGAGGTGTTGGTAGAAGGACATGTTATGGTTTATAAGTTTTCTCTCTTCATGGTTCCTTCCTATAGGTTCATGTTCATATGTTTTGGGAGGATGGTGGAAACATGTTGTGAGAGATTATACGGCTATTTGGGTTGTATGTGTGGATCATTGTTATTTTTCTTGGTACTTCATGTTTTGATTACTTATCACACCTTGATATAGTGCTAATTGGTAGACTTAATATGCTTTGACATTACCCATGTAGTGGGAGTTCCTGGATATGTATGTTCTTCATTGACAGGTTGGATACAGGGAGCTTGTGATTGCAGTTTATGGGTTGCATATGTTGTTGGCATGAGTTTACTGATGTTGTTGATACCTTGGAGGTATGGATGGTTGGATGTATTAGCATGTGTTGTAAATTCTATTTCCAATCATGTGGGTCTTTTACTTGACAACATCTTGTTTGGAGCCTTTGTTATCACTTGGATTTGATGCTTGTGTTCTTGGATTGGTTCATCTTCACCTTGGCATGTTCCTTTTATTCCATAGGTGCCACATTAGAGGATGAGAGGATTTCTTGCTTGAGATGGTAGTCACTTTGGTTTTATTGAAGGTATCTTGATGGAGCATGAGACCATGTTGGAGATTCATGTGGCTTCATGTATGGATATAATGATGTATTTCATGCATTGATCCCTTTATGTAATGTATACAACAAGTGGGAGAATGTTGGGATGTGGTGTTGTACACCATTGCATAATTTGATATGTTATAATGTTGTAATTAAATAATTATTTAGTTGTGATGCACCTAGGTGGTGTGGTTAATCGCACTAGGTAATTATTTGGGGACCACTTTCTGCTGTATTGTAATATTTTATTATTATTTGATGTGTGGGAGACATGTGATAATAATTTAATATTGGTGAAATATTTAAAAAATGAAAACTTAGTACTCAATATTAAATAACGGATTAGTGGTTTTATATTCACATGGTTTTGTGGTACATGGTTTTATCTTACCACTTGGTTGTATTTGTGTGAGCTTGAGTCTATAAAAGCAAGCACAAGTTTAGTGTTAAGACTGGTTGGGTGAGTGGGTTGTCATTATTGAGTCTTTCTGAGTAGTGCATATGTGAAGCATGGCATGGTATGTGTGGATTCATGCTTGGACACATGAAGATGCATTGAGAGGCTTGATGCTTCAAAGGTATTCATTGTAACTCTTGTATTGCTTTATTGCTAAATAATATGATGGAGTATGGATGCTTTTGGAGGCTAGGTTTTTCCCTCTTGAGGGTTTCCTAGGGTATATTTTGTGTTATTTTGTGGCTTGTCTATTTGACCTATGCATTATGGTTACGTGTATGCATGTTATCTCTCTTGGGGTTATGTAGGAAATGCATTAATATTGTGGGTTGAATGAATTATTTCATAGCATTCAAGAGGTCATCTTGTTATGAGGTTTTGAAGGGTCATCTAGATGCGAAATTTAAGTAGTCATTTGGGTGTGGGAATTTACTTACCATCTTCTTTAGCTTTTTTGACTTGACTTCTTTTTGAGGATTTATGTTCCATGGGGACATGCAAATCAAGTCATGTGAATTGAACTTATGATTGAAGCATTCAATTCAGATGAGAATTTTCAATGATGATGTTGATGGATGATGAGGTCAACATAAAGCAATGATGACAACAATATGAATAGAATTAAATGATGATGTAAACATAACATATTAATGACATCAAAATTTTTACAAGTGCAATGTTTTATTTCTAAATGGTTCAAGTGCACCATGGAGTGAAGGTTATGTCATGTGTTCAGATAGGACGAAAACTTTCACTGATATTCAAATGCAATTTATTTCATTATGGAACTTGGGATGTGAACTGAACTCATAGAATTTCAATGGTGATTGGGACTTAGAAACAATATGTTTTTACTTGTTTTGATGGGGAGTGTATTTTTAAAATATTGCAAATTAGTTTAATCTAGGTTTGAGTCTATGGGATGCAAGAGTGTTGTGAGATTTTGGTGGCATATAAAATAAGTTGTGATTATAATGAATTTCAACTACCTTGATTGAATTTGAAGGCTTTTCAGCTACCAATGGGAGGATAACTGAATCAGTTCAACTATCTAATTGTCATTCTATTTATTGGATAATTGATTCAGTTTTTAGGGTTGAAAAATTGGAGATTTGATTATTATAAAATCTAAAATTATAAAATTGATTGTACTCTTATGTTTGGTTGAGAAGAATAAGATACTTGAAGCTATGTGATTTTGATGATTATTTTCTCTTTTTTTGGATGCTAAATTTGGTCGTCTAATAAGACTCCCTGGTTTAGGTCAACATCAATTGGTGTTACAACCCAGTTTGGGTTCCTACTAAGATTTTGGATGTGTCATTAGAGGGATTCTATAATTTTGTTATTGGTAGAAGAGAGTGAGAAAAGACCTACAATTGCATACAATCCAAAAGAGATATGGCATATAGAGGACAAGGACGAAGAAGAGGAGGCTTGGAAGAAAAAGTATAATAGATTGTTGCAAATGTAATGGTTGAAGGGTTGAGAGGAATAATAACATGTTTGGAGGCAATGGAAACAACCTAGAGAAGAGGAGTACATGTCATGGATGTGAGTGATGCTGAGAGTGAAGAACATGAGAATAGTGGAAAATAAGAAGGAGGTGTTGAACCAAAAAGGAGATTCTTGAGGGAAATATCTAAAATAAGCAATAAACCATGTTTTGACCCACCCAACTATAATGGAAGTTTGAAACCCAAAGAATTGATTGATTGGATATTAGATAAAATCCATCATCTCCTCATAAATTGCTAATTTCCAAGATTCACTATCATGTGCAACGATATATTCCTTGTAGGACCTAGGTTCATCATCGATATTCAATAAAATAAATTCACAATAGAAATATGGCAAGCTATACCTATCAACTAGATTATGTTGTCTTGTGGATCTTCTCAAGGGAAGAGTAGTGAATTCTTCATCTTGTTCATTTGCATGATCAAGTTCTTCTATAATCATAGTCTTCTTATTTAGAACTTTCACTTAAACCATCTTCTTCTTCTCCATCCTCAAATCCATCATTTTGTTCTTTGTCATGTCCCCTTTCTAAAATAGCAATTTTAGTAACCCGAAATAGTAAGTCTTCATCAGAGGATGAAGTGGGAAAGTTAATCTTTCAAATTTAAATAAATTAAATTATTTTGAGAGATAAATTTATAAATATCATTTTGGAACCAAGTTGAGCATTTGTTTCTAGTGGTGCATGTTAACGGTCAAATTGGTGATTCTCCTCTTAGCAAGGGAGTTACAATCATTATCATGGCATATTCTTATTGATGAGAGTTACAATATTTCAAATTTAAGATTCCCTCCCTTGGGTGTGGGATTTGGGTGCCCAAATTCGTGTTGGTAGCAGTTTGGTATATTATTTCTTTTATCTTCCAAGTTGGCATTCATTCATATGCATTGTTTCTCTCACAGGTTGTAACTACTCTTCATAGGCTAGTAAACTATTGAAGGATAAGTCTCCAGAGCTGATAAATCAAGGGGATTGAGGCTCAAAGATAGTGGTCTAGAGGGCCTCTAGGATCAATTTCATTCAGGTATTGCCAATGTGCTAAGAGCTCTCCATTTGGTGTTATTATTTTATTTTGCTTGCAAGAATTTTGGTGTAGTTTGTTGTGCTTAGTTTAATTCTGGGTTGCAGATTTTAATTGTTGTTGTTAACAAAATATTTTATTTTCATTAAAGTATTTTAATGTCTGATTTTATATTCCTAAAATTTTGTGTGAAGTTGGGAAAGTTTGTTTGGAGTTTGTATTTGTTTCGGTGTGAGTTTTGGCTTCTAGTTTAGAGATTTGGTGATGTATTTTTCTGCAAATGTTCAATGTTGTTATCTGATGTATATGATAGAAAAAGTGATGTAATTCCATGATAATATCTTAAATAAACCATCCCATTTCATTTTCTCAATATCCAATTTCAGTTTGATGTAATTTGGTGTTCATTTTAGTAATACCCGATTTGCTCTAATTTAAGTTTGATTGAAAAATAGATTTTTAGATTTGAACCAATATTTTAATTAAAGGATATTATATTCTTCTTTATGTGCATCTTCTTGTTGTAAATTGAAATGAACTATCTTTTTCCTTTATTTTCTTTTAAAATGAACTATGTTGGTGTACAATACTAATTCATCTTAGATATGATATATCCTAAGTGTGATATTGTACCTATTTAATAAGTTTACTTAGAATATTAGGAATAATTAATTTTCCTCATTTAAGTAGCTAATAATAAAATATGTTTACCTTGACCTGAGGTACAAAAGTACCACCGTTACCTCATCAACTCTTGATTAATGGTAATTAGATGTCACATTTATTTAGGCAAGCTCGCCTTTGTCTTAATTAGATAAATAGTTAGAATGGATTAATAACCTCTTGATTGGGAGTGATTAAGGGTTTAACTCATGAAATTTGTAAATAATATTCTTGATCCATGCATCTATATATTCTTAATTTTTATGTGCATCAAACAAAGACCTTTATTTTTTCCAAAAGACTTATGCTCCCTAGAAAATAGGAAAAAAAATTAATAATTAAATAAGATATATTTCAAATCATACTTTTTGGAAATATTTCTTTGAGGATTATGATATTGAAAAATCTCATGTCATGATGACTTTGTTTGATGGTCCAATCCTTTCTTTGAAATATATTTTTAAACCAAGTAAGTAGAAGGAGGGAAACATAAGGACCTATGAATGAAGGTATATATTTTTTAAAGGTCCCTTTATATAAGGGTTTTGCAATACCTAAATTTCAAAAAATACCTTCATTTGAACCTTTGCACCTTTGTTTGAGGCTTTCCATCCATCATTTGAAAGTGCTAAGAATTTTCTTTTCTTTTCAAACTAATTTTTGTGCCTCATCCCACAAGTGGGATATGCTATTGTGGGATCACCTCAATAACTAATATTCACTAAGGAATTATCAATCCATAAATTTTATCCTCAATGGAAAATATTAGAGGGTTCCTAAGAAGATACTATAGGGAAAGTCCTCTTGGGAATCTAATTTTTCATGTGAGTCAATTTTATATTGTTAAAAAAATGGTTTTTGATTTGAAATTTTTAATGAATAAAGAACTTCTAGGTAAGAAAAATAAGCAAATAATAACAACAAAAAAATCCATACATATTATATTTTTTTGTATTATATTGTAAACTAATAAACCAAATCTATTTTAATGGAGAAATGTAAAACCAACCAAAAAAAATTCTTAACCTATCAGAATAAATTTTGAACCTAAAAAAATATTAAACTATCCACACAATGTGATCAATGTTATAGGCATATAGATGAAATGGGAGTGTATTAGTGTCCTTGGAGCTATAGATCCATATTGTTTGGATGCTTCATGGAAACTAGATAGTGAGTCTATCTGTAGACAAATACAAGGCTCCATAAGATAATACATAGACGTTGGAACATGAATTTTATTAGCTAAAAAATGGTTGTATGCATATATGATCAACATAAGTCTCAAAAAACTTTACTATGGGGGTAAGTGCAAGAATATGGGTCCACAAAATATTCAAAAAGTGGAAGTTTTTTTCTTGATTTTCAAAATTTGTTACAGTTGGATTGAAAATTTGAAGCACTTATATGTTGAATCTTTAAAAAGTCCAATAATATGAAATTTAATATTTTGAGTCTAGTTTTCAAATGTTTAATTTATTTTAATACCTAGATGATAAAAATTATTTTTTAATAGGCATGTATAAAAACCACTTTTAAAAGTCCACTTTTTTAGGACCATATCATGTATGTGTGTAAGGCCTTTTTAATTTTCAGTCAACTTGGTAAAAATTAGTGGACACACAATTCAGATGACAAGTTCCTAACTGAACAGTTCACCAAACCCTCACAAAGGCTTCATTAAATTATCAACCATATCTCATAATATTTCGATAGTGCTAACACTATATGTGCATTCAAGGATCCTAACTATACCCTATATCGATGAAACATAGGTGGTCACACATGTAGTGAAAACTATAAAGGTTGGAAATTAAAGTAAATTATCAAATTGAAAAACATGGGAAATAACATGAATTTGTTGCTTATGCTATAGGTACTTTATGCTTAACATTGTAACTGATAACTACTGAATTTGAACTTATAACTAACTAACACCACTGACTTCTAAGTCGTAACTTCTCTAGAGACTAACTCAACATAATGTTACATAATGTAATTCATGCTACAATACATCATTCATGGAATTCACATACATATAAGTGAGAATTCAGATAAATAGATGCAATAGTATAACATCTAATCTAATGCAAAAAATAGGATGGGTTGGTAGTACCTTGAGTGGCCCTTGCTCGAGTTGTTGCACCCATAGGAGATATCAAATGTGCATTATTGATCAACAAATCATGACAATAACTAAACTCATGTGTTGCATAAGAACTGAACTTATTACAGTTTGACAAGAATCTTCAAAATATTTCCCATTCAGAGATACATATCTATTACAGCTAAATAATAGAAAACTAACAATAATGAAGTATTGTAAGGTAAAACAATCCAAAAAATAGAACTAAAAAACTAGATTTTCTCCTCAACCATCGATCCCAATATATAGGTGCAAGAGGAGTTTTATTCACAGAAGGACTAAAAATACAACATAAATGTATACGTCCACTTTCCCTCAAGAATAGCGAGAGGAGTAGTCTATGTAACTGATAACCATAATTGAAAAAGATAGAAGACGAGAATTCAAACTATAACTCTAACTTAACAGTATGACAAAGATGTGCTCTTTGCAAACTGTCACATCATTAAGCTTTCCAACTCATAGTAGACTCGTTCTTGTCATCTTATTTGGTGCTAGTGGTGAATCATATTTGACCATTCAATGGTCATCTTTATTCCTTCTTGGAGTTGTCATGTTTCAAGAATTATGGCTTCTCCCCTGTAAGTGGCTATAGTCTTATGTTGTGGGTTGTAAATCTAGTTGTTGTGGGTTACATTTCTCCTTAGCTGCAAAAGGTTAGTTTCATCTGAAAGCATACAAATCATTAACAATCATAAATCAAGCATAGAATCATACTGAATTTCATGAACATTCATACATCCACACATACAAATACCGTCATATCATAATTATATTTCCATGTACTAAAATCTGGTTTAAGATGCGTGAACATATAAAACATGTATGTCTTATGATTGTCTATGAATTTGGCAGGTTGAAATTCTAAAAGTCATGAACTTAATGAAAGAAAACTAGCTATTCTCTAGGATCATCATTCCCCCAACTAAGCCTTTTTATTATCCTCAAGCAACTTTCAAGGCTAGAGGTTGTACTACAGGGTTATTTCCCTGAGATCTGCCATAATGTCAACTCCCCTCATCTGCTTCTAATAGTAGCCCTTTTGATCCAAAATCTTTGTCAAAATTCTCTTTATTTTTCTTCTTCTTCCCCTCTCTTCCTTGTTGTCCAATGTGGTATAGGAATTAGGAGGATGAGAGGATGAAATACAAGTGGAAACTAGGCCACTCCATTTTTTCATACAAGTTCCATGTACTTGTGAGATCTACAAGCTATGGCTACATAATTATAAAGAGAATGTGGCTCCTTTCTTCTTAATTCAAGTGAAATCTCTTCCCATATCCTCTATAAAAATTGGAAGGCTTCATGAAGGGTTCTTATTGCTAGTTTCTTTTCTCTTATATAGTCTTGTTTCATGTAATTTATTATTTCTTCAACTCCATTATAATATAGAAGTTTTAACCATTTGTCAATGACCACATTTGGATTCATTGATTATTTCCTAAGATGTAGGGCAATGGATTTTTTGCTTCTTGGTACCCCTATATAGGATTGTTCCCCTTTGGTGCTTATTTCTAATGTAGGAATCCCATGCTCTTATTTGAAGGTCCCCCACAAACATTAGTGGATTCCATTCAGTCTCATCTAGGAGAACATAATTATGTAAGTATAACTCACATAACTAGCCCTGCATGTCTGGTGTAGAATAAAGAAAGTGTGTAAAAAAAAATTAATCTATTCATGGAAATAGGAAGACCACTAATCAACTAGCTGAATTGAAAACACAAATATTTTTCTTGTAGAAAAAATGCATAAACCCTTGCGGGTGGCCTGCATTTTAGCAACTATGTTGTTTTATCTACCATCATCTCAATTTTACTTTCAAATTTTTCACTTCTATCTCTTATTGTTCAAGTGCTCTGGTGTGATTGGATATTGATTTTATTTTTTCTTTCTCCCAATCCTTCTTCTTTTAAGAGAATTCTTGGGTTCTTTTCCAAAGTTCAACACCCAAGGACACCACAGTTGGCCCCATGGGGGTTCTATTATGAGGAATTGGACCTTGAGATATTGGTTCCTTGATTCCTACTTCAACCATAGCAATCTATGCAAGTACCTCTAATTTAGACCCATGCTCAAACTTATAAAGCTTCTCCTCCAATTCCTTGATCCTAGAATCCTACTCACTATCCTTTTATTGATAAGCTTTTAACAATTATTCCAAAAAAATTATTCTTTCCATTGCTTCCTACAACTCTTTGCTAATATTTCTTTGTTCAATAAAAATCTCTTCATCTTTTTTTCAAAAACTGCTCATCCCCAATTACACTTGTGTATTCAAAACCCTCTGAAACGGGGATTCTTGGGGATCTCCTCATTTTATTTGCCACAAAAACATCATTTGAATCATATTTAGAGGTACTAATAAAATACCAAGGTTGTCTAACAGGTGCCTTTACCTTATCACTCGAAGAATTCTCCTCTAAATCTTTATTTGTTTCTACCATTACAACATCCTCTTCCTACTTTTTAATTGATCCTCTCATGGCCCCTTTTCTCTTTAGGTGATGTGATTTCCTCTTGGGTTGTGTGGGTCTTTTCTACCCTTTTGCAGGTGCAAAAGAAGAGGATTTGCTTTTCCTTTTCTTGCATTTTTGTGATTTTCTTGAAATAGGGGTTTCTTATTTGTCTTTTCTTGTGGGTTACTCAGCAGAGGCTATAGGATATTTTTCCTACAAGCCCTACTCCTTTGACTCTCCCATGTTGTAGGTAGGTGACATAGCAAGGGAGCTAGAGGGAAATTCCCTTTTTGGAATAATAGGTTCTTCCATTATTTCTGGAACAATAGGTTCTTCAAGGATACTACTTATATTGTTACAATTAAGAAAACTTTCCCAAGAAACATTTGTAAATTCATTCCTAGGGTCCTCCTCTTTATCAATAGTGTAACCAAATAGAAATGAGATAATGTTGTATTGTTTCTTTTCCTCTTGTACTTAGATGGCATTCTCTTTAATAGATTATACAAGAAATTAGGAACATTTACATGCCTACCACAGTGAAGATGACTTAACAATTTAAAATGAACTATATATAACAAAGATTGCATGTCATTACATGTCAAATAATTAACTACATAGGAAGCAACTAATTTCTAAATCTAGGGTAAAGATAATCGTTTATTACCTTGAGAAGAGGAAACCAGGTTTTCTCCTAGTTGTCTGAATTTGTCCCTTCTGACAATAGCAATTTCCCTAACTGGAAACTCTTCTCCTATCCTTGGCAATCTGGATACTTCAGCAATGACAGCTTCTAAATCATCTACCCTTAAGCCCCTAAGAACCACTTCATCATTCTACAATGTGGCTACAAACTATTGGGTCATAACCTCATTAAATTTTGTGAGCTTCAAAAAATATTGTAACCAGCCATCTTGTTGAAAAATGGGAAAAACTAGCCTATCCTCCAACAACTAGTCATGTGCCACTAGTTCTCTACAAATTATATCACCTCCCATGGTATGCTTTAGTAATTGAACTCCTCAATTCTACCAATTTCTTGTTCCACCACCTCAATTAACCACTTCTACTATGCTAGAATGTTGTTCTTATTCAAATGTACCTTTCAATTTAGTTGTTGAGAACCCTTTCCTCTACTTTTAACTTTATGTCTTTTGAAAATAGAGAAAAACAATGGAAAGGTTTTTGTAGAGATTTTTTAAAAACAAAGAAAACTAAGGAATACCCCTCCCCTAACTAAAGATACTATGTGTCCTCACTTAGTGAGTATAGTTTTGGTAGAAGGTTATATTTAAAGTTGTGGAAAATCAATTAAGATATGTAGCATGCATGAATGATCTAAACATACAGAAAAATCAACAATCAGCTATGTTAATTATGATAAGTTAATGTGTAGTGTACCTGTAGGAATTGGTATAAATGAAATTCAACTCATTTGAAGTAACAAATGACTGCTTGTAGTGTGATTTGAAGTGACTTTCTGTGATTGCAATGAATTTCACACAGTGGTAATTTGAAATGAATAATAGCATATATGTGACACATGGAAAATTATGGAATGAAAATGGTGTGGAGTGTACATAATAGATTATGTAAGATTAATTTAATGGGACACTATAATCAATAAAGGTGGTAGGATTGTTATACGTGAATGATGTAATAATTTATACATAATGGAAATAGAATATATATGGTTGCATGTACAAAAGAATAGGTTATGAAGTGATAGATATGAAATTAATTTGGATGGTAATATGAAAGGATTGATAAACAAGTGCTTTGGGCTCATGTAGTAACATGTCCCTTCTATAATTTTATCGCCTAGAGGCATGATGTTGCAAGTCCCTATTGCTTCTGCAATTGTCTTAAAAAATGAATATTGTCTATTGTCACTTGTGTAGTGTGTGCATGCAAAATATGTGATAAAATTATACATGTGGAACACCAGTGGGTGAGCTGTGTAGTTCATCTACTTATTCATTTGTAGAATTGGTTGTCTTTTTTGTTGAATTTTCAATTGCAAGTTCATTTTTTTTTGTAATGTAAGAAGGAATTCATCCTTCTGCAATGGTTTCTTATAAATCTTCAAAAAAATTTCATTAACTAGCAATGAGAACCTTACTCCATCAATTTTTTGTAGCTACACCGCTCCATTAGGAAATACTTGCTTTATCTCATATGGCCCAAGCCATCTGGTTTGTGATTTCCCTTTGTAATATTTATATCTGGAGTCATAAAGTAGAGCCCAATCACCTATACTAAATTCCTTTGTTTTAATAAATTGATCATGCCAACATATTCTTTGAATTTGGATAATTTTAGTGTGTTTATGGCTTCCATTCTGATTTCATCTAGGGAATTCAAGTTGTGCAATCTCTCATGCTATTCTATTGACAAATCCATACCTAATTTGAATGTTGTACTCAGTGTTTTATACTCAAATTCTATAGGAAGTATTGTTTTCTTACCATACACTAGTTTATATGGTTTAAATCATGTTGTGGTCTTCCAAGTTTTTTTATGATCACAAACTACCTCAAGAAATCTTGCTACCCAATCCTTCCAATGAATTTGCACTGTCTTTGTGAGGATGTTTTCAATTTCCCTGTTGGTGACTTCCACTTGCCTATTTTCTTGAGGGTGATAAGGTGTGGATTTCGTGTATTTGATCTCATATTCTTGAACCAATTTGTTGATTAGCTCTGATGTAAATTGGGGTCCTTGGTCTATGACAATTTCTCTTGGAACTCCATATCTTGTGAATATATATTCATAGAGAAAATTTACCACATTCACATATCTTGCCAACTGTAAAGCCTTAACCTCTACCCATTTTGTAAGGTAATTTGTGTAGACTAGTATGTACTATTTATTGTTTGATGTTGGTGAAATGGGGCCAATAAATTCCGATCCCCATTTGTTGAATGGTTCTATTGCTAATTGTGGTTGCAATGGCATTTCATCTATTTTTTTGGCCTTCCCATTCTTTGACATCTACCACAACTCTTGGTATATTTCACTGCATCTTTATGAAGAGTTAGCCAATAATAGCCAATATTGATAATTTTAAGAGTTGTCCTCTTTTCTGCAAAGTGTCCCCCTTAGGGTTCATCATGACATGCTCTGAGGATATCATATACTTCATCTTCTCTGATGCATCTTTTCATTATGTTATCTAGGCATGTGTAGAATAAGTATCCAAGTATCCATGAGTAGGGAAAACTCTTGTGAACTAACTGCCTCTTTTCCCTTGGGGAGAAATGGGGTGGTGTATGTCCTGCTGGGTAAAAGCACAAAGTTGTGTTACACTTTATAAAGAAAACGGCCAACGTTGACCCAAATTTTAAACTTGAATCACTAAAAAGTGGCATATATGTTTTGAATTTTGAAATGATGTAAACTAGTAAAATATGTATTTTTTAGTATATTTTATGTTTGTATTTTTTTTTTTTTTAAATAGAAAATTATTTTCAACTACTTTTTAATAAATTAACACTATAATTTACTTGCTAATAAAATTTTGAAAAATGACGTTGCATGCGACGTCAAACTTTTTAAAGTAAATTTTTTTTCTTTCAAATTTTTTGTGTGTATTTATCACTTGAAACTTTAGTGCATGGATATTATTTTTTCCAATTTTGATAAATATATATTTTTAAATAAATATTAAAATGTGTGTGAATCAAAAAACAATTGTTTCCATCGGACGTCAACTTTCATATTACATATTTATCTTAAAAGGAAAAAAAATTATACCATCTTGAAATAGATTATTTTATCTAATGCATCATATTTTTTTATTTTTTTTAACAATTTTTAGTATTTTTCCTTGGCATGGTAATCAACCTAATATTTTGTGTTGATAACCTAATTTTAGTATAAATAAAATATAAAATATAAATAATAATTAAACTATTAAAATACATATATTTTTGAAAACTACACTTATGGATCTACAAAGGGTATATTTTATAAAAAATTTTAAATGTTATTTACATTAGCAGGAGTTATTGAAACTTCAAGTTTTTCAAATAATTTTATTTTTTGGTAAATTGGACTCAAAGTGGTGCTCCATATATTTTTAGCCAACAATTTTAGTTGAAAAAGTTGTGGAAGTATCTAACTTAGCTAAAATGAATCTTACTAGATCATATGTTTGACCAAAATTGATTTTTAGTTAGAAATACTTAAATTCAGTTGTGTTGATATGTTGGTTGAAAGTGTGACACAGATGTGTGATTTTACCCTACTATAAGATAGTTGGAAATATTTGCATACCAAGGTGTATTCAGAGATAGAGAAATTAAATGCTCATCTGCGAATGATTCATCATCTTCTTCTGATTTTTTTGGTAGTCTAGATAGAAAAAATGCCATTACATTTGCTTTACTTGGCTTATCCACAATGGTAATGTCAAATTATTGAAGTAACAGTAACCACCTGACAAGCCTACCACCAACCATTGGTTTGTTCATGAGCTACCTTATTTTTGTGTGATCAATGTGTATACACACTGAATACCGTAATGTAATGTTTGAATTTGTTTATTACATAAACTGTTGCCAACATCTCCTTTTTTGTCACTATATAGTTGATTTCTGCCCCTTGAAGAGTTTTTTTGATGCAATATATGGCATACTTTTTTTCCTTCCTTCTGTCCAAGTACAACTCCTATTGAAAAATCATAAGCATCTATATGGATATGGAAAGGTAAGCTCCAATTTGGTCCTCTCAAGATAGGGGTTTTGGTTAATGCTTCCTTGAGTGCTTCAAAGGAATGTTGACAAGCAGATATCCATTCAAATTCTACATCTTTTGATAGTAAGACAAATAGTGGGGTTGTAAGTTTGCTAAAGTCTTGGATGAATCTCCTATAGCATCCAGCATGTCCAAGGAAACTTCTAACATCTTTTTATCTTTGAGGCACATGAAATGTTGATATCACCTCAATTTTATTGGGGTCTACTTGAATTCCTTCATTTGACACAAAATTTCCTAATGCAATCCCCTCAATCATCATCATGTAGTATTTCTCATGATAGGGATAAGTTATTTTCTTAACACCTCTTTAGTACCTTCTCCAAATTTCCAAGTGCTTCATCATATGTATTCCCATAAGTTGTGAAATCATCCATGTAAACATGCATGGAATCATGTGAACAGTCTAAGAATATGGTTAGTATTGCCCTCTAGAAGGTGGCTAGTGCATTGTATAGCCCAAATGGAAAGACAAAATATGAATATGTACCCAAGAGCATGTGAAATTTGTCTTGTCTTGGTCTTCTAGGGCTATCTTAATTTGATTGTAGCCACTAAATCCATCTAAAAAGGAGAAATACTTATTTCCTACTAATGAATCAAGTACTTGGTCAATGAATGGGAGTGGAAAGTGGTCCTTCCTATTTGCAATGTTCAATTCATAATAGTCTACACACACTCTCCATTTCCCTCCTTTCTTAGGAACAATTACTAGGGTGACACCCACTGACTATCAGAGATGGGATAGATAAGCCTACATCAAGCATTTTTTCAATTCTAATTTAAGTATATCATGGAATGCAAGGTTCATTCTTCTTTGGGGTTGTCTAACCAGTTTGAAACCATCATTGATGTAAATCCTATGCATGCATAATGTTGGTTCTATCCCCTTCATTTCATGGTAATCCCAGGAAAAGGTTGATGCATGTGCTTGCAACACATTCATCAGTGAGGTATGTTCTACATCAGTTAATTGACTATTAACACTTAATATTTTATCCAACATTATCTCTAAATTCAAGGATGTTATTTGAATAGATGAAATTTTAAGTCTTGCTATGTTTGGAACACATTGGTGTGGTAACAAAGTATGGAAAATTTAGGAAACTGAATCAAATGAATTGGTAGGGATCAAATTTTGCAGAGGATCTTGTAAACATGTTAGAAAGTCATGATGTTGTGGGTCCCTACCATACTTCTTATGCGTGATTTTTTCTATCAGGTCATCTTCATCTTAATTTTCTAACAAGGGGTTGTGTTCAATAGTCATTAGGGATTGTAAGGAGTACTGATCTTCCTCATCTAGGGCAGGCCAGATGATTTGTTCTAGGTTTGCATGTGGCTGGGCTGGTGGATAAAGGACTAATTTCTTAGTCACATTTCCATTGGAAATGATCATATTCTCATACTTGCAACCTATGAAGGAATCTATTGTTTCTAACCAAGGTCTTCCTAATATGAGGGGATAGCTTGTAAGATTAGCTTTAGGCTATAATATCATAAATTCTATGGGGTACTCCCATGAATCCAATGTTATCACCAAGTCTTCAATTATACCCTCAGGTTTAACTGTGGACCTATATCTACCAACTGTAGAACAATAGGTGTAGGTATAAGTTTTATTAACTATAATAACTTCATGGTCTCTTTGGTTATTACATTAATAGTTTCCCCTAAGTCAGTTAAGGTGTTCTTAATGAGAGTGTCATTTTTGTTTGACATCTACTACATGGATTCCAGGATCTGCATACTGGGAGACAATTATGTTTCCCAACATAATTGTCTCCCATATATTTTTGAGGCATAGCTCTCTCACTCTTTTAGTATAAATAGGAACTTCCTTAATGGTCTGGATAAGGGGTATTTTTATGCAAACATCCTTGAGCTATTCGAATAGATCAATTTTAGCTTGTCCTAAGACATAAACAATCTGAGGGTATTTTCACTTCTAGCATATATTTTTGAGGCATAGCTCTCTCACTCTTTTAGTATAAATAGGAACTTCCTTAATGGTCTAGATAAGGGGTATTTGTATGCAAACATCCTTGAGCTATTCGAATAGATCAATTTTAGCTTGTGTTTGATGTATTTGAACTGCTAATCTCTTAGGGAATGGAGGCTTTGAAATCATGGCTATTGGGTTAACCTTATTTGACTCAAGTTCCTTAGGTTGTGTGTCCAAGGTCTCTACTGGGAGTTCCTCATCAACCAATAAAGTGATTTGAAGAGATGAAGGCCTAGCCAACATTTTCCCGGACTTGAGGTGGACATCACTCACCTCAACCCCATAAGTAGGGTATTGAATAACTTCATTAGTATAAATTTGTTGAACAAGCTTGTTATTGGGGTTAGGTTTAGGTTGCGTTGGCAACTAAGGTGCTCTAGGTGGTTGCAGTGCTGGATTTGTTGAGTTTGCTATAATGGCTTGTTGTTGTGGCTACTGATAATACATGTTTTGATTTTTCTATTGTTGACCTCTTTGCCATTGAGTTTTCCATTATTTTTTTTGGGGTGACTATTGAGAATTATAGTTAGATCCTTGGTATTTTTTTGGTGGCCACATGTTTCACTATTGTTTATTCCAATTGGATTGATGCACTGACCATTGGTGTTTTTTCATATTGGCCCAATATTGAGGGTTCCAACTAGGATAATTTGCATTATTACCAGGAAATGAAATGTTATAATTTAAAGGGTCTTGGGGCATACCTTGTCTTGGCTTCCATGGTTTCCTTTGAGCTATGTAGAATACTTGTCCATCTTTACCTTCCCATGCATGAAATTTTGATGTCCCTTTCTTATCTTTAGAGATACTTTCCACCTTCTTGCACTTGCAATTAGTATTTGTTTGTCTACAAAGTGGGTAGTATTTTGCAAGGGTTGCTTCAACCTCTTCTTGCTTCTTTTTCACTGGAGGGTGTCTAATTGTGTAGCCAATTAGCTAATGATATCATCCTTCATATTTGACAAAAGATTTCTCATCTCCATTTTAAAGACTCTATTAGAAGCTTGAGTTGTTTGTGAGTTGTTTGGGTGTTTTCATTGATGTCAACCCCTTGTATGAAGACATGTGGTGAATTTGTTCACTTTTCCATAATTCTGCAGACCTACAATGCATTTGTTCAACTCTCCTTGGGACCGAGTACCTATGGAGCCATCTTCTCTTCTTTTGCTTCTAGGTGTGTCAGATTACAGTCTGCTTCCTCGACGGTTCAGGTATACTTTCTTTAAAATCTTTTGATCTAATTTACCTTGCATTTGGTAGCACATATGCTCACTAAAGTGGGGGGAAATGTAATGGCATGAATTTTCACCCCTCGCAAATTCCCCATTTACACCCCTTACCTTAGAAAAATAAAACCCGATGATGTTATTACATGTCCTTCATCCGCTCTCCATCCATTTGGCGATTGTTTATAGTTTCAATGGGGGAATTTCTATTGGGTACACTAGCGCGATGCGCGGACGTCTACGTAGCACGTTCTCATCCTAATAGAATTCTTGCCTCTAGAATCTACAAAAGCGTTACACTTCTCCATTGGTGACAACTCATAATACCTCCTCCCCTTCGACCAACCTTGAATGGCTCTTTTGGATTCCCTTTCATCTTCAAAAGAAATCTTCTTCATTCAATTGATCTTCTTCAACTTCACTTCACAGTTCTTCACACTTCTTGAGCATCCTACACACTTCATACACAATGTTTTATATCACTATTGGAGCTGCAACTTGGTGTCTTGCGAGACTACATTCTTTGTTGTTGCGAAAATGTCAAATCTGTCAAGCTTGTGAGCTTGCACCTTCCATCATGTGCCTTGAGAGCATCTTGTTGGGAGGTGATATCCATTTATTTAGCATCATTATTTGTTTACATAGCATATTGTTGTTAGAATTTCTTGGTATTCTTCCTTTCAGTTCTTTCTTTTATCATATCTTTCTCTATTGTGGCTATTTTGGTTGTTCATGGAGGTGGGAACACCGAAATAGGGGTTTGACTACGGCAAGCCCTGAAACAGACCCAACATTTTTCCTCGTTCTATTGTTTGTAGGTGTTTCATTTGTGTGGAGCTTGCGAGAGGCTAGATCGACCATAAGTTGCATTTCTACCACCCTTGCTCGTTATTCCATTCTTAATTATTTTATTTATCAAGTTAAAGTATTATTCTTGTTGTTTTAGTCATTTAGTAGTTTTATGCTTCTAGTCATCATATCAAACTGCATTTATCAAGTTGTTAGTAAGTTCTTTGTTAGTTTCAACTGTACTTTGTACTCTATGTCCATATGGATGCTAGCACCTGACTAGGATTCTAGTGCGCCACATTATCATCTATCTTTTGCACTGGAGTCCTTTGGCAGAGAGCTTCCTAAGTTACAGTCTAGACTCAGGGATTTTCTCACTTGATTTCCTAAACTCTTGGGTTAATAGAAGGAAAGAGGTAGATTAGTTGCCCTTCCTTTTCACCCTCTTAAAACATCAAACTTACCTTAAAAAATTCCTTAGACCTTTCTAACTCATTCATCCTTAGCATGAGGTAGATTAGGGCAGCTGATTGCTCTAGACCCTCCTGTGACCTAAGGTCTTGAGCAGTCGATCCCCCTCCTCTACAAGGTTTTTTTAGAGAGGGATAAATATTTTCAAACAAGAGTCAATGGAATTCATTATTTTCTACAAAATATAGGGCATTATTACCTACAAGTTGAGTTTACAAGCCCAAGTTCATATATGATGTAATCCATTGAAGAAAATATTCAGTGTATTATTATATTTGATTAAATTTATCCATGTGCTTCAAATTCATTGTTTGGAATCCACACGTATTCCCCAAGTTACCTTCTAAAAAAAATTGTGTGCATGCTTAGTTATTTTAGCAAGAATTGTAAGATCTTTGAGAACAATTTTTTAAAATAGTTTGTATTACTATATAAGGAATATATTTAGTTTTCAATGGAGCCTTAAATTATGTTTAATATTTGATACCATATCCAATAGGTCTTGCTTCTTGACATATATGTGCATCTTTACTCATTTGTATGTGATCATAGGACCTAGTCTCTATTGTTCTTAGTTCCTTTATAATTGATTAATATTTGGTTTACTCATGCACATGCCTTTTAGCCTTGAATCTCTACTATATGGCCCAATTTGAATTAAGGCATCAATCCTATGCACTTTACTCAGTCACCACACTTAAAATAAAACTACAAACTATAAATTTACTTACATTAGAAACAAATTTAGTTGTCCTACAAGTTTTACAAGTTAGTTGTGCTCATATTATCATATCATAAGAAATTCTACATTAGATAGATAATTAGAGGGATATGCATCATTTTTTTGCAAGTGTGTATGAAGTAAGTTTCTAATTTGTAAATATTGTTGAGAATAAAATACCGTATATCTTAAGGTGCAATCACATCTTTCTTATCTACTTGAAAAAATGATGCAAGAGAATTTGAGGTGTAAGAGTAATCTTGCATCAACCAAAAATATTTTCTTTTAATATTTATTTATTTTGAAGGTGTTTTGTTGATATTTTTTAGTGGTTTGATTCAAGTTTGGGACATTGCATAGCACCACACTAGTTCTTTCATGATTCAATACTTCATAACTATAATTACAAGCTTGCAAATGGTTTTCATTAGATGTGGTTGGAAACATAGATTATAATGTATCTAGAACCTTCTATTTTGATTTTATATAATTTTAAACACCATCCCAATAATTTTCTCAAAAAGTAAAGTTAGTTGAGGCTTGCACCATGCATTCACTATGTAATAGTAATTTTTTTGATCAATATAGAAAGTATTTAAAACTCAAGTAACAATTTGTAGAAGAGTGAATTTTCACCCCTAAAGCAAATTCCCCTTTACCCCCTTACACTTTAGAAAACCCTAAGGAGGAGGCTTAATTCCACTTAATCCTACTGCTAACATCCCACTTGGTGCCTGTTTTGTGTGTCGGTGGGGGCGTTTATGTTGGGGATGCCCACGCAGTGTGCTTACGTCCCAGATTCCTGTGGCTGGAGTCTACAGAGATGTTACACTTCCTATTGGAAGTCGAAGTGTAACGCCCCTCTTTGGTTGGCCGACTCGAATATGGTCATTTTTCATCTTCTTCATTCATATTCTTCACTCTTTGATCCATTCTCAAGTTTGGAAGAAGTTTTGCAAGATCATTTGAGCACTCTCTCCATTCCATTCATTTGCTTCAAGCTTTGTAGCAGCACTTTACACTCCATATCAGCAATCCACTACTCCATCACTTTGATAGTGCGAGAGTAGGACAAACACCATTGTAGTAGAGGCTTGAGTTCCTCTCATTTTCTCCTCCACAAACCTTGAGTGCTTTGGACGGAGGTGGTAAGCTCCTCTTATCTTCTCTATTGTTTCGGTTGAGTAAGCACATATTGTTTTGTAGTGTCTTTTGTTTACGTAGCTTGTATTCTCTTCTTTATTATTATTTCTATCATTGCAAACTTGGTTGTCCATGGAGGTGGAAACACCAAAACGGGGGTCTAACTGAGGCAGACCCCTAAACAGCCCCCCCAACATTTCCCCTCTTTGTTGTGTGCAGGTGGAGAGATCTTGGAGCAAGCTGGTGAGAAGATTGTTGTGCAAGATCATCTTCGTCACTCTTGTGGTAATATACCTCCTTTATCACATTTGTCTATACATTTCACTCTTCTTAGTCTTATTCTACACATATTGAAACTCTTAAACTAGGTTGTTAGCCCTTTTTTAGAGCTTAAATCTTGTCTCTCTAGTTTTTTGGCCATACAAACGCCAACACACCTATGAGACGCCAGCGTGTCGTGCTGTCGTCCCAAAACTATGCTTCTGTCCTCTGACAAAAAGCTACCTGAGATGCAGAGTTGACTCTGAAGATCGACTTGCCTAGTCTCCTTTCAGCACTCCGATTTGCAGAGTGATCAAAGGACCCCATAGTTCTCATCATTCTCATCCCGCTTATCCTAATATTCCTTTAAACTGAGGTAAGTTAGGGCAGCCTTACCACTCTTGGCCTTTCGTGACCTGGGGCCTTGTAGTGGTTGGTCCTCCTCTCTTACACAATTTATAATATTACCTACACCATTATAATTCCTAGCAAGAGTATATAAGGCACTAATAGATTTGGAGACTTCTAGCTCATCAAGGATAGAAATATACATTTCATATGAACTTACATGATATGCCAAGATGGTGTGCCAATTTCCAAGGTGAACCATTGAGAAAATAATTTAATTTTGAGACCAATTAACTCTATCATATTTCTCTAGAGGTGTAGATCATGGTAACAACCACCACATCATCCTCTATGTAATAGAATTTTGATATGATTTGAGGATGAACCAAACAAAGTAGAGAAAGAAGACAAGATACTAAAGACAAAGATCATAGAAGAAGCTAACAAAGATCTTAAGAAGATAGGAAATATAATAATTGAGAGATCATAATATATAGTGAGATCTATTGTAATTCGTGGTTGATGTCTAAAACTTGTAATATAATTTTTTCATCAATAAAACTCTATCGATTTGTGCAAATGATTTGTCTATTTGTTGAATTAAATAAGGTTTATATTAATAAAGTTGCATTTGTCTACAAGTGTGATTATCCTTAATTAGGACTCTCTAACCTTGATTATATTAAAAAGGGTTACAAACATCCATCTTATAGAGATACAAGTGAAAGTTTAGAATTGTGTCCCACCTTTATAAAGGAAATGGTCAATAAAAATATAATTTTACACCTTGAAGCACCTAAAAGTGGCATGTGTGTTTTTAATTTTAAAATGAATATATAAAGTAATTAAATATGGAACTCTTAGGGTAGTTTGTGTTTATGTTTTTCTTTTCAATTGGTTGAATATATATTTTTATAAATTTAAGAGAATATTTTAGCTACAAGAAGTGAGGTTGATGAGACTGCAAAAAATAGAGTAAATTTAATGGTTTTCTTTGATTTTTTTTCACTTAGATAACTTGAAAATCAAGTAGATGGAGGAAAAAAAAGGAAATGTTTATTTTTTAATAATTTTTAAAAATAAATTCTCAAATTTCATAGTTTCAATGGGATGTAAGGGTATGTGCAGGATCATGGTGGGCCAAAAAGTGGCAATATGTAAGCCATATGATGGCCCATGTGGCTGACAACTTTTTTTTTACCCAAAATTAATGAAACGAAAAGGGTTTTTAGAGGATATTCTCAGCTTTCCACCAATATAAATTATGTTTTACTTTGAATTTAATAAATAATTATTATTCATTTTCTATTAGAATTATGAATAAAGTCCAAATTGATAAGCTAATTGCAAAACATCTATAACTTTCAAACGGTATCACATTTTTTGAATCTGAAACATGCATCACATTCTATGCTTCTCATACTATAGGAATTTTTTTTTTTTTTTTTTTAAATCATGAATTTTTGACCAAGTTAAGGTGGCTAGACAGACGAGCTTTTATATTTTTTTTAAGTCGTAATAAAAAAATCATAATTAATTATTTACTTGGAAAAAAATTGTAAAACAATATGCAGCACATCGGAACATGAGTCATCTACTTATATCTAAAATATTTTTAAAAAATATTATCATTTTATTGTGGTTAGGGTGGTCAGACAGACACCTGCTTCTTATTTTTACCCTGAAATTTAAATACTACTGCATTGAAATTTCAAATTTTCACCAAATAGATTTAAAAAATAAAAATAAAGGTCTAGTAGTTTAGAAACTACATTCAATTTGCTACAAATTCTATTTTTACATTTTTTTTAAATAATATAGATAATTTATTCAAATTTTTACATCAAGTTGTCTAACTTTGATTTTCTGTCTTTTTATTGCCACTTAAGGGCCTGTTTTTTCCATGATGATCCTGCACATACCCGTAATATTTTGCTTATTTTTTTATCATATAAGAAAACCATTTTGGAGAGGATTATCTCCTCTAGTGCACAATATTTTTTATTTTTAAAGTATATGTTCATTTTTTATTTTCTAATTAGACTCATATTTGAGTATAATGACATATTTGTAATAAAGTAAAAAACTATCATAAAGCTAATTAAATTATTCAAAAATATTGTTAGATCATTATAGGCTCCAAGCTCTACGAAGGAGTATTTTCAAATTTTCATGAAAATAACCTTGGTTAGAGAAATATGAAGTTGAATTTCCTTTTTTGTTGAATTTGTTGTAAAGGAGGGGTTAGTCTACCACATGGTATACCCCTAGATAGTTTTAGATAAAAGATTTTTTGTCAAAACTTGTTCACCCTAAATCAATTGGGTCGAAGCATTATATACAAATTAATAAATATTTCAATTTTAAATTTAAATTTATATCAAGCTAATTTTTTAGCCAAAAGAGTTTTAGTTCAAAATCATTGTGCCACACAAGGGCCACATGGTTCTAGGAAAAGCGATAAATCACCCAAAACTATTTTGGACAAAATAATAAATCAATCAAAATTATTTCAAATGAAAAGTTACTTTTTTGTCCCAAAGTGTGGCATAGCTCTAGGCATTCATCCATGCTTGTACTAAATATTTTCATCAAACACTAACTAAAATTCTATAGAGTTTGGGGAAAAAATCATCTAATCATTTTCTTGAACTCACAACATCTTCATAAAGTTCACTAGATAATATAAAATAGAGTTTGGGAAATAATGTTGCATTTTTCTATTTTCATATTGATTCAATGAATTTTTTTTGACAAATGATAGATGAAATCCAATAGGATTTGGATGAGAATGGTCATTTTAAACATCCTATTTTTTCGTCAATTCCTAAAATAATTTAAGAATGTTAATCCATAAAATAGTTCTTGGGAAGGATGAAAGTGTTACAAACAAGCAACGAGTAATTCCCATGCCTTATATTTTCATTTATATTTCATTTTAGCAATACCTATAAAATGAAGCCCTTCAAATAATTTGATAAATTGAAATCTAAGTTTTTTTAGTTTCCTTTTAAAGTTTATAAAATAAACATAGACCTCCATTAATGAAGTCTCGATCTTTTTCATAAGAACAATATAAAATATGTGTAACACTTTTTGATTAAATAAAAATATCAAATAATCTTTCATTATTCTAAAATCACTAAAATAGCATAAAAATATGAATACCTTAATCTTTCACAAACTAGGAATCCATGGATTTGATGAATCTTCACTCTAAAAAAACACCAACCACTCCAAAGAATCCAATCCGTATTCCAAGCACAAGCCCCTTTCAAAATCTTCAAGAACGCTCTTTAAGTTTTAAAAATAAATTCTCTATACCCTATTTCAATCTAAAAAATTATATTAAATCCCTAACAATAAAGCTCTTTTCCAATATATAAGTAAACCCTACTTTCAAAACTTACTCTTATTCTTTTCACTATCAACAAGAAAAAGGAGTAATATTATTTTTTGAGAAAATGCTATATACTAAAAATAAGAGTAAAATCATACAACTAGAACTTCAAAAAATGTGGGCTACATGGGATCACACCCTAAAATAAACCATTAAAAATCCAAGAACAAACCAAATAGGTGGCCCCAAAAAATGGGAAATAGCCAAAAAATAATGAAGACTCAACTCCACAAGGAAAACTACAATCAAGTCATAAATTCAAAAGGAAACAAAGTTGCAAGAGCAATAACAAAACCAAATAATTAGTTGCTTTGAAGAGTGGGTGATTTACCTATCTTAGACTTCCCCTTAAGGGAAGGATCATCAAAGTCCCAAGTTTCCAAATGGGTTAGGGTTTTGAACAAATCAAATGTTGCACCCTCAACACTGAGAGGATCACAACCTTATTGTTTGGAAGAATTAAAAAAATATCAATTGCTTTTAGTTGTCTTGCATGTCACTACATTTTTCTCTCAAGCTAGCTCCAGCTTGTCTATTTAATGTTTCCCCTTCGTCCAAATTTTGTTGTCTTATAATCCTTTAAACTTCCTTTGAATCAATTTCAACTTGATTGTTCATTTCCACTTCTAAAGGAACCTAAATATATTCTTTGAAAATTTTGAACATGCTTGAAATAATAGTCTAACCCTATTTGGTATACTGATTTTATTGACTCCTTTTTCAAACATGTATAGATATGATTTGGAGATGATGAAGGCATGTTCAAATCTTTGGAGTGCCTAAGGAACTTTCTATTCATTTTTGCAATTCTTAGCACAATGGTTGTCCTCATATAATTTGTTACACTTAAAGGGAAATTATTCATAATCAAGTTGATGCATATAAGACCATCCATCTAGATAAATAACTAAATGGATTTAGATGTCTTTATCCAAATCTACTTCCCCAAAATTTAAGTATACACAAAATTATCTTTTGGCTTAGTTTTATTGATGAAATGGCCTAAAGCACTAATAATGAAAGTCAAGGATTTGTCATCCTAAAAAATAGGAGGCAAATGAGAAAGGTTCACCTAGATAGGAACTACATTAGGCATATCTTCAATAGGGTTAAAATTCATGGATTCATGGTTCAAGTACAATCCTTTTCCTCCCATAGAATATAGGTCTCTTCTAAAAATTAGATTTTTGTCCTCTTGTAGTTCAAAAAAGAAAGCATGAAAACCTCTTCCATGAAACCAAATACTCATTCTACCCTTCAATAAGGGTTTCATAATGTTCATAAAGAAAAAAGTAACATATTATAAGCATTGAGTAAAGATATTGTAAGCATTAGGTGAAAAATTAATGTTTACATAGCCAAGCAATGTGAAGGAGCCAAAACTTAGGGCTCAAGCCTATCATTATTTTAATCTTTGAATTTTGATTTTAAAATTCATGATTTTGAAGTTTTAGTAGTAGTAGTAGTTGGTCATGTCAATGTTTTTCTAAGAATTTTTTGATGGGAAAGTTTTTGAGTCTTTTGCCAAGACCCAAAACAATAATATCTATTTTTATAAATCAAATCTTGTGTGACTTTTCACTTGCTCAATAATTCGCTTAAACACATTTTCAGTAAGTCACAAACCTTTTTTACGTACATATATATACATTTATAATTAATTAAAAAAAAACATTTTTCAACACTCATAATTTCACTATTTTAATTCATTCTAATCCTTTTAACTTCCAATTGATCTAATAATTCTAGGAGAAATTAATTAATTTTCACATAAATAGCAAACCATTATGCATAATATAGAACCAATTAAGCACATAGAATAAACACACTTTACTAATTTAGTCATGAAGGGTTTCTTTAATAGGATGTGCAATTAGAAAATATGGTTTCATAAGTAAATAACATCACATCTTATTACCCCTCATGAAGTGAGATGAAAACACACAAAAAACCATAGAAAGATTTGCAAAACTATCATCATTAGTTTACTTTGTGTTCTTCACACTCAAATACACATCAAGCATCTCTACTTGTTTAAGTTAAGCGTAGTAAATATTCAACATATGCATAAACTCCACAAGACACATAATCACGTTGTACAAATCACATCTCAATAATGATTCTCTTAACATAGTCAAGATAATATAAAAGATGTATGATTAAACTGCATTTAATCATAAAGCAGTTATTAACATTGAATCATTGAAATTAAGCAACTAACATCGCATAATAATAATGAAAACAATGATGTTAAATAAATCATAATGGTTTAATATGTCTCATTAAAATAAACATGTAAGCATTCAATGTGATCAAATAGCAACATAGATATAAATTGACACAAAATGGCGCAATAAAAATAACAACACAAATGTCTTAGTTTGTCTTACACCTTTCATTGAAGGTTACCTTCAAATAAAACTACTTCATTAAAAGGTGATATTTAATTGATGTTTTTAAAAAATAAAAAATTAAAGGAATGTCAACTTTATATATAATAATGTTGTCACATGACCTTCAACTAAAATTCAAAAGATGTCAAGGCATGTGGCATTTTAACTATCGCCATTTCATATGTTGGACAAAAAATCTTGATTTGATCAATATTATGTTCCTTCAATTGCAAGTTGTTGAATGTGTTTATGTGGTACTTTATCTCCCTTTATTCCACTTGTTAACCTTTTTTTTCAAGAAAAATTATTAGTTTGAGCAATATTTTGCTTCTTCAATTGAAGGTCATTCATGAGACTAAATTTATGTGCTATATCATCTCCCTCCATTTCATATAAACTTTTTGTTGAACAAAATTTGTTAATTTAAACAATATTATTTATGAATAAACAAAATCATCATAATACAACATAGACAAACATAAAGATTAACCTAAAACTACTGATTTTGTAACCAACCATAAATACCAAAATATCTTTAAATAGGAAATGTATGAATAGATTTGAACTTAAATAAAACGAAAATAAATTTTTGTAAAGGAAAGAATTTTTTATGCAACTCTTTATGAAAAGAAAGACTAACCGTGCACGCCACGTGGCATGTTCGTTGTGAACCCCTAAAAATTCTTTTGAATATGATGATCTTCTATAAATCCCTGCAAACCCTTACGGTCTTTCGAACCCTCAGTCACTTCTCTAAAAGCGAGGTACGCCCCTCTCCTCTGTACTTTGAAACCCTCAGTCACTTCTCTACAAGCGAGGTACGCCCCTCTCCTCTGTACTTTGAATTCTTAGTGTTATTAATGAAATTGAAAATGAGACACTTGGATCTTCTTCGGAACGCAAAATCGTATTGTCTGTGCATCTGTTGACACCGATGCGCTTTTTCTCTTTCTGCGTTTTGGCCTTTTAATGACAAATTGCGGGATTTGCTCTTCAGTGGCCGCGATGCCTCTTTTCCCTTTTTGATTTTGCTCTTAAAACCTTCAGTTGCCCAAATTTCACCTTTTATTCGCCCGTGGCTCTCCTTTCTCTTTAATTCCCTCATTCATTCATTCCGTAAAGAATCGTGCTTTCACAGCCGTTATGCCATTTTGCTATTTTTAGCAGTCTTATTCCATTTTACCCTAAACATTGCTTCTCGAATTTTTAAAATCTGTCATATTAGTTCAGTCGTGCGAAATGCGCATTACCGCCTTCTCTGACACCTTGCCATTGTTTCTTCAGTCCAAAAATCGCAGGAATTGTGCTATGGTTTTCTTTTTTGGCTTCTTGTCCTCAATTGCCTCTACGACTCACTCACCACTTCGCCTTTCTGGCACTTCGTTAAACATCTCGTATATTTTGGCTCCTTCTGCTAGTTTTCCTCCTTTAGCCATATTTGTTTAGACCAATTTTCATCTCATCTGAAATATACAAAGATATTATTGCTCGTTACAAGATGAAATCAGTTAGGTTTTAATGGATAGAATAGAATAGAATACAAAAAATTTAACATTCAGAAGGTCAAACATAATTTATAGAATAACAGATTTTATTATAGTTGTTTCTTAAAATGTTGATTTTTTGATATTCAATTTGATAATGAATTCTCTTTTTTTTTCAATCTTTTTTATTTCAATAAATTTTGAAAAGAAATTATTGTTAAATTATTTATGTACTTGATTCAAATGTTTCTATACATTTTGCAATCTAAAATAAAATGTCCATTTTCTGTTTTCACTATCTGACTATGCAAAAGACATATACCTTCTCTTACCAAATATCTTTTGATCTTTTCCATCTATATATTTCACAACAAAAACGAAACAAGATAATCTTCATTTGGACAATGAGAATCTTTGACCTCTGAGGGATATGGACTTCTAAATAGATCTTTCACTGATGATCTGAAGTGGGGTTAAATCCTTTACGATAATATTTCCTCTTTCTTCTTAATGTCTTTTCCCACATAATCTTGTGAAATTTATGTATAAAGAACTCATCAAAATTTACATATGAAAAACAACCAAATACAAACATTTTATATGAATATAACATATCAAATTTAATTTTTTAAATGCACCAATTATTCAAATTATATTAAGATAAAAAAAAATTAAAAAATATCAAATGTAGAAAAACAAGAATAAATGACCAAATCACTAAGCCCAAGAATTTCAACCATCCAAAAAAATTATGAACATCAAAAAATATCCTAGAATATAATATCATTCTACCCTTTTCTTTTATACAAATAATATATAAAATGTCTATTCATAATAAAACTTAAATATACTTTCATATGCAAATTTGATCATTACTCTCATAAGGCAATCTTGTAATCCATTGATTTTTCCTTCTATAAACGTCTGACGTGGAATTTTATATATTCAAAGCTTAGAAATTGTCTACAGTCTAAGAACTCCATGCCCAACCAGAGGTGTGGAAATTCTAACTTGTGATTTGTTCGTTGACTTTGTTGACTGTGTTTCATATGTCTATCTAATGCACTTTATATAATTATTCTGAACCTCCCAACCTTTTTTTCCAATGCTGTGGAAAATAAGGCCTTATTTAAGGCATTTTTATTAAGTGTTTATAGTATATAATTTGTTAGATTGTATCTTGATTGAAACAAAACGAAGCAGTCAATCTTTAAGAAAGACCAAAGTACTAATTGTAAAGGAAATAAATATTTTCCAATGTAAAAGCATTAATAAATAGATTATTGTAGTAAAAAAGTCAAGTTTAAAAATGTGTATTTGATTAGATTTGAGATACAAATAAAATATCAAAAGCAAATGTTTATCTTGGTATTGGAGAAGAGGAGGTTGATTTGACTATGATAGAAGACTATTACTCAATATCTAAAATTGGACTTGAGATGGATAGACTAAGATGATCATGCTCTATGAGATATGAAATTGTGCATGACCCTAGGTTAGATATGCACCTACAGTTCGAGGCTATACACTTGTGGTCTTGACCTAATATTTGTGGTTCTAACCTTCTAGTGTGGCCTTGAACCAAAGTTCTTCAAATCTTTGGTACTTCCAATGGAATTTTGCATGTACTTGCACATATAAAGAGAAGACTTGGTATTAACAAAAACCTTTGGAGCTTGCTAAGCTAAGGTTTAGAAGTGTATTGTCTTGAACCCCCTTGTGCCTTGGTCAAACCCCTTTGATCAATTGAACATTTTTTTTATAAAAGTGGAAATACACACCAAGCAATGTACGAAGAATGTGCAAATGGCTAATAGTGATGCAATTTTGATAATGCTAAGTGTCGTGAGACTTGATGTGATGAATTCTCAAAGTGCCCTCATGTAAAATTGGGATTTTGATATATTCAATATATAGAATAATGTAGTTGAGATGATTGATGGAAAAGACTAAGTAGTAACTAGTGAGTGATCCCTTGAATAAATAGATGTGAAGGGGTTGTTTTAATTTGATGTATGATCCAAGTGACCTAAGGGAATGTCCTTTTGTAAATGTTCTAGGTGCATAATTTAAAAATTTTGACCCAAGAGTACAAATAACTACTAATTATAAATAGATCAACCTTGGGCCAAAAACAAATTTTTAAATGGAAAAAATAGCTTAAAGCCACACATATGGTCTTAAACTAGGTCAAGGTTGGATGTATAGTTTTGAACCTAGCAAAGGAAAGGTTGTTCTAGGATCTACGAATGTTCTAAGAAGGGATAGGATGTTTCTAAATGTAAATCTAAATCTAGGATAAATGGTATTGCAAATAATGCAATCATGGTTGAACGGTCCAATTAAGGAGTATCCAAACATACACCCAAAATATTCAAATTGAAATAGTAAATAACTAAATTGATTTATATTGATTCACGATCATGAAATACATTATAGTTTACTACAATGGGCTTACAACATGAGGCCTCAAACTTCAAGACATATTGGCATAAATATGTACAAATTATAGGATTTTTGAATTATATTATAATACTCCTCAATATCCCATCAAACTTCTATAATTATAACTTGAAGGCAATCGTCCAAAACTAGAACTAAAACTAAATATATTCAAATGATTGTGAGTGATGATTGTATAGTGAGCATTAGCCTTTAGGGTGATTTGTGTCAACTACAAGGTGGTACAAAATTTAATGCTAGCTGAAACATGCATCTTGGTAATATGTAGCAAGGAACCTTCTAGAATGAATGCAATAGTATGCATTGGATCTCATCATTGTTCATACTATAAACCTCCCTAGGACCAATGGCTTAGAAATGTAACCAATTTTATTACAAATCTTGTACAATCGCCACATGGTTCGAACATATATGCCTATGACTAAGTTTACAACTCTAATATTCCTTTACAATGAGAACCACTAGTTGTAGTGATTGTATACTAACTAGATCATTATTATAAACCTGCAAGAAAAAATATATATAAAATCTTTTTTTTGGTGATCCAAGATTGTTCTTACATGTTGGATGCTCTTAATCAACCACTCATATACTCCTTCCTTTGTCTTGAATGTAATCTTCCATTTATCACTGTGGACATCAAATTTGAGCTAAAATGGGACAGTCAGATGCACAAACAAGCAATGAAACTCAAACTCAAACAAGAAATATACACTCAAGTCAAAGAAAAATTGGAAGTTAGAATGACTTGTTCATAATGTAAATGCAATTTTACAAGAATGTTAAACTTCCATTTAATATTAGTGGTGTGCTCCAAATGTTGAATGATTGTAATGTGGGTGTTATTTGCTTTGATGTTACTCAATTTGAAATCAAGTAAGCACTATGAATAATGGATGTCAATGTCCTTTGGTAATATTTAAATAGATTTTTGAAGTTAGACATGGAGGGGTTAGATTGAAGGATGAAATCAAAGGATAGCACTGCTTTCCATGGATGTGCATCCTAGTATCTTCACAAGTGGCAAGAGGAGATGAAATATGCTTGATCAAAGGATGATATTTCCTTAAACTACAAGATGGAAGGAGATGTACACACAAGTGGTAATAGATGGATGAGAAAATTAGACGATGGAGATTGAAAAAGGTAATAGAGGGTCAATATTCCTCTTTGTTGAATTCTCATGTAGTATGAGAAGACATGTGTGAAGATGAAGGGTCTATGTTTTCTTCTTGGATTTGCAATGGATGGTGGAGATTGGAGGATAAGGATTATTTTATTATAGTGGTATGAGATGGAATTTTAAATAAGAATAAAATTTCAAAGACTGATTAATTATACTCATCAATTAAATAAGTGTATTATTTAATTGATTAGTTGGAAGAATTTTGGACTAAGGTGAATTAATTGAGTGTATTTAATTAATTAACATTAGGGATATGAAGGGGGATTACTTGTGATTGATTTGTTAATTTAGTCAAATTAATTAATTTGTGATAGAGAATAGTTAGTTTGGGTTTACTTAGCCAAATGAATTTAATAATAGATGTATTTAATGAATTTCTAGAAAATCAATGCAAAGATGCAAGAGAAAATTTGGGATTTTGTCTCTCTTTGAAATGGTTTCATGACTAAAATATGTGGCAACAATGTGTTAGGTTCATGAAGGACTAACACAAAACATGTAAATGTTACAAATAGAAAAAAGATACATTACTAAGGCACACCATGATATGAAAAATTATGGAAACTAAGATGGTACGTTATATGGAGCCTAAAAGTATAAGAAATAAAAATATATATGCACACAATCAAGAAAACATGTAATAAATACATGATCTATTTAACTAGTGCAATGTTCAATCTAAGAGGGTTTGTGGGGGATTAAATGAAATATAGGGTAAGTCATAAGGGAATGGGTTAAGTTGGGTCTAATAAACAAAGGAGATAGAGAAGTGGGTTAGGGGTAGGATTAAGGGGATATAAAGGATAGTATATTGTACAAGAAGTGGAGGGGAACATAGTGCATTTTCTTGACTGGTTAGGGAGTCATGATATATAAGAGGGTAGTCTAATGTGTGAGGGTATGGGAACGATAAAAATATATGATGATGGGCCATATTAGGGGGATGTAAGGTCATGCCATGTAAGTGGGGATACATCCATGAACAATTCAAAATATAAGTCAACAAGAGGATACCCCAATATAGAGAAAACGTAAGGAAAAAGAGATATGTATTGATGGGGGAGATAAGATGAGCATAAGTGAAGTGCATAGTTAATAACTATAAGTAGAATCATACACAAGAATTAAGGTCATGTGTCATGCCCCCTTTCCTTATAACTCGTACAATGGACTACAATTCCCCTTTCTTGACTCTCGCACTTTCCTTGATCCTATATTGCATGTATTTCTCCTAGGCATAAACCTAAGTCCCCAAAGGTTTCTAAGTGTGAAGGCACATGGAAGATCAAGAGTCCATGTAAGCAATAAAATCAGCGGATTTACCCTTCCTAACATGCCTCTCTTCTCACTTGATCATTTCTCTATATCCCCATTAGGATGTCAAACTCCCCCCTACTATTGCACCTCATATTCGTTCCTCTCTTTCACTCCTCTCCTTATCAAAAATTTCAAGTTTCATTTGCAACCATCCCTTATTTCCAACCCTGACCTTCAAACTTCAATATTGCCACCCTTTTTCATGATCCTTCACATACCACTCTACATGTTGGGAATACTATTAACGTATAAAGTGATTCATGCATAGCTCCCCATGGGATTCCACCTAGCATTGATATTCATCCCAATACACAAATTCAAACCATGTGGACATCTAGCAAGACATGCTATTAGGGAGCCAACTACCACCATTAATATGGCAATTACGGTCTTGAACCCAAATGAACTCTCAGACATACTTGTGAAGGATTGTTATAGGTCATAGGAGATCCTCATACACACCTTCTAAACCTATTTCCACACAATAGGATGTCATTTCTAGCTTGATTTGAAGGCAAACAATAATTAATGGGTATGGGAAGCTAGTCCCACATATTATAACCAATATAGAGACCATTGTGTGATTCCCAATGCTCTTTATAGGTGTCTTAAGATTGTAGAAATGGGGGAAAGAGGGCATCTTTGAACAAACCAACCAAATCCAAAACAAAATTATCGTGAACACTTTTTCAAGCGTCCAAATATATGAATGAAATTCATGAATATAAGTAGCTCAAGGGATGAAAACCCCACAAATATCACATTAGAGGACAAAACCCTTTGAAAAATGGAGTGGATTTACATTGCACTTGTTCATCGATAATGAATCTACATGACACTTACAATTGTCATGAGTGTAATTTTTTATATTACAATTTCCATAACAATACTAGTTGGATATTGTAGTATCATAAAATTTTGTTTCTTCTGAGAGATAATATGTAATCAAGCTCTCCTATGGTCAAGGTTTTTTATTATTACAAATTTCATCTATGATATGTTTCAATTATGATCACATCATTTTGTAAGGTCATCACAAGAATGCTTAATACAAATACTATTCTCTATTTATGTTCCATTGTGAGTCTAGTTTTTTTGGAAATGCAAGAATGGAGAGGAAAAATTGTGGGTTTACTATTATTCATGTGAATGTAATGCAAAACTTTTGGGTTTGCTAGAGCCAAATAGATTAGGTTAGGGTTTTATATTTTAGGTTGAGAAATCCATGTCAAATCTTAATAATAAGTCATGAGATCTACTAAGAAACCTTAATATAATTTAGGGTTTGTAATGTATGATCCTTTCCTTACATATTTATGAGTTAATGTTGTGGGTAAATATTGAAGTGATTTAGGGTTTGTATAGTTCTCATTTAAATATTTTCAAGTCTATTAAAATTGTTTACCCTAAGTTTAGCATGGGACGTGTTGGAAGGATGTAGAAGGTTGTGATGGACTACATATGTAATTTGGGTCATTTCTAGACCCTTGTATCCATTATATACCACTTAAATAGCCTTGAAACACCTCTAATACACCTAAATAGTATATAAAAGTGTAAAATATCATAGGAGAAAAGGTAAATTCTTGGGAATAATATAATTAAGTGTTATTATGAAAGGATGTGATGGAAAGGCATTAAGAGGCTATATAAAGAAGGGATAGCACTTGGGAGATAAGAGTGAGAAAGAGTGTGGAATTATGTGGAATCGTATGGATTAAATATATATGTAAAAAGACAAGAGTAAACAATGAATAATAAATTATAAGACATGTATAAGTCATTAAATTATATTAATATATGATTTTATGGGTGTATATATATGTTCATGTATATATTTTATTATAATTTATTTTTTACTTATTGCATATCCAAGTTCTCTCTTTTATTGCATCACACCGAGGTTTATTACATATAAAAAATATTAAACTTTGGACTCCAATCAATATTTTTTTGTCAATAAGATATTATTGTATAAATAGGGAGTGAGGGGAAAGCATTTAGTCAGATTTACCAATGAAAGGGGGTGGAATGAATTAATGTGATTCTTTATAGTGGGAAGGTAGAATGAGGGGGCATGGATGAAATATAGTGAGAGAAGATGGTGATTTTAATTGAACAAATTGAGGTGGAGAGGATTGAGAAATGGGTAGACAAAATATGGGATGTGGATAGGTGGATAATAGGTTACAACATGGGGGATGATGAGGTGGGAGAAGAGGTCAAGAGTTCTCATAAATAAGGGGTGACTAATGTTATACATGACACCTATTTTCTAGGTTTTCGTCATGGCACTTTCCCAAGGTGCCATAAGAAATGGTATTCACCATTGAATGAATTATTTATCAATATTACTTTGTATTTTTATATTTTTATATTTTTATATTTTTATATTTTTAAATATTTTATAAATAAATAGGGAAGCTACAATATTTTGATACACCAAATCAACTAAAGTGCATAATACTCATAGGCTCTTTCAATTCGTGGTCACCTAGTGTTTCCTTTTTATATGTCCTTGACCCATACTTAAAAATAATTATGTAGGGGCCCAACCAATTTGGATCAAACTTTCCCTTTTTATCTTTGTCTTTGGTAGTGTTATAATTTTCTTTGAGGACAAGATCTCTAATCTCAAATTCCTCATTCTAAATATGCTTCTTGTAGTTTTCATAAAAAATATTTTTATATACTATGAGGTGGTTGAGGGTGTTGATTTAGTTCTCATCAAGGAATTCAAGCTCATTCAACCATACCACACTATATTCATCATCTAAAATGAGGTTGCCTACGGAGATGCACTAAGATGGTAACTCAACCTTGATTAGAAAGATTAATGTTGAAGACAAGAGACTAAGGTGTCCCACCGATGGGGTGCAAATGATAATGTGGTAATTCCATAGGATGGGATTGCGTTGGAGGTGTCAATCATGACTAGAATCATTGAAAATAGTTTTTATTATTTTATAATGGTTTTGTTCGATGTCTTAACTTGGTTCTTACCTTTTAGTTAATATGGTGTGGACTACTTGTGCTTGATATGGAACTATTACCAAAGAATCGGGCTTATCCTTCTTATCATCATTTCCCTTCAAACTCCACTCTTTCACTTTCCCTTATATTAGGCTTTTGTGCTTCTCCCTTTTGGAATTCTTTCCATGAACTACTAGACTCCTAACTTTTGGAAATCATTGTGTAGTATCCTTGACTCCTAACATGTGGCATTCATTGTGTAGTATCCTCGACCCCTAAAATATAACATTCCCTCCTTTTTTATTTTTCAATTCCTACCTACCCTTATACAACTAAGAATATCATTAATGACTAGTTTTATGTTGCAACTAATACAAAAGAATATTTTCCTACTCAAAAACCATAGCCAAATCTCAATAGTGTGGATTTACATGTGATTGAAAACAAGAGATGAAGATGGTTGAATAAGTCAACCATTCAAATAGAAGCAATAAAAGAGAGAAATTTGTATTGCACACCATAGCTTGTCACTTACTCCTAGGGTGTTGTTAATGTGGTGATTGTATCCTTGACTACCCTTGATTTGTGTAAGATCCAAGCCATCCATTTAAGGCAAGATCCATTACGAGTTATAGATTTTCAATATTTTCAAGAATATCAAAAGGCAGATGCATCCTAGAAGGATTCATTCTTAAACATAAAAAAATCAATGAAAACCATTTTTTGAGAGCTTGTGTTTGAATTCCCATATTCAATGATGAAAACTTTTAGGTTTGTCTAAGATTAGAGAATGAAAACCCTTTGATCTTACAAGTCAGAGGATGAAACCCCTTTGACTTGAAAGGATGAATCTAATCCAAATTCCTTATAGAGCTTTTATGGTAAGGGATCTACAATTTTTGCAAGCCTATTTGATTTACAAAGAACCATGAGTCTAAGACTTGTATTTTTGGCTTATTATTCCAACTACAGAAAATTTATATTATGGTAGTTGTTGTGGGTTTGAGTATATTTATTTATAACAACTGTATATGTTGATGTTCAACATTTTATAATAGACCCATCTCATGAAGAAATGCTTGCAATTTATTTTTCATCCTTATGGCCTAATTATGATCTAGGTAATTTATGTTGAGACATGAATCATGCCTATAATATGGGTTAGTAGATTAGAAAAAAATATTTAAAATTGTAATCTCTATTATTCTTGTGAACCCAACCTATAATACTAGGGCTTCTTGTTATTTATCCAAATGCAATGAAAAAAATCTATTTTTTCTAGATCTACATAGAATAGCGTAGGGCTTATTATGTTAGGGCTATATAGTGAATGTTAATGGGTGATAGCTCCGATCAGATATGAATGACAGTGATGCAAGTATCATTGTCATTCATAAGTGATCGAAATTATCATTCATGATATGATATTTCTAAAGGAAACATTTAAAATCAAAATTATGAGCATTCATATAAATTTGATCATTCTCGTGATATTATATTCTGCATTCATGTGAAATCGGAATTCTCTTATGTCATCCACCATCATATAGAAGGATGTATACGTGTGAAGAGTATACACAACAAATGGTAATCAAGTTGTTAAACCTGCATCCTAAGGGACGCGTCCCATGAGTGGACGTGCCTCCACTCGTGGAGACACGTCCTCTCATGAGGCGCGCCTCTTAGGGGGCGGACTCCTCATCTATTTATGGCGATACCTCATTTGATATGCAAACATAGAAATCGGACAATGTTCTTCAATCAGCACATTCAATAATTAATTCATATCTGGAAATCGAAAATCTGAAGAATCAAAAATCTGAACATAGAGAATAAATACTATTTGTCTTAGGAAGTTTCTCATACAGTTTTCTTGACTTCAATTCAATCTAGTATTGTATTAGGATCCCTTTAGTGAACAAATTTGATTACATTTACATGGTATCAGAGCCACGTTGTGCGAATCCAAATCAGATTGCTCAAAATAAATTCGTATTTTCTAAATCGAATTCACATTCTTCATAATGTCAACTATGATCAGATTTGAAGATCGTCTTGCATGAGCAAATAAGTTTACATCATGGAAATTTAGAATCATGATGATCCTAAAACAGAATAAACTAGACTCACTTGTGAGAGAAAATAAAAGGGAACCTGAGTCTGAACCTGAGAAAAGTCAATGGATTGAAAACAATGAAAGGGCCATGAAAATCCTTGTAGATGCAGTGAGGGATCATATAGTGCCTATCTTAGCAAAAAATGAAACTGCATACCATATGTACAAATCTCTTGAGAGTACTTATGAGATCAACAACACCTGTAGGACTTTAGCATTAAAATGACAAATCAACAATGCCCAAATGAACAAAGGGGAGTCCATTAATGCATACTTCATGAGGATTATTGAACTTAGGGATCAATTATCCACAATTGGATATCAGATTGACAACAAAGAGTTAACCCTAATTGCACTAGGAGGCCTACCAAACTCATGGGAGTCATTTGTTCAAGGAGTAAGTGCAAGACCTAAACTCCCTAAATTTGATAGGCTAAGAACTGACTGCCTTCAAGAAGAAACAAGACTCTCCACTAAGGAAAATAAATAGAAGAACATAGATGAAGACATTCATGTACTCAACACAACGTCTAATAAAAAGAACAAAAAAAACTCCTACAAGAAAGGATATTTTAAAAGAAAGAGAAATTCCAATGGAAAGGAATCTTTTAAAAGGAAAGACATCTCTCAAGTACAATGATTTAGATGTGATCAATATGGTCACTATGCAATGAAGTGCCCTGACAGATCTAAACAACAAGCATCCTTTGCCAAAGTAGGAAAGACAAATTCAGATCATGAATCTAAAGACCTTGTGTTCTAAAAGGACAAATGGACTTAGAGTTACCCTTATGGATGGGAAAATTCTAGCATGGTCTAAAACTCAACTATTAAGAAAAACTATTGGTGTAAGATTAGGGTACCTTTTATGCACCTAAGTCTAAAAACCATCCATGGAGGAACTTGTAAAAGTTGTGTCTTAGAAAAGAAAATAAAACCTTAAAAGCGTATAATAGAAACCTACATCTTAAGGAACTCTACATGAGTGCTAGAATTAAGAGGGAGTTCACAAGTTCTTTGACCTAAACATTAAAACCATTCAAAAGGACATGAAGTACGAGTGAGATAGAAACCTATTTCCCTAGGATACCTAAAATGGAACCTGCTCCTGAGATTCAGAGGGAGCATCCTAAGGAAATGCCACTTGAATCTCCTACCACTTCAAATGAGGACACAAATGACATTGGCAGAAAGAGACCACTTTGGGCAAGGAAGATGATCAAAGAAGCAGAGGATCATGCAGCACCTAAAGGAACGTTCAGGGAGAGTAAAAGACCTAAAAGTTTCTCTAGCTATGTTGCCCTAATGAACAACATCATAAATATTGAACCTGCCAATGTTACAGAAGCCTTCTAACATCAAGCTTGGAAGGATGCAATGATAGAGGAGTACCAATCCATACTAAAGAATGATGTATGGGACATAGTGCCTAGACCAAAAGAGAAATTTGTTGCTTCTTGTAAATGGCTCTTCAAAATCAAGCATGTTGCTGATGGCAGTATAGAAAAATATAAAGCATGTTTTGTGGCTAGGGGTTTTTTCTCAAAAGGAAGGCATTGATTACAAAGAAACATTTGCACCTGTTGCCCGTTACACATCAGTAAGAGCAGTATTAGCCATTGCAGCAGCTAAAGGATGGAAAATCCATCAAATGGATGTGAAAACTGCCTTCTTAAATGGAACCATTGAAGAGGAAGTCTATCTAGAACAACCTAAAGTTTTGTGATACATAAATCTAACTCACATGTGTGCAAGCTCAAGAAAGCTCTCTATGGACTTAAACAGGCTCCCAGGGTCTGGTATGAAAGAATTGACAGCTATCTCTTGGGATTAGGATTTTCCAAGAATGATGATGACTCCAATCTATACTTCAAGGTAATCAAAGGTGATATGCTTATAATTATTTTATATGTTGATGACCTACTAATAAATGGAGAAGATCACCTCATTGCTCAAGGGAAACAAGATCTAATCTCTGAATTTGACATGAAAGACTTGGGTATTCTTCACTACTTCCTCGGTTTGGAAGTATGGCAGAAATCAGAAGGTATTATACTAAATCAAGGGAAGTATACTATTGACATTCTGAAAAGATTTGGAATGTTGGACTGTAGACCGATGTCCACACCCATGGAAACCAACCTTCACAAATTGAAAGAAGCAGCAGCAGAATCCAAATGTGCAGATCCGACCCTTTATAGATAGATGATTGGATCCTTGATGTATCTGGTTAACACCAAACTTGATATTTGCTATACTGTAAATGCCCTCAGCCAGTTCATGTGTGAACCCAAGGAAATTCACTTGATGGTTGTAAAACATATTTTTAGATATCTTCAAGGCACCATTGGATATGATCTTCATTACAAGAATGATCCACTAGATCTACATGGGTACTCTAATTCAAATTGGGCTAGAAGTGTAACTGATCGAAAAAGCACATCAGGATGTTGTTTTAGTTTGGGATCGGCTATGATCTCCTGGATTTGTAGAAAACAATTGTTAGTTGCACAGAGCTCAACAGAAGTTGAATATATTGCAACCTCAATGGGAGCAAGAGAAGCAGTGCGGCTTCATAAATTGATTGTGGGACTCTTTGGTGAGCCCTTGAATCCTACGATTATTCATTGTGATAATCAGAGTTGTATAAAGCTCTCTGTGAATCCTGTCTTTCATGACAGATCTAAACACATTGAGATCCCCTATCATTATGTGAGAAATATGGTGGAAAGGAAAGTGATTCAGTTGGAGTATATTAGTACAAATGATCAAACTGCAGACATTCTCACCAAGCCTCTCTCCCGGATCAAGGTAGAGCACTTCAGGAAGAAACTTGGTATGGTTGAAATGTAATTTGTTATTTATGTTTGAAATACAAATTGTTTATAAATTGTACTAATATATAAAGATGTTTAATGTGTAAACTCTTTTGTCATGTGTGTGACTCCATGACTTTATGGGCCTACTCCCCCTGTGTGCATTATAGAAAGGTGACGATCTTTCTGATAATGAACACTTGTATTTGACATTGTAAAGTGACGACTCTACAATGATGAACTATCATGATAGATATCATATGACTTGATATCTGTGGACATGTCATGATAGTATCTTTTAGACACCTTGATGGATATCATGAGACTTGATATATGGTCATTGTGATCCATAAGAGATAATCATGGTGGATGATTATATCCGTGGATATGCCATGAATTATGGTAGACATCATGTGACTTGATGTTAGTGCACATACCATAATAAAGATGTGTATGGAGAATGTCATGTGACTTGACACTTTCAGAAGCATATCATATCTTCTGATATCACGAGTTAGGTGATATCACTTTTGGAAGTTATTCTTCCTAGTTAAAGAGGGAGTGTTGAAATGATGAAGATGTGTTATGAAGAATGTCATGTCACTTGACAACTTTGAAGAAACATATCATATCACGTGTGAAGGTGATATCTTGACTTATTTGATTTGAAATATCTTCCCTAGCTAAGAGGGAGTGTTAATGGGTGATAGCTTCGGTCAGATATGAATGACAATGATGCAAGTATCATTGTCATTCATAAGTGATTGAAATTATCATTCATGATATGATATTTCTAAAGGAAACATTTAAAATTGAAATTATGAGCATTCATATAAATTTGATCATTCCCGTGATATTATATTTTGCATTCATATGAAATCGGAATTCTCTTATGTCATCCACCATCATATAGAAGGATGTATATGTGTGAAGAGTATACACAATAAATGGTAATCAAGTTGTTAAACCCGCATCCTAAGGGACGTGTCCCATGAGTGGACGTGCCTCCACTCGTGGAGACACGTCCTCTCATGAGGCACGCCTCTTAGGGGGCGAACTCCTCACCTATTTATGGTGATACCTCATTTGATATGCAAACATAGAAATCAGACAATGTTCTGCAATCAGCACATTCAATAATTAATTCATATCTGGAAATCGAAAATCTGAAGAATCGAAAAATCTGAACATAGAGAATAAATATTATTTGTCTTAGGAAGTTTCTCATACATTTTTCTTGACTTCAATTCAATCTAGTATTGTATTAGGATCCCTGTAGTGAACAGATTTGATTACATTTACAGTGAAGTCTATGTTAGTTTTAGATCAGATTTAATAGAAAGAAGAAAAGTAAACATAGAACAATGAACATAGAATTTTATCCTGGGAAAACCCTCTTACTCAAGGGAGAAAAACCTAGCAACTTTTTACTAATAAAAAATCAAATACAATAGTGCAAAACTAACACTTGAGAATCAACCAACTTAGGTAGAGTACAAAATATAACCCAGCACTGAAGTAGTGCAAACTTATGAGCAATTGTAATCCTCCTTCTAAGCAGCGAACCTTCTTCTTGAACAAGGAATAGCGAATGACTTGAATGTGTTTTGAAATGAGAAGAATACTCCCTTTATTTATACAAATCCACCCAATATAATTCTTTCTTTGTGATGAGGCTGACCCAACAAATATATGATTAAATTCTAACTTGACTTTCTCTAGAGTCGACCCAGCTTTTGGCTTACCTCCCGAAGCTACCAAAAAATCAACACTCCCTCTTAGCTAGGGAGGTATAGAAAATTATTTCTTGAGTCTCACTCAAGGGTCTTGTCATGGATTCTCTCAACATGATGTCCACAATGGCTACCTCCAGTTTTGAGAAGCACAACTTAGTCTTAGATATGTGATATGTACAAGGGCTTTAACCTCATATTTCTCCATCTCAGAGAAATATACACTACAAGGGCTTTCACCTCATATTTTTGTCTCAGAGAAATATACACTACAAAGGCTTTCACCTCATATTTCCTTATCTCAAAGAAATATACACTACAAGGGCTTTCATCTCATATTTCTTCATCTTAGATAAATATACATTATAAGGGCTTTCACCTCATATTTCTCTGTCTCAGAGAAATATACGTTGCAAGGGCTTTCACCTCATATTTCTTTGTCTCAAAGACATATACACTACAAGGGCTTTGACCTCATATTTCTTCGTCTCGGAGAAATATAAGTTATGAAATATCGGTCTGTTGTTTTGTCCATTCTCTTGTCATACGGAGAATATCTTGATGAGGTTGTGACTCCCTCTAGAGCTAGATTACTTTTCTCAGCACCATTTATGATCCTACCATACTTAAACTAATTTGAGTAGATCCTTCAGATCTACTCTCTCCACCATTGTGAGAACCCTGGCTTGGCTTCCTTCACAGAGTTGATCCATCCTTTCGATACAAAACCTTCCTTGCTGCTCGATCGGATTCAAGCTACTCAGACTTCTCATCCAAGTGCCACCCAAACACCTTTTTCCCACCTTTTGAAGTACTAACTCCCAATTGAACTCAGCTCCAAGTGCCCACATCAACCTCCTAACCTCCTCATCCAAGGTTGCCTATAGTGATTTCCTCTGAACATGTTATTTCTTTTAGCAACTCCAATTTGTTGAACATAGAACTCCCTCTTGATCCCTGCCTCAATGCAAAAATTCTGAAATTCTTCAAAAGTGTACTCCCCTCCATTGTCTGATCTCAGAACCTTAAATTTACTACCCTTAAGCTCAAGAGTAAGCTTATCCACTTCCACTTTCTCTTGCCCCCTACCCCCACACCCTCCCCCCGCCCCAAAAATTGCTCAACAACCACAGTAATTAGAAAACAACAAATCTTGATTCGCTAAACACCACTAATTCAATTAAATGCTTCTAACAAAAACCCAAATTCAAACAAATGCTCAAACTATTTATTATAAATGTATCGTAGAATATTATTGTCGAGTCACAACATCTATAAGAGTATGGCCCAAATGGTCAACTGATAGACAAAGTAGAGTAACCTAAGGGTCTTATGACTGGAAAATTGATAAGAAAGAATGAACTTGCATATATGTGTGTGCACCCAAAGTTAAGATTTACCATGACATATATGTTGGGCACTGTGTTTATTGATGACACCTCTCTTCACAACTTTCGTATTGACCCTAGAGTCCAAGGTGAGTAGCAATGTCTCAAGACTATGAATGACCTTTGGAAATGACACTGGTGTGATGCTATGAGTGTGGCCAGAGCCCGGGGGCTTGGCTACAATTACTGAGTATCGTTGCAGGCCCAACTATGACTTATGTCGACACCCCAATGATTTCCTCAGATTACCTCAACCTCTTAGATGTATCGCAGCCACCTCCGCATTGGTGTGAGTTACGATGATTTTTCAACCTTATTAAATGTTTCCTTTCATTTTTTCAAACGATATGCTTACAGTTCATAACGAGGCAGAGATTTAATGAAAACAATATGCTTCAACCTGACTCTTAGCCAAAATACTCCATACAGCCTTCCAAAATTTTGACACATATGAGCACCTTAAACCACTGACAACATTGAAGCTTTAAATCAGAGGCATCAATTAGTCTCTATCAGACGAAAATCCCATATACACAAGGGACGATTTTTCAAGTATGTCAAAGTCCCATGAAACCATTGCAATTACAATCTTGTCCATCAATCATCATGGCTCATATACACACAACAGTAGTAGAAATAAGACTCGAATTCCCAAAAATGTGAATACACTCGTTGATTTATGTAGTCCAGATATCGGGCTTCACAAATGAACATCGTTGTAGGGGAAGTCATTCTATATCCACCACTCCATAGAGATAGGCCTCATTGATCATGAAATGATGACAATGATGATTTCCAAATGTGCATTCATCGATAAGAAGGTTTAGCGAGATCAATATTTCCAATATCAAAATAAATGGAACGACGTTAATGGTTCCAGGTTCCGCCTCTAGTCACCTTTGAGAGAGCTTAGAGATGGAACCTGATTGGTTGCCGATGAGAAGCAATAGATAGACCTGAACCTCTTAACTATTAGTCCCCTACGCCAATGACTCCTAAAGCCATGTGATTTCCCTCTAGAGCAAATCGAATATCCAACTAGCAATTTATTTCTAAAACTTGAACTCTGAAATGGCATCTTTTCCTGAATGAGGTTTTCTATTTGTCAGGATGCAGCTTCCTTGGCTAATTCGATTGTCTCCATTCGACTGCTATTAAAATCTGATGAAAATAACTTCCCAATATATATTCGGGAATCTCTCATTAAATATATTCAAGATTGGCGTGACTTCTGTTATGAGGCGGCAGAATAAATATCTCCTTAAATCAATACGTCACCTTCAGGAAGTAATCAGTCTTTGATAAGCAGCTCCCGACTTGTCAATAATAAAATTCATCCTCAATGAAGAATGATTCAATAAACCAAACATTTGATTTCTCCTTAGTAAACTAGCGGCAAACTCAAGTCTTCTATCTAATTATAAATGTCTTATCATAAGTTTTAGCTGTATTTACCATGCTAAATTTGTCTTTTGTTGATGAGAGAAAATCCTGGTCCTGCCCTCAAGGCTCATCCACCTTCAGATATTTGACAATGCTCCCATTTGATCTGGATAAGTTGATACAATCAACTTCACCTTCCATTCTCATGGAAAACCATATCCCCTCCATCACTTCAATGCAGTCCACACTTATGTTGCTTAATTCTACCAATTTTGAACCTTGGTCGTCGTACTAATTTCAAATTCCCCACAACCTACAATTTTTTCTTAGACAAATTCGATCGGATTTCCTAAATCTGGCTCTGATACCATGTTAGTTTTAGATTAGATTTAACAGAAAGCAGAAAATTAAACATAGAACAATGAACACTGAATTTTATCTTGGGAAAACCCTCCTACTCAAAGGAGAAAAACCCAGCAACATTTGTACTAATAAAAGATCAAATACAATAGTGTAAAACTAACACTTGAGAATCAACCAAGTTAGGCAAAGTACAAAATATAACCCAGCATTGAAGTAGTGCAAACTTATGAGCAATTGCAATCCTCCTTCTGAATAGTGAACCTTCTTTTTGAACAAGGAATAGTGAATGACTTGAATATGTTTTGAAATGAGAAGAATCCTCCCTTTATTTATACAAATCCACCCAATATAATTCTTTCTTTGTGATGAGGCAGACCCAGCAAATATATGATTAAATTCTAATTTGAATTTCTCTAGAGCCTACCCAACTTTTGGCTTACCTCTCGAAGCTACCAAATTAAAACATCAACAATACTAAGTCATTAGAGTTGTTATATAGGAAATAATATAATTTAAGGTTTTTTGAGCTTTTATCTAAATATTTAAGCTTGAAGTTAAATAAATAATAAAACTTGTTTGAATAAATAACTAGTTGGGCCATTATAGTAGTATTAGAGCTAGTTTTCCTACTAGACTATCAATCATTAGATTTCTTACAACTCTAGTTCATGGTGGAATGAGTTTTTAGGAGTTGATAGTGATAGGAACAAAAGTGATGAGGTCAACACCTAACATCTAGTAAAAATGTAGGTCTATTGATGCAGCGATATAAATGTAGCAAAGTAAAGATTAAATACAAAGGAACTAAGATAGAATTAATATGTTTGAAGAAATAACCAAGTTAATAAAGAAATATCATAATCAATATGAAGCTATGAGGGAAAATTTAACACTTGAAAAGTATGTTGAATTGGTAAGGAAAGGTCCATTCTACAAGAAGAGAATAAATTTCAACGGTAGAAAATTAGGTTTCATTTGAAGAAGAGCTTGATAGAAAATTCAAAAACTATCAAGAACAGGTTAGATGATTTCAAATCTACATTTCCTTTTGACAGGTTTTTAAGGGTGATAGGAAAATAAAATTTATGTAAATACCTAAGAAGGTTGAGGAAGAAAGAAGGGGAGTTAGAAGTAAAATATGTCTTTAAGGAGGAGATCATTGAACATGACAAAGAGGAAAAAATGGTGTAGAATGAAGAACATTTAGAACTAGATCCACAACCAAAACCAAAATATAAATCACTCTCAAAGACAACCTATCATAGAAAATAAAAGGAGTCCCACACAAGAAGAGACATTTTGAACCCTCTCAAAAGATCAGATCACCAATCACAATAGAGAACATGAATGTAGAAACCAAAAATGAGCTAAGAAGAAAAAAACTTTGTTTCTCATGCTAATAATCTTAGGAACTAGGCCATAAATGTTAGAGAAAAAGAGAATAAATTATAGGAAAAATTAAAAAATGCTAACAAAGAGTAAAATAAATCAGATTTGCAAGAATTAGAGAGGAAACAAGCTTTGGATGAATCTATAATGTAGATGGAAGCTATTAAATTTGATGAAGAAAGGGATATATTTTTTACTACTAATAGTGTGGACTAGAAAGATGGATTTCTTCATGAAGTCAAGGGAAATTTACAAGATATCTATAAAAAATAAAATACAAAAGATTGTGTACCTAATAAGAAAGAAAGGGAAGGAAAGGACTGAATGCTATGTGAGAATATTTTACCAAGTAGGCAAGTTGATAATGAAAATGAAAATGTGAGGAGTAATTGATTCAAACCTTATTCTATCAATGATTTTTTTTAATACAGTGTTGCAATAAATCTCACAAAAATCCCCAAATCTTTGAAAGGAAATAAAAATGTTAATTACAATGCTAGGATTATGGATGATAGTAAAGTAGGAATTTATTACCATTTTCATATTATTTCATTACAATTTTCTTCTCTTAATGAGAAATATTCTAAAAATAAAGAGTAGATGAAGGGTACTAAAATGGAAAAGAGATGCATTATCTCTATTAAAAGACTACTCATGAAAGATGGTAGAACCTTGGTGGGCCATAACCAAAAGATTCCAAATAATAGGTATTGTGGGACACACCATTTAAATTTTTTGAAGGTGTTTTTAATGGATATGTGGAAGTAGTTATAGATAAGAGGATTTATTGTATAAGACAAGTTGTTGGAGTATTGAATTGCTTGTTGGTGGTGGGCATGCACACTACTTCATTCTTTGGATTGCTTCCATACAAACGTGTACAACATGCCTTAGAGTTAATTGAGATCAAGGTATCAAAAAATGTTTATTTGCAAGGAATATGAGAAAATTTTAGATGCCTTGATAGACACATTGAGTTGTTGGTCATGATATTCAAATGGATTAATGCACCAACCTTTACACTATTGATTTCGAGTAAGGGAACTCGATTTGGTAGTCATGGTATGAGGAAAAATCCCTTGCTTGATGAGGTGTGTAGAAGGTCTTACCTATTAAGATCATCAAGTGAAATCATTCTAGCCTACACATTATTATTTATCTAGACATATTTGGAGTAGTATATGACTATTACAAATATTTTATAGCGCCTATAAAATTCGATCTATTTCATTGGTCAAAGGGTACAACTTTAGGCACCGTGGTAAGCATCTTGAGGATACCAAAAATTTGTTATGATAACTATCTAATAAGGGTAAGAATGATTTTGATCATGCCATGGTCATAGTCCAAGAAACGAGAGGTAGTGTTTCTAGCCACCTTTCATATGGAAGAATTCATTGACACAATATAGAGATGCTTCAAGGATGACAGTGATTTTAATGAAAGAATATCATATTCATGTTTATTTTTACATGAGTATAAACCAAGTGTAAAATGAATAAGTGATACTAACACTTTGCAACCATGTTGCATAAGAAATATGGCAAACTACTTCCCACATCATTTCCAACTTATGTTTTGTTATCATGATCACTCATAGCTATTATATTGCATCATTACTAGCCACATATAGGTGAACCAAAATAGGATTCAAACTATTCTAGTATGGGATCCCTGGACCTAAACTAACCTTATTGAGAAGATTCCTTAGTTTATTCAATAATGATAGAAGGTTTATTAAGGGATCTTCACATATAACAACTTTAAATTATAGGAAAAAGAAAGGAGTTGTTGTAGGGATGAATAGAATACAAGAATATTTTGATCAACTTAATGAGGTAATCAACTCATTTTTTACATTCTTCATGTCAATTTTTTAACATTCAACTTTGGAATGATGTGATATTTTTGGGCATAGTATTAGGGCCATTTTAATGCAAAAATGGGATGAAAAGTATGTGCTAATAGATGGTCTCATGGTTTATAAGGATAGAATATATTTGATGCTTGATTTAGGGGTGAAGCAAAGGAACTTGAAAGTGTTGATGTGAATATGATATTTTACCTATCTAGTCTACTAGTAAATCATATTGTGCATGTTAAGTTTACTTAGGTCCTAGGAACATTTCTATAAGTCTTAGTTACAAATTAGATCTTATCTTATCTTATGTCATTTACTTATTATGCCCTATGTTATTTAATATGTGTTAAGATAGTTTTCTCATATTATAGAATTAAAACACATGCCATGATCTTGTCTAATCCTATCTCTCACCTTATCTATTTAAGCAAAGATCTTTTACATTTTTAATCATATCATATCAAGAAAGCTATTATCTTTCCATACTCTCTTGTGGAAGGTTATGTTTTGTTTTGGAGATGATTATGGGGTGTGAGCTAATCTTCAACTCTTACAAAAAGACTTGTAAAATACATGCATAGTGGGATCCTATATATCCTACATTATTTGTAGGTTTAAATAAGAGAGAATTACTTAGAGTTTCAAGAAAGAGGATCTCAAACACCTTAAGGACTGCATCACCTAGCAATAGAATGGAGAAGAGCATTATTTGTTAGTAAATTTGTTGTATTTGTTATTTATACCTCATCAAGATTGGGGAAGTGTGTTTATGAAATCCACCATAGAACTACTCTAGGTACATGGTAAAAATTACATTAATATTATTGAAGACAAGATAAATGGGTAAGCATACATCTTTACCACTATGTTTTAGTTCAATGTGAATCATGGGGCATTATTATTTTTTAGCAAGGTGCTTAAGCTACAAGGGTTGCCTAAAATTATTTTCAATGATAGAGGTAGTAGCCTTGTCATTTTTTGTTGGTAGGAATTATTTCATATAATAGATGCAAAACTCACTCCTAGCACATGTTATAAAAAACAAGCAGTCAGATAGACAAAAATGAGAGATAAGAAGGGTGAAGAATGCTTGAAGAAATATATTTCAACTTTTAAATAAACAAGGATTAAATGGTTGCACTTGGGATAATGTTGCAACCACACCACCCAATATTTATCCCTTGGAATGTTTCCATGCATAGTTTCTATTGTTTGTAATGCACTAAGTTGCATTGATTGGATGCATGTAGATGGTGGAGTGTTGTCCATATGGGAAATAAATGCCATCATTGTCACATGGGTAAAAAGAAAAAAAATGGGAATTAAACCATCACAGATCACTTGATTCATGAAGGAACTTGCCTACAAGGGATATTATTTGGGAAGAATCAAATAGCTTGGAGAATTGGAGTTTTTCTTGCCAAGGAAAATCAATTTGTGGGAAGAGTGGACTTATAATTCCCCCTTTTCAATTAATCCAAATTTTATTATGTGTTATTCCTCCTCTTCCCCCATGTGCCTATTCAAGTTTGAAATGTGTGAAGGTTCCAAAGGGTTTTAAGCATACAATTTGTACAAGTTTCAGTGCTACCCTTCCTAGCATCCCTCTTCTCCCAACATTATCTTTCCTTTATTATTTTCTAAGTATTATACTTTTCCTTCTCATTATCCCTTCCTACCAAAATTTGCTCTTTTTGTGTCCCTTATCGGGGTTTCACACTTCTTCCTACCATAATGCATTATCCCAACTATGTAACTCTTGAGTTGTGGCATTCATTATCTAGTATTTATGGCCTCCAAACTTTGACATTCCTACCTTTTTACACTATTCATTTTTCCTACTATTTTATTGAAAAAGGGATCCTAGGTCTAATGCCTAGATCACTAACATCATTTTTTTTCAAAGAACATTAAGATGCAAATCAGAAAGGAGATTAGATTGACTTTCAACCTAAAAGGTGAGTCAATAAAACTTGGATCTGAATTATTTTGGGGGCTTTTAAATGTATTTTTGATGAAATACAATGATGCAACTAGCTAACTATGAAAATAATATATTCTTCGATAAATATAGACAAACTAGAAACACACAGGCAAATTTGAGTTCTAAAAAAGAAATAAGGCAAACACAGAGGTCCCTAACCTATGAATTTGAGGAAAATTTTGCTACACAAGGGTGCCTAGGGCGCCCTAGTCCAAAGATCTAAAATTGAAATCTATTTTCGTAGTCCTTAGGTCCCTATTATGTGGCTTCTTCCCTCTAGATCTTTCTATCGGATCTTTGTTTGTTACTGAGATAATTGAGTTTATGTATCTTGTCAAGTTGTAGGAAATGAACGCATGAATGAGAAAATTAACTCCAATCTTCTTCCAATACTCTTTAGATCTACAACCTGCACATTCACAAGGAGAGGGAGGGTTGTGCCATATAGGGGCTTGCCTTATTCAAACCCCATGTTGATATTTCTACCTCCATAATGGAAAAATTGATGAAAGAGAGCTTCTCCTTTTGAGGGATAGAGGATAAATGATAATGGAGTAATGAACCAACAATTGGCTGTAACTTACTATTCAGATCCTATCTCCTTGATGGATTGAATTCATGCACAAAACCTCAAGGCTTGATTTCAATCTAGATTGAATTGATTTGAAGACCTACAAGTGTTAGTACTCACAAAACCAATTATCACAAAAATATTGGCACTAGTTGTCAATAAGGTTGTCATTGATGTCAACACTTGAGGAGATTTTTGTGATGTCAACACTTGGTGAGATCATTGCATTGGTTTTCCTTGTTGTCAACATTTGGTGAGTTTTTTGGTGTTGGCATTGGTTGTCAACACTTGAGAGATTGATGCACATGTTTGTGCGACTATTGATGATTGTCATTGGTTTTGTTATCATTGGTTTCTACAGTTGTACGTTGTTGATACTCTATGATAATAAGCTCATGGCTATATGTCATGCCTTGTTTGATGTCAAGTAAAGATGTATTGAGTATAATTGTTGATGTTATCATGATGATGTATTAAGATGAGGATTAGAAGTAAAGATGGTGATGGAGAGTTTTTTTGGATCATCTCCAATATATTGTATGCTCTCTTATGTGTTCCTAATGAAGTATATGTTACTATAGGAAAGTCCTGGTCTTTGCAAGTTGGTGAACATTTTTATTTTAGGAAATTGTTGTGAAGACTATTTGGGAGAATTCTCCACATTTCTCCACTATTGAAGATTTGGTCTTATGGTTTGGGATTCAATTTTTGTGGTCTGTGGATTTTGCACTCCTATCTTTTTAGGTCACCAGTGTTGTCAAAGAAGTTTCTTCTATTTTCTATGTTTTGGAAATTTTGTCGGTTGTCTAGATTGGTCTAGAAAATTCTTTGCATTTCTCTGCATTGATTCTTCTACTTTTGTGTCTTGGTGGACATGCTCTCATTTCTTATGCAATGTCTCAATTAAGTTTTCATACAATAAAGTGGTCCTCAAGTTGGTTTATCAATGTTTATCTCTTGGTGGTATCTTCTTTGTTTGTGGAATGAAGTATTTTGTTGCTGGTTGGTTTGTGGCATGGCAATGTGAAAGAAGTTTTAGAAGTGTTGGTGGATTTTCATGGAATATGGTCTACACCTCTTGGTTGGTTGATCTCTTTGGTGCTGCATATTGTGTTGAGAAAGTTTTCTAGGAAATTTGTTGATATTTGGTTGATTGGGCTTGTTATCTTGCTTACGTCATGTGCTTGGATTTTGCACGAGCATATGAAGTTATGCTAAGATGCATTTGGGTCCTAACCTATCTTTTTGAGAATCGTATTGAGTAAATTTGGTTGAAGCTATATTTTTGGGTCAATTGGTAATGTGCTACACAATTCCTTATTGCCAACTTGGGTTGATGTGCACCAATGTGTGAGTTGTTTTGGATCACTTTAGAAGATGTAATAAGATTGATTTTGGTCCTCTTTATCTTCTTGATAGGACCATATTATGTTTTTTGTGGCTCACTTGTTGAAATCATTGTTGTACTATTTTTGGTCGACCTAATTGATATTTTGAGACCTTGTGAAGGATATAAATGAAAGAATGAGTCAATTGCAATAAGTGTGTGAGAGTGTGGAGATGTGTGAAGATGATTTGAATCAATGTGTTGTGAAAAGAAAAGATTAATGAGCTTTCATGCCAATATCAACCGAGTGTATTGTTGACAAATGTTGTAATTTCATATTCTTCAGTGTATCCTTATTTGAGATAGTGAATCTCATCAGGTCCTTGTATTTTGTATCTTTCCCTAGGGTTGTGTGCCTTAGTACTACAACTCCCTTGTATCTTTCCCTAAGGTTGCGCACCTTAGCCTACAAGTCCATTGGTAGTGATTCTTAAATTGTAATTCTATAAGAAGTGAACTTATATATTGTGAGTTAACTCTCACCGTGGTTTTTCCCTTGTTGGGTTTTCACATAAATTTGGTGTTATCTTGTGCATGTTTTCTCATTGCATTATATTTCATTGGTGTTGATTAGTTTAAGTGTTACTAATCCCTGAATAAGTTGTCTATCTTGCTAAGATTTTGAATTAGTGTATTGCTAAAGGGTTTATGATCTGAAAGGGTTTAAGTTTTTGAAGATATTGATTCACCCCCCCCCCCCTCTCGGTATTTGGGTGTGTTCAACAATTGGTATCAGATCCAAGTTCCTCTAAATAAGCTTAACCGCTTGAGGAAAGGTCTAGGATAGAACATAATGGAGCTTACAAAGGTCTTAGGTTTGATGGGGTAAATTATACCTTTTGGAAGTTGAGAATGGATGGCCATCTAAACTCTCTAGGGTCTGGTGTTTGGAAATTTTTCAAGGATGGTTACACTATTGGAAACACAAGGGCAGACAATTGAGAGGGGGGTGAATCGGTTGTCACATAATTTCAAACTTATTAAATGTATTAACCCTTATTCTCAAATTTGATTAATAATAGTGAAAGCATGAATCAACAACACATCAGAAACACACATAACACCAATATTTTTGCATGGAAACCCTGTTAGGGGAAAAACTATGGTGGAAGAAAAATACACAATATTATCTGAGTATACTCAAAAATGTATTACAAAATGGGAATGCACTTGCATTCAGGCACACTACCTAGAGCTCACTGCTCAAAGGAAGACTCGTTGTCTTACATAAAATTTCAGATTAAATCCATCTAAGAAATTGAACTAAGTAAATAGCATCTACTAATGCCTGGTTACAATTTTGGTTAAGCACATTAGTTGACTTCTTGACCTTCTATCTGATTTTTCTCTTCTGCTCTTCTCTGCTCTAATTCGCATCACAAATCCTTTCATGCACAAGTGAAACTGTGCATAATCGCTTTGATATTCACAACACACACCAACTCTTCGCATCTATTCTTATTCAAAATGATATAATCAATCACTTATATATATCTGCCACTAAGGATTTAATTGCTACCTGTCGGCTCTAACAAAAGTATGAAAATATTTACAAACTGTCAGCTTGATCCATAGCTAATTCTTAATGTGCACCAACCAAAGTCATCCATATCATAGTAATTACTCAAATCAATATGATTGAACGTGAAAATACTTAAACAATTGCTTCTCAAACATCTGCAATGACTATATTCATCAAGTCAGCTTATATGCACTAATAAAAAAAAAAATTAATCAACCGAATCTTCTAACTTGCACACCAATGAATGCACACCCTGATGATTATTAGATAGGATAGTGTGTACATAAAAGTATCTTCCCTAAGATCCTTGACTCAAAATTATAACAGGAAATTACATGTGAATCAATGAACACAATTTTATCAGATGCTTTGTTCTTGCTTGATAGTAAATTACAAAACTTTGATTTGACTTCCAGTATGAGAAAATTTTGACTTGTGGATCGAATCACTGACTAGGGTTTGTTAGATTTTTTGGTTGCATTTTTTATATGTGGTTTTCATTGATGTCAACACTATTAGCATTAATGATGCTTAAGGTTGTATATGTCGAGGATATTGAGAAAATTTTAAAAATAATATTGTTGGCAGTCAATGAAGCTGAGAAAGTCAAAATGTTGGAAAGTTTTGTACATTAAAGATCTGAACTTGTGCTTCAAATATTTTATTTATGAAGCTTTCTAGTATGTTGACAGAAAGTTTCAGAGGTGGGAAAGTGCATGGAAATGGGTAGCCATTTCGTGGACAACTTACCTTTTCATCCTGAAATAGCAAAAACACAAACGCGTTATAGTAAAACGCACTCGCGTTATGGCTTGGTAATGACCGAGCCTAGGCTCGGTCATTACCGAGCCTAACGTGGGTGTTTTAAAATGCGAGTGCGTTATAACACACTCACGTTATGGTTTAAAATTTCAAAAAATGCCCGCATTTGGAGTTCAAAAATATGCATTTTTTGAAATAAAAAAAAAACATTTTCAAAACACGAGCGCGTTTTCATCTACATTGAAAATATTTTCTTCTCATTTTCTTGTCTCTTTCTTCTTGTTATCTTTTAGGGAAACTATATACATGAAATAACATTTATATATGGACATTTACTTTCTTATACTTTAAGTTATATTTCATGTATATACTTCCAGGATGTTTGAGAGTGGTTTCAGATCTCTAGGAGTTATAATGCAAATTCTAGTTTTTGGGAGATCTTTAAAATTCCAGACTTAGTCAAATTTCAGTAATCAGCATGTCAAATTTCAGGAATCAGGAGGTCAGATTTTAGTAGTCAACAAGTTCTATCATCTTTCTCTCTCACTCTCTCCTTCTCTCTACTCTTTATCTCTCCACTCCCTCGCTCTCTCCCTTCCTCCCTCTCTCCCCTCTCTCTCTTCTAGTTTTTGGAAGATCTCACAAATTTCAAACTTAATCAAATTTCAATAATCAGGAGGTCAAATTTTAGAAATCAGAAAATTTTATTACTTCTCTCTATCTCACTCATTTTTATCCCTTACACTCTAGACCTCTCTCTCACTATCTCTATCCCTTTTTCTGACTCTCTCTCTCCCTTGATCTCAAGAAATCTCTCTCTGTCTCTCTCTCTCCTTTTCCCTCTAATTCTCTCTACCTCACTTATCTCTCCCTCTCTCCCACCTTCCCTCTCTACTTGTCTCTATCTCCCTCCCCCCTCTCTCTCTCTCTCTACCTACCTACCTCTCCCTCCATCACGCCCTACCACTCTCTCTATTTCTCTCTAGCTAACCTCTCTCTCACCTCCCTCTCTCTCCCTCCATACTTCTCTCTCCCTCTCTTCTTCCCTATCTACTCTCTATCTCCCATCTATCTTTACCTACCTCTACATACATCAAACCTTACCACTCTCTCTACACCTATCCCTCCCTCCCTCATTCCCTCTCTACTTCTCTCTATCTCACCTCTCTCTCTACCTCTCCTTCCATCTCTACTTATCTTTATCTCCTCTCTCCCTCTCTCTACCTACCTCTCCTTCAAACACTCTTTATTTCTCTCTATCTCACCTCTCTCTCCCTCACTACATCTCTCTCCCTCTCTCCCTCCCTCTCTAAATATATATATATCCCCTCTCCCTCTCTACCTAGCTCTCCATCCATCACAACCTACCACTCTCTCTCCATTACTCTCTATCTAACCTCCCACTCTCTCCATCCATACCTCTCCCTCTCCTTCCCTCTCTACTCTCTACCTCCCTAATCCTTCTCTACCTACTTCTCCATCCATCACTCCCTAACATTCTCTCTACACCTCTCTATATTGCTTCTCTCCCTCCCTCCCTCATTCCCTCTCTACTCTCTCTCTACCTCTCCTTTCCTCTCTAATTATCTTTATCTCCCCTATCCCTCTCTCTCTCACTAGATGTCTCCCTCCCTACCTTTTCCCCTATCTACTCTCTATCTCTTCCTCTCCCTCCCTCTACCTCTCTCTCTCTCTCTCTCACTCCTCCCTTACCCTCTTTCTCTCTCACTCTCTCCTCTTTATCTCACCATTCTCTCTTTCCCTCTTTGTAACTCTCCACTTCTCTATATGTCACCATTCTCTCTCTACATATCTTTATCCCACAAATCCCTCTTTACCTCTCCCTTCCTCCCCTCTCTCACCCACCCTCCCTCCTTCCCTCTATCTCTATCTCTCTCTACTTCTCTCTATCTCACCTATCCCTCTCTAGCTGCATATCACTCCATCACTCCCTACCACACTCTCTCTATTGCTCTCTATCACACCTCTCTCTCACCTCCCTCTCTCCCCCTCCATACCTCTCCCTCTACTTCCCTCTCTACTCTTTATCTACCTAATACCTCTCTACCTACCTCTCCTCCATCACTCCCCACCACTCTCTCTATACCTCTCTATATCAATTATCTCCCTCCCTTATTCTCTCTCTACCTCTTTGTCTTTCTCTAATTATCTTTATCTCCCTAGCCCTCTCTCTCACTAGATATCTCTCTCCCTACCTTTTCCCCTATCTACTCTCTATCTCTCCTCTCCCTCCATCTACCTCTCTCTCACTCTCTCTCACTCCCCCCTCACCCTCTTTCTCTCTCTCTCTCCTCTCTATCTCACCATTCTCTCGTTCCCTCTCTATAACTCTCTCCTTCTCTATATGTCACCATTCTCTTTCTACTTATCTTTATCTCACATATCCCTCTTTACCTCTCCCTTCCTCCCCTCTCTCGCCCACCCTCCCTCCTTCCCTCTATCTCTATCTCTCTACTTCTCTCTATCTCACCTATCCCTCTCTACCTACATATCCCTCTATCACTCCCTACAAAACTCTCTTTATTTCTCTCTATCTCACCTCTCTCTCACCTCCCTCTCTCTCCCTCCATACCTCTCCCTCCATCTATAATTCCTTATCTACTCTTTATCTCTCATGTATCTCTACCTCTCCTTCCCTCTCTACTTATATTTATCTCCTCTTTCCCTCCCAACCTCTCTCTCTCTCCCCAATCCCTCCCTCCCCAATCCCTCCCTCCCCCTATTTCTCTCTCCCCCTATGAGGGTTGAGAGTGTAAGGTTTAGCATTTAAGGTATATGGTTGAGGTTATAGGGAATAAGGTTTAGGGTTTAGGATATTAGGTATAAAGTTGAGGGTATATGGTATAGGGATGATGGATAAGGGTTTAGGGTTTAAGGTATAGGGTTGAGGGTTGAGGGTTGAGGGATAGTGTTTAGGGTTGACGGTATAAGGTTAAGTGTATAGGGTATATGGATTATGGTTTAGGATATTGGGTAGATAGTTGAGGGTATTGGGTTGAGGATATTAGGTTTAGGGTTGATGGTTTAGGTTTTAGGATTTATGTACAAGTTTAAGGGTTGAGGGTTGAGGTATAATGTTCAGGGTTAAGGGTATGAGGTTAAGTGTATAGGGTATAGGGATTAGGGTTTAGGTTGTAGGGTTAAGGGTATAAGGTATAGGGTTAAGACGTGAGATTTTAGGGTTTTCCTTTTAAGTATAGGGTTGAGGGATAATGTTTATGGTTTAGGGTATAAGGTTGAGGATGTAGGGTAAAGAGATGAGGCTTGAGGGTTGAGGTATAGTGTTCAATGTTGAGGGTATAGGGCTAAGTGTATAGGATATAGGGATTAGGGTTTAGAATAATGGGTATAGGGTTGAGGGTATAGGGCTAAGTGTATAGGGTATAGGGATTAGGGTTTAGAATAATGGGTATAGGGTTGAGGGAATTGGGTTTCAGATTGAGGTTTAGGGTTTAGGGTTTAATTATAGGGTTGGGGGATGATGTTCAAGGCTTAGGTTATAAGGTTGAGCATATAGGGCATAAGGATGAGGGTTGAATGTGTAGGGTTGAGGTATAGTGTTCAATGTTGGGGGTGTAGGGTTAACTGTATAGAGTATAGGGATTAGGGATTAGAATATTCAGTATAGGGTTGAGGGTATTGGGTTTAGGGTTGAGGGTTTAAGGTTTAGGGTACAAGGTTTAATGTAGGATTTAGTGTTTAATTATAGGGTTCAGTGATAATGTTCAGGGTTTAGGGTATAGGGTATAGGGATGAGGATTGAGAGTGTAGGGTTTAAGGTTTAGGGTATAGGGTTGAAGGTATAAGGTTAAGTTTATAGGGTATAGGAATTAGGGTTTAGGATATTAGGTATAGAGTTGATGGCATTGGGTTGAAGGTTTAAGGTTAAGTTTATAGGGTATAGGGATTAGGGTTTAGGGGAGAGAGAGAGAGACCTGAGAGAGGGTGAAATTGGCAACCTAACTTGCCCTATTTGAAAAAATGGGTCCAAGAAATGGAGTCTCTCGGTGATTTACATCATCGAGAGACCCCATTTCTCAGACCCATTTTTTCAAACAGGCCACTACATTTCCAATTTCACTAAATTGGCAAGCTAGTTGGTGAGAGACCCCATTTTTTGGACCCATTTTTTCAAACAGGCCACTACATTTCCAATTTGGTGAAATTGGCAACCTAACTTGTCCTGTTTGAAAAAATGGGTCTAAGAAATGGGGTCTCGCGATGATGTATATCACCTGGAGACCCCATTTCTTAGACCCATTTTTTTTCAAATAGGCCACTACATTGCCAATTTCACTAAATTGGCAAGCTAGTGGGCCCACTAGCTTGGCAACTCAATGAAATTGGCAACCAAACTTGCCAATTTGAAAAAATGGGTCTAAGAAATGGGGTCTCTCGGTGATTTACATCACCGAGAGACCCCATTTCTTGGACCCATTTTTTCAAACAGACCACTACATTTCCAATTTCACTAAATTGGCAACCTAACTTGTCTTGTTTGCAAAAATGGGTCCAAGAAATGGGGTCTCCCGGTGATTTACATCACCGGGAGACCCCATTTCTTGGACCCATTTTTTCAAATAGGCCACTACATTGCCAATTTCACTGAATTAGCAAGCTGGTGGGCCCACTAGCTTGGTAATTCAATGAAATTGGTAACCTAACTTGCCTATTTGAAGAAATTGGGTCTCCCAATGATTTACATCACCGAGAGACCCCATTTTTGGACCCATTTTTTCAAACAAGCCACTATATTTCCAATTTCACTAAATTGGCAAGCTAGTGGGCCCACTAGTTTTCCAATATGGTGAAACTGGCAACCTATCTTGTCCTGTTTGGAAAAATGGGTCCAAGAAATGCGGTCTCCACCGAGAGACCCCATTTCTTGGACTCACCAAATTGGCAAGCTAGTGAGCCCACTAGCTTGGCAATTCAGTGAAATTGACAACCTAACTTGCCTGTTTGAAAAAATTGGTCCAAGAAATGGGGTCTCTCGATGATTTTTAATCATCAAGAGACACCATTTCTTGGACCCATTTTTTATACAGGCCACTACATTTCCAATTTCAGTAAATTGGCGAGCTAGTGGGCCCACTAGCTTGCAAATTTGGTGAAATTGGCAACCTAACTTGTCTTGTTTGAAAAAATGCGTCCAAGAAATGGGGTCTCTCGGTGATCTACATCAGCGAGAGACCCCATTTCTTGGACCCATTTTTTCAAATAGGCCACTACATTGCCAATTTCACTGCATTGGCAAGCCAGTGGGTCCACTAGCTTGGCAATTCAGTGAAACTAACAACCTAACTTGCCTATTTGAAGAAATGGGCCCAAGAAATGGGGTCTCTTAGTGATGTAAATCACTGAGAGACCCCATTTCTTGGACCTATTTTTTCAAATAGGCCACTACTTTTCCAATTTCACTGAATTGGCAAGCTAGTGGGCCCACTAGCTTGTCAATTTGGTGAAATTGACAACCTAACTTGTCCTATTTGAAAAAATGGGGTCTCCGGTAATTTGCTGATGTATATTGCCAAAGACCCCATTTCTTGGATCTATTATATCAAATAGGCTACTACGTTCCCAATTTCATCGAATTGGAAAGATAGGGTAGAGGATTTAAGGGTTAATGGTAGAGGGTAGAGGGGAGAGAGATTGAAGGAGTGAGTGAGTGAGAGAGAGATACTTGCGAGAGGGAGAGGGGATAGGAGGGAGAGACTTGAAAGAAAGAGAAAGAGGGAGGGAGTGGGAGAGAGATAGAGGATAGAGGGTTTAAGGGTTAAGTGTTTACTGTTTACGGTTAAGGGTAGAGGGTAGAGAATTATGAGTTTAAGGGCAAAGGGTAGATGGTAGAGGATTAAGGGTAGAGGGGAGAGAGATAGACAAAGTGAGTGAGTGAGAGAGAGAGAGAGAGAGAGAGAGAGAGACTTGAGAGAGGGAGAGAGAGTAGGAGAGAGATACTTGAGAGAGAGAGAGTGAGGGAGTGGGAGAGAGATAAAGGGTTTAATGGTTTAAGGGTAAATTTTTTAGGGTTTACGGTTAAGGGTAGAGGGGAGAGAGATAGAGGGAGTGACTGAGAGAGAGACCTAAGAGAGGGAGAGGGGGTAGGAGGGAGAGGGTTGAGAGAGAGACAGTGAGGGAGGGAGTGGGAGAGATATAGAGGGAGGGAGGGTTAAGGGTAGAGGGTAGAGATTTTAAGGGTTAAGGGTTAAGGGTTAAGGGTTTAAGGATTTAGGGTTTAAGGGTTAAGGGTAGAGGGTAGAGGGTTTAGGGTAGAGGGGAGAGAGATATAGGGAGTGAGAGAGAGAGAGAGCTGAGAGAGGGAGAGGGGGTAGGAGAGAGGGACTTGAGAGAGAGAGATGGAGGGAGAGGGTTGAGAGAGATAGATGGAGGGAGGGAGTGGGAGACAGATAGAGGGAGGGAGGGTTATGGGTATAGGGTAGAGGGTTTAGGATTTAAGGGTAAGGGTTTAAGGTTTAGGGTTAAGGGTAGAGGGGAGAGAGATAGAGGGAGTGAGTGAGAGAGAGAGACCTAAGAGAGGGAGAGGCAGTAGGAGGGAGAGACTTAAGAGAGAGAGGGAGGGAGTGGGAGAGAGATAGAGGGAGTGAGTGAGAGAGAGACTTGAGAGAGGGATAGGAGGTAGGAGGGAGAGACTTGAGATTGTAGGGTTTTCCATTTAAGTATAGGGTTGAGGGATAATGTTTATGGTTTAGGGTATAAGGTTGAGGGTGCAGGGTAAAGAGATGAGGCTTGAGGGTGTAGGGTTTAGGGTTTAAGCTATAGGGTTGAGGGTGGAGGGATAGTCTTCAAGGTTAAGGGTATAGGGCTAAGTGTATAGGGAATAAGGATTAGGGTTTAGAATAATGGGTATAGGGTTGAGGGTATAGGGCTAAGTGTATAGGGTATAGGGATTAAGGTTTAGAATAATGGGTATAGGATTGAGGGTATTGGGTTTCAAATTGAGGTTTAGGGTTTAGGGGTTAGTGTACAAGGTTGAATGTAGGGTTCAGGGTTTAAGTATAGGATTGGGGGATGATGTTCAGGGCTTAGGTTATAAGGTTGAGGGTATAGGGTATAAGGATGAGAGTTGAAGGTGTAGGGTTGAGGTATAGTGTTCAAGGTTGGGGGTGTAGGGTTAACTGTATAGAGTATAGGGATTAGGGTTTAGAATATTGGGTATAGGGTTGAGGGTATTGGGTTTAGGGTTGAGGGTTTAGAGTACAAGGTTTAATGTAGGATTTAGTGTTTAATTATAGGGTTAAGGGTTCAAGGATAATGTTTAGGGTTTAGGGTTTAGGAATAATGTTAAACATAAAACCCTAGAATCTCAAGTCTTAACCCTATACCTTATACCCTTAACCCTACAACCTAAAACCTAATCCCTATACCCTATACACTTAACCTCATGCCCTTAACCCTAAACATTATACCTCAACCCTCAACCCTTAAACTTGTACATAAATCCTAAAACCTAAACCATCAACCCTAAAATTAATATCCTCAACCCATTACCCTCAACTATATACCCAAAATCCTAAACCATAATCCATATACCTTATACACTTAACCTTATACCTCAACCCTAAACACTATCCCTCAACCCTCAACCCTCAACCCTATACCTTAAACCCTAAACCCTCATCCATCATCCCTATACCATATACCCTCAACTTTATACCTAATATCCTAAACCCTAAACCTTATTCCCTATACAATTAACCCATAACCTCAACCCTATACCTTAAACACTAAACCTTACACTCTCAACCCTCATAGGGGGAGAGAGAAATAGGGGGAGGGAGGGATTGGGGAGGGAGGGATTGAGAGAGAGAGAGGTTGGGAGGGAAAGAGGAGAAAAAGATAAGTAGAGAGGGAAGGAGAGGTAGAGATACATGAGAGATAAAGAGTAGATAAGGAAGTATAGATGGAGGGAGAGGTATGGAGGGAGAGAGAGGGAGGTGAAAGAGAGGTGAGATAGAGAGAAATAAAGAGAGTTTGGTAGGGAGTCAATTTCACCGAATTGCCAAGCTAGTGGGCCCACTAGCTTGCCAATTCAGTGAAATTGGCAATGTAGTGGCCTATTTGAAAAAATGGGTCCAAGAAATGGGGTCTCCCGGTGATGTAAATCACCGAGAGACCCCATTTCTTGGACCCATTTTTTCAAACAGGACAAGTTAGGTTGCCAATTTCACCAAATTGGAAAGCTAGTGGGCCCACTAGCTTGCCAATTTAGTGAAATTCAAAATGTAGTGGCTTGTTTGAAAAAATGGGTCCAAGAAATGGGGTCTCTTGGTGATGTAAATCACTGGGAGACCCCATTTCTTGGGCCCATTTCTTCAAATAGGCAAGTTAGGTTACCAATTTCACTGAATTGCCAAGCTAGTGGGCCCATTGGCTTGCTAATTCATTGAAATTGGCAATGTAGTGGCCTGTTTGAAAAAATGGGTCCAAGACCCCATTTCTTGGACCCATTTTTTTAAACAAGACAAGTTAGGTTGCCAATTTCACCAAATTGGCAAGCTAGTGGGACCACTAGCTTTCCAATTTAGTAAAATTAGAAATTTCGTGGTTTGTTTGAAAAAAATGGGTCCAAAAAATGGGGTCTCTTGGTGATTTACATCACTGAGAGACCCCATTTCTTGGACCCATTTTTTCAAACTGGCAAGTTAGGTTGCCAATTTCACCGAATTGCCAAGCTTGTGGGCCCAC